>JBBBDQ010000529.1:1462500-1545000 GCA_037127315.1 Ascarosepion bandense | reverse complement strand
TGGGTTGCTATTTTTGTTGATGACGATGCATTCAGTTTTCTTAAAGTTTATTTGTAGTCCTTTTTTGTCACTCACCACAGCTACCTTCTGTAGGAGGTCTTGTAGTTTTCTGTCCGTGTCTGTAATCAGCACTGTATCATCTGCATACCTTAAGTTGTTCAAGTTGCCTGCAATAACAAATCCTGGCATAGCATTTAGGTCCTCAAAATATTCTCACTGTACGAGTTGAAGAGATCCAGTGAAAAGACACATCCTTGTCTTACGCCTCTTTCTATCTTTGTAAATCTGCTGAAATCGTTATCTGTACGTATGTAGGCAGTTTGCTGCCAGTAGAGATTCTTGATTACTCTGATGTCTTTCCCCAAAATGTTGAGGCTGCTGAGCATCTCTTTCAATTCTTTGTGCCGTATAATTAATAAAACATAGGTACAAGTCCTTCTTCATTTGTATTGCCCTTTCGGGGAGCATCCTAATCATATATATGGCGTTCCTTGTTCCAGTGTTCTTGACGAACCCGCACTGTTCCTGTCCTATCTTTGGCCTGATTCTGTTTCTCGCTCTATTCATCAGGATTCTGACAATCAGTTTTGTAATGTGACTCATTACGCTGATAGTTCTGTGTAGTTCGCACCCGTCTGGTTTCTTCGGCAGTGCTATAAATCTAGACTTGCATAGTAATTCTTTCTTTGTTTTACATAGTCGCAGGGTAACGGTCCAGAGATTAGTTTTGGAGTAAAATGACCCCTTTACGCCGTTGGTGCTAACAGTCGCCGGATGACGGTCAGGTGGCACCTGTTGTCCATGCTGATCCTTACCTAGAGGGGAGTTACTTCCTTTGGAAGCAACCCCCTTCACGCTGTTGGGTTTCATATATTTGTCGTGAAAAACTATGATTGAGCGGGGGTAGATAGTGGAGTGGTATCCCGTTGCCTTCTCCACGGTGATTTATTGAGACACCACTTTTAGTTAGCTGGCCGTTGATTCCGTTAGAGTTCTTCCGCCCTTTGCAGGTTCAGTTGTTTTTTGACTTACATGGTTGCTAATATCCCGGTAAAACAAAAATTATTAAGTATGTACTTATACTAAGTACAGTTGCAGAGGTAGATAAATTTCCCTTCGCCACAGTGGTTTATATACGTTTCATATTACTATTATTTTTTTTAGAATATGCCGAGAGATAACAACAACTCAGTAAATCTGAAAGGAAAATATTAAAACAGAGCATGGAATGCGACAAAGAAAGGAATCCCCCCCCCAGTCTAAGAGGGCAAGGGAACATTTTCAAAGCAGTAGAATAACATTACCATTAAACAGAAGATTGAAATTTTCTTTGAATTTTTCGTGCTTCTCAAAGACTGAAATTCTGTTTTCATTTTGGATAATTTCAGTTTGTCTACGCCTAAAAAAGTACCGGTCAGAGATAAAGGGTGATTTACATTCCCCTATAAGTATTGAAAGTTCATGAATTTAACGGAGAGAGGGTGTAAGAGATATAAAAAATATTTTACCAACATGTTTTAAAAATAATAATTTTAAAAATAATTTCATTCATTTGTAAATAAGCCCTGAAAGTTTCATTAAAATCCGACAATTATTTGAATTTTGCAAGAATTTCCAATTAATGTTTGTCACCAGAAAAAAGTGATTTACGTAATATTACGTTTTCCATTGTAAACTCTCGGAACGATTTGGTTACCCGCTAATGAAAATAAAAACAAGATTTTTACCAAAATTTCGAACGTGTTAAAAATGATTAAAAAGTTTTGAAAAATAATTTAAAAAATAATATGATCTTTCCTCTTAATAATAATATAAACATTTTGATGGAAAAAGTTCGTTTTTATTAAGTTTGGGTCCTTTTTTCTTCACACTATGCTGTCTTTTTTTGTTTTTTTCGGCGATTTCCTCTTATTCAACCAAGTTGTCTTTCGCTAAATAAAAGAAATCACCAGCCTTTTTTTCCTGACACAATCTGCATATAATATTTTCAATACTGTATGGTTTGGAATTTTTTGAAAACTACTTCAACATATATTAGGGCTTTTCCATTTATTTTCTTAGCGCCCTTACATGGCCAGCTAGTTTCGTACTATGTTTGTAACTTTCCAGCTTAAATAATGACCTGTGGTTGTACCATCTTTTCTTAAAACTGCCTTCTCTACATCCAAAATACATTCAGACGAATTGATTTGCGTTTAAATGATGTAAGGTGTTAAGCGTTTTTGCTCTGTCTAGGTAGACTAGGCTTTGAGCACTTTACTGAGTAGGTAAATTTACTTTTAGGTTGTTTCCCTTTTTCAGTATTGTCGTTATTGTTCAAGATCTTATCTGGATCTTAAGTAAGAAATATCAATAAAAATAAAAGGTGGTTAAAGTTTGGGGAGATATGTGGCCAGATTTAATGGTTGATGTGGTCACAGAAATTGTTCCATAGCCATGGCTAGGTTCTCCTGCTTGTGTGACATAGTGCAGGGTCCTATTGTCACACATAGGGTCTTCCAGCAGCCACCCTCTTGATCGACAGCAGCACTACATTCTCAAAGTACTTGATGTTGGCCTCTGTGTTGAGGTTGGACCATGTGAGAAGGTATAATGTCACCATCCAGAAACATTCGTAATCACCCTTAGACTCATCCAACTCTTTCTGAATCCTCTGCACTGTCCTTAGTTGGACACCCAAGCCCTGAAATGATAGTATTAGGGCTTCCGGTGCGAATGAAGCCGTTTCTAAATTTCTAGGGGAGTGAATTGCGTCAAGGTGCTTTTTTTCTTACAGACGATGCCCAAGTGTTCCTACTATACTGTACAGTCGACAAAATAAAAAACAAACCATTTGCATGCACAAAATTAAAATGATAAAATGATAACAATTTATTCATCGGACTGTGTATGTGTTTGTGTGTTGTATTTTGTCAACACATTCTATTTTTTGTATATTCGAATGAAAACACCAACATACTTTTTGAGAAATTTATTTATTTTTTTACAAATATTGGTTAACGTGTAAAGACGCGTATATTACGAAAAAGTATTATTCCGTGTACTTTCAGCAACATTCGCTAAGATCAGAACGCAGTGTTGAGCTAACTCTCGAAAACGACGACATTTAATACCTTTCTTTCTTTCTTTCTTTCTTTCTTTCTTTCTTTTTTTCTTTCTTTCTTAGTCTATCTATCTATCTATCTATCTATCTATCTATCTATCTATCTATCTATCTATCTATCTGGCCCAATTTGTTTCTATCTATCTATCTATCTATCTATCTATCTATCTATAATTCAGTATCTATCTATCTATCTATCTATCTATCTATCTATCTATCTATGGCAGTCTATTCAAATCAATGAATTCGCTATGATCTGAACGCAAGAGCTGAACTGATTCTCGAAAACGTGTAGATATAGTCACTTGCTTTTCTCTGGCATTTTCTTTCTTTCTTTCTTTCTATCTATCTATCTATCTATCTATCTATCTATCTATCTATCTATCTGGCCCAATTTGTTTCTATCTATCTATCTATCTATCTATCTATCTATCTATCTATATCAGTATCTATCTATTCTATCTATCTATCTATCTATCTATAATTCAGTATCTATCTATCTATCTATCAGTATCTATCTATCTATCTATCTATCTATCTATCTAATTCTATCTATCTATCTATCATTATCTATCTATCTATCTATCTATCTATCTATCATACAGTATCTATCTATCTATCTATCTATCTATCTATCTATCTATCTATCTCTATCTCTAATTCAGTATCTATCTATCTATCTATCTATCTCTAATTCAGTATCTATCTATCTCTAATTCAGTATCTATCTATCTATCTATCTATCTATCTATCTATCTATCTATCTATCTATCAGTATCTATCTATCATTCAATATCTATCTATCAATATCTATCTATCTATCTATCTATCTATCTATCTATCTATCTATCTATCTATCTAATTACATGTTTAATTTATTATCGCACAATGCCGGAGTACAAATCCACGAAGTACTCTTCATTCAGCTAACCCTATGAAACGAAATGCCGTCGCCGGAGGATCTAACCACTTTGGTGCCAGAAAGCTTAATTTATCTGCCTCACCCGACACCAAAGAAGTTCTGTAATGAACGATACGGTGTCAGTTGGGAGTGGGACGCCGGGAAACCGCGGACACTTTCAATTCCTGAACGCGACAGACAGGTGCTGAGCCGTGCTTCGCTTTCGACTGCTGATTCTCTCTGAGTCAATGATAAAGACACATACCTTTTGACATAAATCAATACAGACCGAAGTGAATGAATGTCGATACCAGAGCTTTTGAAGGTTCGTTAATGATGGCCTCTCTAAATATGATATGTGAGGACTTTTCGAGGTGCGACCTCGATAAGGGATTGATTAATATTAAAATTATATTGGTGTTTTGTTTGTGATAAGGTGATCAGGTGTGGTAGCCATTTAAATGAATAACAGGCTTTAAACCAGTTTGCTTCTAATAAATCTAAATCTTAATTGTTAAACATGCACACACGTCATATTTTACATAAATATGCTTAATAGTGTGGGTGATATTTAAAAGGATATCGGCTCGGAACGAGAAACCGGGTAGCCGAGTTCGAATTCCAGTTGAATCCATTGTATTCCCTTGGGAAAGGTATTAATCCGTCTCTTCCTTCCAGTTATGGGTTAAATAGCAGGACAGATTGGGTTCTATAGCCTTGGTCGGCAACCAGTCTACCGCAGAAAGCAATGGCAACCTACTGCGGGATAATCTTCTGCCCAGTCAGTCATGTCTCTTTCGAGACATGATCGCCCAAGCGTGTATCACGTATGGCACTTAACTGACTAATATTTAAAAGGCTCAGATTTTTTAAAAAAGTGGTTTTCATTAATCATAAGAACGAAATCATCTAAGAAGGAAAACAAGATGTTGCAATGTTACTGACTGAAAGGAATACAATGTTGAAATCTGGGAAAAAAGTTGAATAAAACATTTCTTAAAGATATGAAAGCAAAGAATTTATCACCTTTAAGTAATCATCACAATCCTGAAGAATGCACAGCTTTCGATCATCTCAAAAGTTTGACTTCAGTGCAGATTATAGATACAATCCATGCGGTTCTGTACTACAGGCCTATTCACAGTGCAACTAAAGGGCAAAAGTGGAGGCTTATTTCCTTTCATTGGGAGTGACGCATTTTAGTTTTGTTTGAATTTGCAGCAGCTCGCTGTTGTAGTCGGTTAAAAATTAAATGCAATTTTTGCTTTTATGCTTGGAATAATTTTAACTTGTGTAATTGAATTAAGTATAACATTTACTTCCTTCCGTTTTTTTATGTTTATTTAAAAAAGGAAGGATTTTTAAGAAATTCACGCAAATTGTAAAACTAGAAGATTAATTAAATTTTCTCATTTGTCATTTAACTTTTCATTTCAAGTTTATTTAATTTTCTTTTCTATAAAAAGTATATTCTTAAAAATTAAGTACACCACTGATATAATTAATTTATTTTCTATAATCTACATTTGTGAAAATGTTTATAGAAATCTTACCACAGTTCTGATATCGCAATGTAACATTTTCAAAAGCCAAATAAAATATTTGCAGATCGAGGCAATCGATTTACTTTAATCGTAAAACGTGTCACTTTATTTGATTCAAAGAGATATGGTATTAATATGATTTGTTGTAGTTTTTCATCTTACAAACGTTGTAAACACCTAAAATTTAATTTTCATAATGTTTTATTGTGATTAATTTTTAACATATACTTTTCGTCCGCAGTCTTTTTCGTCAATTCTGTATTTACATAGCGAATTTATTTAAAAATGCTATTATTTGTCACAAAGTTAATTTAACATTTACTTTTATTTATAACAGCACAAATATTGATGATAAAATCTAAATTTTGATGATTAATTTGTGTTTTTCTTTCTAAAGGGTATTTTTTAAATGTTTGCTGTATTCTTATTTCTTCTTCTATGAGCCTTGTCCCTGCAGGACGTAGGCGATCATGACCTTCCACTTTTCCCTATTCCTGGTGGCTCTGAGCCCGCCTTCTCCTGTTACACAATGCAATCCTCGTTCCGTCATCCACCTGATTAGGTCCTTCAAATATGTTATCCGTTGATTTCCCCTGTCTCTTTTCCCCTCTATCTGGCCTGTTAGTATCAGATTCTCCAAGCCCTCCTTCCTCATTGCGTGTCCCAGGAACTTCAGCTGTCTTTTCCTGATGCTCAGTATTAATTTCCTTCTTGTTTCCATCATTTCCAAGACCTCATCATTGCTCACATGCTCCATGAACATAAAAAATCATAAAATAAAAGCAAATATATTTTTATACTATTAGTTACATCAGTTAAGTGCCAGACGATCATGTCTTGAAAGAGACATGACTGACCGGACAGAAAGTTTTCCTGCAGTAGGTTGCCAATACTTTCTGTGGTAGACTGATTGCCAACTAAAACTATAGAACTTAATCTGTCCTGTTATTTAACCCATAGCTGAAGGGAAGAAATGCATTAAGATCTTTTCTAACGGTAATTGCGCATAAGTGAATGCAACGAATTGAACTGAAATTTGAACTTGGCTCTCCGATTTCTCGTTCCGAGCCGATATCCACTGCACTACAACAATTTAAAAAAAATGATCCATTAAGAATGAAGTTTAACTTTTAACTTTTCTCTCCTAATTTTTGAAATTCAAACATTTTCAAATAGGCCTCCAGTTTTGATTGTAGTTACCCCATGAGTAGGTCTATAGTCTAGAATGCCATTGGTATAATTATTATGTCTTAAATTTTTAAAAAGTTTTTTTTATACTTTTTCTCTATCGTTCACCAAGGCGTTTTAAACTTGAATAGTTTTGATTTGGTATATTCCTTTGGGGCTTGAGTAAATATGTCCAATCTCCATGGTCAACAAGGCTAGTTATTTTGTGCTAAATATCACCCGCTAGAAGGCTCGAAAGCCACTCAATGTTCAGTCCAAATAGTAATAATGTGAGATGTTGGTAGAAGGGAAGGTGATAGAAAATTATGGACCATGTGGATAACGACGACTGATTACAATTGACCTTTGATTTGAAGCACCCACGTGGGAATCTTTTTAAAGTAGCAGTTCTTGAAGAAAAAGCTGTCAGGTTGAAAATTTTTCCCTAAATTTGGAGCTCGGAGAAATGAGAGTGATTCGTTTCCGTGGATGTAGCGTGGAGTCAGCAAGTAGTAAAGGTTGGAACTAGCGGAACAGGAAGAACAATCAGTCCTCATATCTGAAAGTGAATCTTAGACAACTTCGTAACAGATAAAAAGACTTAAAGCAAAAAGAAATGTTGTTCTACAGAAGAATGTTGAGAATACCATGGATTGAACATCTGAGCCATCACGAAGTTTTACGAAAATGGAAACAGACAGGACTCTTGATGCTTAACACCAGTAAGAAACAGTTGAAGTTTCTGGGGTTCATGATGATAAAAGGGGGCTTGAAAATATGAATATAGGACAGACTGAATGTAAGAGAAGCAAAGAAAAGACTAAATTTATTAAGGGACTAGCAGTATAACCCGGCGTTGCTCGGGTGTAATGAAAACTTTAAAACTAATCCATGGTCCTGGAGCCCAGACTCTTTGGACGTTGGCACGAAAGACTAAAAAGCAATAATTGTTTCCAGTTAAAAGGGAAACCGTAAACTGAAAGAAAAATGAATGGATGTAAGTCAAATTTTGATTTCCTGGTATCGATATAAAATTTTCTGCACTATTGTAAGAACTGCAACCTTGAAACTTCTGAATATCGTTTCTTATGTCTTTGTCTATGAGTGGAGCAAATTTGATTAAAATCGGGCCACTCCTTCAATAACCAGATTTTTTCGATTAGCGATTTTCGATATTTATCCGGGGTACCTCGTCACAAAACCTATCTAAGAACATTCGCAGATTGCTTATAGTACAACTGTGTAAAATTTCAAGAAAATCGGTTCAGCCGTTTCGGAGTCTATAGGTAACGGACACACACACACACACACACACACACACACACACACACACACACACACACACACACACAGAGTTCCATTTATAAATAAGTTTAGATAAAATAGACATGAAATTGTAGGGAGTGATGATCGTAAACCTCCTGAAGAGACATGGTATACATAATAAAAAGATAATCTCTCATATTTGTCAAAATAGTTGTCGCCTTCAAAATAGTTACATAGTAGTTTCAAGAAGATTTTTACGATACTTTCTAGTGTGTGATTGTCGAAATTTTATTAAATTAATTTCAATAAAGACCATCACTGCGTTTTCTTCTTGTGAAATGTAAAAATTCATCCAATATCAAGATTACTTTTAATGAAGATTTCAGGAAACATTTCGATATACAAACATTAAAGTCGAAATGGAAACAATTCTTTCTTGCCAAATCTCTATGTGGTTCACCCACAAAATTTATGATTGTTTTCAGCTTGCCTCCCGACCCAAGTTCGTTGACGTGTGTATATAAGTGAAGTGAATAAGAATTCCAATGTGTAATCAGTCGTGTTTGTACGCCTATAAATGTCGTCTGTGCTTGCATCTCTCGTCCTCTGCCGACAAGCCTGTGCCAAGGACTTATTCAATTGTATCAACCCTTAACGCCGGCGCCCACTTCAATCCAATCCGATTTCCACTGATATTTCTCTATAATGAAGTTTCAAAGCGAAGCGTGACACTTTCCAACAGCCAATCCTTCCCGATGGACAAAGGGATTTCGCTTCTCATCTTTTCTTTCTTGTGGATTTTAATTGCTTCTTTTTTTCTTTTCCTTTTCTTTTTGCTTCTTTTTTATTTCAGCTTTTCTTTCACTTTCTTCTTCACTAGTATTTCATTTTTTTTCTCTTTGTCTTTTATTTCTTTATTTCTCTTTTTTGTTTCAGATATTATTTTATTCTCACTTAAAAAAAAATCCAATTCTTCTTTTACATTTTTTCCGTCTTTATAAGTTTTTATTTACCTTTTTATTTGTATTTTTTCTTCTTTCTAATTTTGTTTTTGTTATTAGATTTTATTGTTTTCTTTCTTTCTTTCATTTTCATTCCTTCTATCTTTTTATTCCTTTCTTTCTATTTTCCTTTCTTTTAGTGTATTAGGCTAATAGAGGGCGCTGAGACAGGGACAGACTGTTAGGGTTTATAGAAGCACAGAATTTAGCACGTTATTAAGAAAATAAAAAAAGGATATATTTTCTCAAGGAACACATACGAAAATAATAAACAAAAAGCACAGGGCAAGAAACGCGCGAAATAAGTCGAGGGAAAGATGGCGGAGACAGTCACTTAATTGGACAAGCGTCCTCTGTCATATATATATATATATATATATAGTTTGACAGACGATGCTTATATATATATAATAATGATATATATATATGTACATATATATATATAATAATGTTATATATATATATATATATATATATATATAGTTCAACAGACGGCGCTTATATATATATATATATATATATATATATATATAACAATGGTATATATATATATATATATATAACAATGCTATATATATATGTACATCTATATATAACAATGTTATATGTATATATATGACAGTGCAGACATTTATATTCGAATAAAAAGTGTAACTTAAAATATATGCTTAACTTAAGGAGAATGTCGAAACAAGAAATAAATTTCGAAAGAAAGGATTTTATCATTGAAAAGGTGGAATTAATTGCTGTTGTTAATGAGGCTAATTTTGTTCTGCCTCTTTGCTGTTCTCCTATTGCCTCATTGCATCAGATGTTATCGAACTCTAACCCGATTGAAAGAATTTGTTCAAATTATCACATAATATATATATATATATATATATATATATATATATATATATATTTTTTGCTCTCTACCTATAAATTGCTGGTTGCAATAATTTTAATGAGTTGCATCATTCTGTCATAAGAGATAATTTCGAAAGCCTATTTTCGACACTTATACTTATTTACAGTTCAAATTGCTTCATATTCTATAGTGATACATTAAGGTGGGTGGATTTGTCAATTGATCACCCAATACAATACCCAAAAGCCAATCAAGGTAGAGGGTTATTGAATAAGGTTGTTGGAAGGGCAAAAAGTGAGAAAATCATGTTAAATTAGATGTTGTAGACTTTTATTAAAATTTAATCTGTTTGATTTTCGCTCAATAGAAGACCACGATGCCACTGAAGGTAGTGGATTATTGAAAGAGGGTGTTTGAGGACATAAAAGAAAAAAAAAGGAAGAAAAGTATACTGAATCAGATGTTGTATGCATTCATTAACATTTTTTCACCCAATAAAAGCTCCAAGAGCCACTCAATGTAGAAGTTTATTGAATGAGGTTGTTGGAAAGGCATAAAAGGAGGAAGCAAGAAAAGCCTATTGAACAGGATGTTGTACATTTTCATTAAAATTTGATCTTTTTTAAAATTTGATCTTTTTGATAATCTTGTTCATCCAACACAAACCTTAAATCCTCTCAATTTGTTTGTTATTGAATCTGTTTGTTCTAATTGGGCAAAAGAGAAAGTTTTGGATAGAAAACATTTGATCCTGGACTTTAAGATGTTGAGATCGTTGTGATTGGAGAAGCATTCTCTCGGGAGTTTGCGTCACAATAGGAAAGAGATAGACAGTTATATATAAAGAAATAAAGAAAGAAAAAATAGAGAAAGAGAGGCTAAGAGAGAATGAATGAAAATGAGACTAAAAAAATAAATAAAGCTCTCGAAGTGGAACTTGCTACTTACCATGAGAATTATGATTATTCGACTGTACATGGCATGTCGAATCTGAACTGAACTTTTCGGTGTAAGGACTTCTTTAATTTTTTTCCCTTTACTTATTTTTCAAAGGGATTTAATTTTTTGCAGATTGAAAAAGATCTTTGAGAGTTTTGGAGATTAATAAAGATGGCCGACCAAAAGCATGCTCCAGGATTGAACAGAGGTCAGTTATCAATTTTTTTTTGTTGAAGGGTGCAAATTCGTTGAAATTAATAGGAGAATGCCAACTGTGTATATTGCCACATGTTTCAGCCAAAATCTGTCCACAAGTGGGCTAAATTGTTTAAAGAAAGTGACGATGAAGTCAAAAGTGCTGTGAGCGATTGGGTGAGACATCAGTCCGAAGGTTTTTACGCTGAGGGAATACGGAAGCTTGTGCACGGATGGGAAAAGTGTGTGACCATGCTGGGAGACGACGTTGAAAAATAAAAATAAAAATAAAAATGTAAGCTTGTATCTGTATTAGAAGTCCTTATACCGAAAAATTCACCTTATTTATCGAATGACTGTCGTACCACTAGAGTTGCGAGAGGCGCAGAAATGTTTCGTTTGTGCCAAAAGGGGTTGTGGCGTAGAAAATAAGGCATCGCGTACAAGGCCGTGTAAACGGTCTTGATCTTTATCAAGGCTAGGCAACGAAGATTGGACAGCACCAGACATACACAGTTGTGCAAATTAATTGAAACAAGTAATTTAGTTTCCTTTCTTTCACAATACAGTCAGTTTTAGACCCACTGGAGGGTAAGGGTGTAATCGATTTCTACTTTTTTCCTCGAATTAGGTCATTTGCAATGTTGGGCAGTAATGTGAATCTATTTTCGAGCTGTATGATGAAATTTGTTTGGCCTTGAAAAACATTGCGTCATCCGTCATTGCATCAGATTTTTATCACGCCCAGGCATTATTGCTACAAGTGTCAATTAGTTGTCCTACGGCCATTATTTCTAATGGACGTTACTCTAATGAAGCGTGCAAAAATTGTAACGCTGCATAGACACACTGGTAAGTGTTACAGAGAGATCGCGGATATTGTTGGTGTCAGCCTTTCAACTGTCAGTCGTGTTATCAAGCCAAAGAAACAAAGTGGAGTCATCAGTCGAAAACGTAAAGGAAAATGCGGTCGGAAGAGAAAAACAACGACAAAAGACGACATATACGTGATCAGGGAAAGTGAGAAAGATCCTTGGAAGACATTATTCATTTTGTTTCAATTAATTTGCACAAAGGTGTATATGTTACCACCAGTTTATTTCTAGTGTAATCTGACTATTCTAAAGAGAGATCCTCGTATGAGGCATTATGCACTTTCTGGAATGGTACAAAATGGTACGACCATTTTTCCAGAATCTTGAGCGACCTGGAGTGAACTTGAACCTCAAGAAACATTCAGTGTAAGGAGCCTCATTGAAAATATAACTATTCACTATTACTGGAGAAAGTTCAGATTTCTGCTCAGTGATGATGAAAATGATTGTTTTTTTTGGGTTTTTTTTTTTAGATGCAGAATGCTGCTGGAAAACTTTTTTTGTGCTAATCTCTATATAAAAATATAGCGCTGGTTTATTACTGAGTGGCACAAGTGACCAACGAATTTTTACTGCATCCACTTGCCTCTGGCCGGATATATATATATATATATATATATATATATATATATATATATATATATATATATATATATATCACGGATGTGCGTTGTGGTGCGGTGGATGTCGGAGGGGGAAATCGGTGGGCCGAGTTCCAATTTCAGTCGGGCACACTGCATTCACTTGCGCACTAGTACCCTTGGGAAAGGTATTAATCCGTCCGTTCCCTCCAATTATGGGTTAAATAATTGAGGTCTACTGTTCATGCGATCTGTGGCAAATTTCTGCACCGATTGTTTGTTATCAGCGGTTTCCAAAAAGTGTGGATGGTACTACACAATGCCTTCACCACTATAAACAAATCTTTGTGTGGATGTCTTACTAAGGTTAGACCCTCATACATCGAAATCGATGGGAGAGTCCATAAAATATATATATATAATTTGAAAACGAGATATTACGTGACCTAGATTTCTACCATGTGGTGTTTACAAACGATATTCTAAGTTATTAGCGATGGATTGTATATATGTGCTCGACTTAAGGTTTGGGATAAAAGAACGAGCCTCATTGAGAATATAACCATTCACCATGACGGGAGAAAATTCTACTTTCTGCCCGGTGACGATGGAAAATACCAACTTGTCGTTTGGAGGTATTCTATATTACAAGTAAGTATACGATTTTGTTCTGTAGTTATATATACGATTTTATTCTATAATATATATATATATATATATATATATATATATATATATATATGGGGGGGTAGGGGGTTTATGCATGTGTTTATGTAAATACAATCATGTGTGTGCACGTACATGTGAGTTTCTAATGAGTAGATAGACTAAACTATCGCCCGGTTCACACTCCACTCACATTTATTGAACAGGTGAAGAGGCTCATCCCTTGTTTCCTGTTTAGGATGCGGTTTCCGGTTTTCTCTTTTCCAATCTTTTCACTCTTTTCCTTTTTTATTTATTTTTTTATTTTTTATTTTTTTTTTCAATTGGAGTAGATAGACTAAACTATCGCCCGGTTCACACTCCACCCACATTTATTGAACAGGTGAAGAGGCTCATCCCTTGTTTCCTGTTTAGGATGTGGTTTCCGGCTTTCTCTTTTCCATTCTTTTTACCCTTACGTAGCCCCCTGCACATCAGTGGCGTTACCGCCTTGCTTGGGGTGATATGATTAAAAAAAAAAAAAATGTAACTATGTTTGTGGGTGCGTATGCGTAATGTAGGTAATTGTATATACATGAAATTGGAAAAAAATTAGCCTAGTTTTAAAAAAATCTATATTAATCTTGTGCGTTCCACCTAAAAATCACATAGCAAGACAGATTAGAGACCTGTCGAATTGGATGTTATGACAGATCTTGTTCGGAAAAGTTTTAAATAGTTATAATGTTAGGGAAATTGCTTTTTTGCTGATTTTTAAAACTTTTAACTTGTAGTAGGCACACACACACACACACACACACACACACACACACACACTTATATACAAGTGTGTATATATTCGTCATCCACATACAAGCCTGTTTCGCTGTATCACAGCTCATCAGTGTGGATAGACATCCACTTACCTCCAGCCGAATGTATATATATATATATATATATATATATATATATATATATAATTTGTAAACGAGTTATGACGCGACCTAGGTTTCTACCATGTGTTGTCTTAAAGCGATTTTCAAAGTTATTGCAGATCGCCTGAAGACACCACATGGTAGAAACCGAGGTCGCGTAATAACTCGTTTAGAAATGAAAAATATTCAAAAGGTCTACAATATAATTGTATTGAACACTTTTTAATACATCTGTGTACTCGTCTAATTTTATTATGACGCAAAACTAAGTTATTAAATAATCAACATATATATTAGTCATCCACAAGCCTGTTTCGCTGTATCACAGCTCATCAGTGTGGTTAGACAAATCGACTTGCTTCTGGCCGCGTTCGAAACTCGACCGATTTAGTGTTACTCGGAGTCGCTACTCCCTAAGCCATCGGCGCATGGATTCACAAAACGGAAATTTTAACGTGTTGTATATAAGCAGTTTATACACACGCCAGTCACTCTAAGAACTCAATTCATTTCTGAAGAGTCACGCTTATAGCAGAACTGGAAACTGTTTTTAAAAGTTTCTTCTCCAGAGAGCTCAATCGTAATGAGAGCATAATGTATATATATATATATATATATATATATATATATGTAAATGAATCTGAACAAAGAAAATAATTGCAACGTTCAAAATATTATTTAAAAACAATGTTCAATATAAAATAATTATTACTTTAGAATATGTGCAAACTACAAACTATTACAAAATTGTATATGTTTCGACATTGAAGAACAGTTTCCACATGTTCTGACTTAATAATAATAATAATAATAACATATATATATATATATATATATATATATTAATTATTAGTCAGAACATTTGTGAACATTTAATATGTAAGTTCTAAATTCAGTTTTTAGGAGAGAATATATGAATTAATTTTTTTTTGATTGATTAATTAATTAAATTTTTAAATGTAAATTTTGATACCCTGCTACCTTCCTCTTCCTTTCTCCTATTAATATCTACCTTTTAAGAGATAAGGATACTTAGACTAACTTAACCCCCAATTTTTCCTGCATGTATATATATTTTTCCCTGCACCTAAAATATTTAAAAAAAAATTTTTTTAATAATTTTTTAAATAAATTTTATAATTTTTATAAAGTTTATTTTATTTTAATTTAAATCTAGGTTTATAATTATTTAAATTAATTTAATTAAATTTAAATAAATTATATGTCAGTTTTTCCCCCAAATAAATGTTTTCTAATAATCTTTTTTCTAATAATTTCATATCCATTTAAAAACGCTAGTATTGTTAACACGTCCCTAACGTCTCTACGTGTATGAAATTTTTCTTTTCTTTATTTTTCTTCCTTTTCTTTTTCCCTTTTCTTTCCTTTTCTTTCCATTTTGTTTTAGCCCTCTTCCCACTTCTTTTACTGCCCTTTCCCCCTTTTTAGAGCTAGACATAGCCAGATTTTTTAATTTTTCACTTACAACTCAATCTAAAAGTAATGTTGTCCAAAATCTAAAAAATAGACATTGATTTTTACCTACTTATTAATACCACCTTTCCGGTTTTTTTTTTTTTTTTTTTTTTTGTGACGTAAATTTTTTAACTTCCGCTGGAAATATCATTTTGAGTATAAGTTGCCGATGATGCGTGAAATCTCCCTTAGGGATTTCATGTAGAAATGATCATACAACGGTTTTGAACTTCGAAATTTATTTTATTATATATATATATATATATATATATATATATATATATATATATATAATTGGAGTAGATAGATCTATCTATGGCCCGGTTCACACTCCACCCACGTCTATTGAACAGGTTAAGAGGCTTATCCCTTGTTCCCTGTTTAGGATGTGGTTTCCGGCTTTCTCTTTTCCAATGTTTTCACTAGTACGTAGCCCCCATGCACATCAGTGGCGTTACCGCCTTACTCGGGTGATATGATTAAATATATATATATATATATATATATATATGTGTGTGTGTGTGTGTGTGTGTGTGTGTGTGTGTGTGTTTAAATTGTGATTATGTTTAGTCCCAAGATTTGTAATTTTCAGTAGTTTTCCAGTAGGTATTTTTGGCAAGCAGATTTTTTATCATAAATGTGCTCGATATAGCGATAGAGATAGAGAGTCAATAGAGTTAATGTAGAGAAGTGTGTCACTTAGGTGAGTTATACCGACTTCGAAGTTTCACTCTTCAGGGATTTTGTTTCAAAAAAGCACTGAAGAATGAAGTCATCACATTAATGCTTTCACAAAACTTTGAAGTCGGCATAACTTACGTCAGTTATGTGACACACTTCTCCACGTCATATATATATATCTTTGTCAGTAGAATAAGCCTCCCCTACAAAAAGAATTTCAGTTGTATCCCCTTTATAATCTAAGAAAACACTTTAAAATCAAGCGTGCTTTACTGT
This sequence comes from Ascarosepion bandense, assembly GCA_037127315.1. Lineage (NCBI taxonomy): Eukaryota > Metazoa > Mollusca > Cephalopoda > Sepiida > Sepiidae > Ascarosepion > Ascarosepion bandense. The sequence goes on along the minus strand of JBBBDQ010000529.1, from coordinate 1,528,565 downwards.
TCAGTTACGAAAAGCCACCACAGCAAAGCTCCAGGTAAACATTAATCCTACACTCGATCAGGTTAAGATTACAGTGATCAGGGAAACATCCTCTTGGGAGTTAGTCCCACACAAAAGCTGTTCGCGGGAAGAAGCTGTTAGAGTGAAACTTACTTATTACTGATGGAACATGGAAAGAGTGTAGTTCGTTTGTCAAAATATAAGTGTCATGGCGGGTTATTGCCGAGAAGGTTAGGACTTTTTTCTTTCATAATCACATCGCTCCAAGCAAGGTATTTTACTGCCACTGTTTTGCAGGGGGTTGCATAGGAGAAAGAGTGACAGGTTATAGGGGGTGTCAGGAAGTGGGTAAGAGAAGTATGAGAATACTGATGAGAGTGGAGTGTACGGAGAAGGGAGTATAAGAGAGAGGATGCAGGTTAGTGAGATAGGAGATGACTATTGACTTTACATTTAAATTCTTGGAGATTGTAGCTGTCAGGAAAGCAAGAACACGGAAGGGAATTCAACAGGCTAAACAGGACTGTCAAAACCAAGGCATATTTCTTGAAAGTATCTCTAGAGCAGAGAGAGGCTTACCACATCCCGCCTGTAATAGTGAGGTGGAAAATAATTCTCGTCACCTACAAGAATTCGGATATTTAAGGACCTTTTTGTGCCTATCGAGGGTGGAGAGTGCGGTCTGTGCAGTTACCACCCAAATATGGCATCAGTACGCCAGGCTTTGCCTGATCTGGCTCTTGTATTAAAACTATTTCACCGAAAGCAATACTGAAATTTCATATGCTTGTCAAAACCGTATCTTCCCTGTTTACGTACATGAGACAATATACATAATATAGGAGCTGCAAACGTTCAATAACAACGATATGGGGCCCGCTAAAAAAAGAAAGAAAAACAATTCAAAGCAAAGAGTTGGTTCGTGAATCCAGTGGCATAGTAATAGCAATTGTGAGTTCAATCCATCTGTGTACTCGTCTAATTTTATTATGACCCAAAACTAAGTTATATATATATATATATATATATATATATATATATATATATATATATATATATCAACATGCCTTGTGGGCATTGAAGAATCCAAAGGAGTATCCTTTACATATATTGGTAGGATAACTCTCTACGAGAGCTCTAAACATATATGCATATAAATACATATAGAGCAAATATAAGAAAAATTAAGACAGACGCGTTCTTTCATGGTAATTCGGAGGTATAGGCCTATTTCAGGCGAGCCATCTTCAGCTTCCGTCTGTGGAATCCTTCGTTGAATAAAGACGGAAGCTGAAGATGGCTCGCCTGAAATAGGCTTATACCTCCGAATTACCATGAAAGAACGCGTCTGTCTTAATTTTTCTTATATATATATAAGGGCATACGGAATTCCTAAGAGTAAACAGGATGGATAATTTATTTTTAAATAAATCAGTTTTTAGCCACAAAAGATGTAAATGTTTCAATAATGCTGCAAATTGTGGGATAAAGTAGATTTCTTCTTTTTCTTAATTGCACCGTCATATTCTTTCAGGACATGTGTAATTATGTTTCTCTATAGCTTCTGTACTTTTACAATCACTCTTTTCCTTGAATTAACCGGCAATTCACACAAGCCCGTAAATATATGTTACTATTTACTAGCCTTCTAACCACTACACTACGCACTTATCACTTTTTATTTTATTAAAGATGCATTAATGAAACACTGTTATCGAAATTCCTAATATACATACATACATAAATAGACACATATTTCTTATTACTCTAAACATTATTTTAGTGGGTGCACTATCTCAAACAATGATATTGACATCTACCGGCCTAGGTCATTAACAAAAAAAAAAAAAAATGCAAAGAAGATAGAGATGAATGAATAAAAAAGGTAAAGTAAAACTGAGTCAGAATAAAAGGAATAAATGAAAGGAAGCAAATGAAGAAAATCAGTTAAGATCAAAAGAGAGTGATTAGAAAAAGTAAGTTGGCTAAAATAGCAAGGAAAAGAAAGAGGAAAAGAAAGGGGAAGAAAAAGAGACAAAGAAAAAGAGAAAGAGAGATAGAAAGAGAGATAGGGGAAGCGAAGAAGAGAAAGAGATAGGGAGAGAGGAAGATTAGAGCGAGAAAAAAAGGAAACTGATGACAAAAACAAAGAAAAATAAAATAAAATGGGAGGCAAGCAGTGTAAATAAATTAAGAAAGAAAAAAGAATTAATGCGGGCGTAGAAAATAAGAAAGAAAGAAGACAAAAGCAGTAAAAGAAAGATTGGGGCAAAATCTTGAAAATAGGGTGTAAGCAATGGAGGTAAATAAAGAAAATAAAGTAAAGAAGAAAGAAAAAAGAATGAAAATAAACGAAGAAAAAAGAAAGAAAGAAAGAAAGAAAGAATGAGGCAAGGAAAGGAAAATAAATGGTAATCATTATAGCCAGAGTAAGACAGAAAAAAAAGGAAAAAATATAGAAAAAGTGGGAAAACAAATGAGTAAAAAAAAAAGGCGAAGACAAAACAATAAAAGAAACAAACAAACAAAAGAAGAAAAATAAGAGGTAAGCAAATATAGTCACAGTAAAATCATAATGAAGGAAAATAGATGAAAAATTTGGAAAGCAAGAACGAAAAGAAAGGAAATTGTAAGAACGGAATGGCGAATGAATGAACAAGCATGATATCTCTAAATATCTTGTCGGCCATATTTGTTGATATTGCTTTCCTGATGTATCAGAATTGCTTGTCTATTGACATTTCGGAAAGGTTTTGTTCCTGAAATAACAGAAAAATTAATGAAACCTTAGCGACTCGTTGTCATCGACGGTGGGAGATGTGGCTCTCGTCCTCTTCCCAGAATTCCCACCATCACCTTCTCGTGTAAAATGATTGATGACAATTTTGATGAAACTTTATTTTCTCTGCTTGTTTTTCTTTTGTAGTTTTGACCGAAGCGGCTCGTAGAATTCAAGTACGAGGAAAGGTCTTTTAAAGAAATATTTTGTCGGAAAATAAATAAAAACCAACATAGAAATATCTGTTAGACCCCATCGTAAACATGAAAGAAACAGACAGGATAAATAAAGAAGAGAATTGTGTTGGGTGGGGAGAAATTATTCGACACTTTTTTGTGGGGATGTATTTTTAAAAAAATATAAACGAGTCTATTATTTTATTTTCGTTTACTTATTGTTTTATTTTGTTTTTGCAAACATTTACTGAGGCTTTGTTTTTATTTTTATACGTATTTGCAATTAAATTTTGCTGGTATATATTTACTTTTTATTAATTATTTATTTAAAGATTAATTTTAGTTAATATTCTTCTAAAAATTATATACGTATAATAAATGTATATAGTTTTAATATATATATATATATATATATATATATATATATATATGTGTGTGTGTGTGTGTGTGTGTGTGTGTGTGTGTGTGTGTGTGTTATTATATATTGTGTAAATATCATAAACTTTAATAGACAGTAGATCAATTTTTATTTATGTATTTGGAGGTTCTCGTTAATTTTTATAATTTTTCTTGCTATTTTTTGCTTTAAGTTTGATTACATTTTTTTTATTTAGTTGATCTAATTTTTCTTATTTGCTTTTCCTCCATTAATTTTTCTAACGCAAAAAATGTTTCCTTCATAAATATTTTTGTGGCTGTTATATTTGATATATAGCGCTTTTTTTTCGAATGTCAAACATTCACATCGAAATTTATGTTCCCCGCTCTTAACCCACTCCTCAGTAAGAGTCGATATATACGGGAAAACACATATGCGTGCTAATCTGCATGTCTACATGAAAATATTTTCGAATGTTTATTTATACGAAGAGTATTAATAGTGGCTGTAATGTCGAACGTTTTTACTTTATCGACTGAGAATTACAATATTTAATTGAAAGCAGACAATTCAACGACTAGATACGACATTTTTGGAAATTTTTTATTATTTGTTTCAAATCTTCGGATAATTTTTAAAAACGTTTAACAAGTATTTTTTCAAAAGTGTTATTAAGACGAATAAATTGGCGTTATTTTGTGTTGGTTGTTGTGTGTGTGTCATCTCTCTTGTAAATTTAAAGCACAAACAATTTCTTCTTCTTTTATGTGCCGTGTCCCTTCAAGACGTGAACGATCAGAGATATTCACAATTTTTCTATTCTTTAGAGCTCTTAATAAATTTGGTTTTTTACGCTATCACTTCTAATTCCGGTTTGAATCCCATTTACTCATTTACTGCTCGTAGATTGGTTATTGTTTTCTTCTCTCTGCCATGCCTTCAATATATCCTGAGATAGTGTCACGTTTTTTAAACCCTCTTTCCTCATTATGACCTCTGGAAGTTTCTACTACCTCTTCCTGATAAATATCTAGGAAGTGTTCTAACAGGAGATGGAAAGTGCGACACAGAGATACGAAGGCGAATTGGCATGGCAAAGGACGCGTTCCAGAAGCTGGGTAAAGTACACACACACAGAAAGATTTCCCTAGAAACAAAGAAAAGAGTGCTGGATTGCTATGTGATGTCAGTTCTTCAATACGGCAGTGAATGCTGGACAATATCATCAAAGATGTGGAAAAAACTTGAAGCAGTGGAAATGTGATTCTACAGAAGGATGCTGCGGATATCGTGGACCGAGCATGCGAGCAACGATGACGTGTTGGAAAGAATGGCATTGAAAAGAAAACTAATAGTGAGCATCAGGAAGACACAACTGAAGTTCCTGGGACATGCAATGAGGAAGGCGAGCTTGGAGAACCTGGTACTGACAGGCTAGATAGAAGGAAAAAGAGACAGAGGAAGGCAGTGGATAACATATTTGAAGGGCCTGATCAGGTGGATGACGGAACCGGGGTTGCGAGGTGTAACAGGAGAAAACATACTAAGAGCCACCAGGGATAGGGAGACGTGAAGAACCATGATTGCCTACGTCCTGAAAGGACAGGCCACATAGAAGAAGAAGAAGATATGACATTCTTAGTATCCTTCAGTAGAACCACATTTCTATTGTCCCAAGTTTTTTCTTCATTTGTGATGATATTGTCCAACATTCACTGATATATAGAAGGACAGATATTACATGACAGTTACGTACTCTTTTCTTTGTTTCTGATTATTTTTCCTGTTTATTAATAGATTTTGGAAGGCATTTTTGCTATTTGAATTCGTTTTCGGATTTCAGTGCCTCACTTTCCGACCTCCATTAAAGCACTTTGAAGATATTTAAATTTTTTGTGCTTGCTTCATAGGCATGTTTGGTCGTTTCATTTATCTTGTTAAAGCTTGTTATATACTGCCGCTGGGTGTGGACAAACAACGGGAAACACGTATCTATAAAAATACAATTTTATATTTTTATTCTTCGTCGGTGACGCTTGTGTGGAGCAGGATGGATGCCGAACAGAGTTGCGCACACGAAGGGGACGTCGGGAGCTGGAAACCAGCTGGAATTCTCTGTCTCTTTTAAAATTTTAGACTTTATACAATCTTAAAACTCCCACGCATTTTTGCTTCATCGGGTTATCGCTTTGTTGACATCATCTACGGCCGAATATATTTGTTAATCACACCCGGCGATTCATTGCTTTTCAAACTGGTTGTCGATAGTTTTCTTTCGTTGCACTTTTTTGCCATCATCTGCAGCCTGATATATCTGTCAGCCACCCTTGTCCTTTGTTGATCTTAACTACGGCCTGATGTACCTGTCAATTACTTCTGCCGTTCAAGGTAATATATTACACGTTGATCGAATCATCTGGGCTCTTTTAAAATTGTCGATATTAAAACTAGAATTGATTTCTAATATGGATGACTTAAAGTTGCATTATTCAGTATACTCGATAATTTCAGCAGTTTCATCCAGTTTCTGTGTATATTTTTATATTCATAATCTATTTAACACACACACACACACACACACACACACACACATGTAAGCATGTATCTGCACACAACGTACGTGCATACAAACAGATGCGCGCGCACACATTTACAAATACACAACCATTATATTTGCTGAAAATTAGATAGTGACCTTAAAGTTCTCACTTGCACAATATATATATTTTTTCCGATGTTATGCAGTTTACGCGGTCTTTTTTTTTTTTTTTGAGGAAGATCTATTTTCTACCCTGCAATCTATTTCCTCCTCGGCCTTACCCTATCTTCCGACTTCAAGTGGAATCATTACATTGCGTCAATAGCTAAAGCCAATGCTAGGAAAGTTGGGTCACTGTGTCGGACCAGGAAGTTTTTTACGTCTTACTTCATCTTACACATATACAAATCAAACAACCGTCCGTGCATAAAATTCTGCTGTCATATATGGTCAGGAACCACTGCTTTTCATCTCAGTGTTCTCGACAGGCTCCACAGAAAAATCTGTAACGTGATTGCTCAACTCCAGCAACTTTCTCACCGGCTGGACGTGGCTTCCCTCTGTCTAATCTACAAATATTTCCATGGTTTCTGCTTCGACGAACTTAAGTCACTGTTGCCCCTGCCACAAGGATTTACTCTTGCAACAAGCTCCCACCCATTTACAGTTAGATCAACAAAATGCAGCCTACAATTCTACTCCATCAGCTTCTTTTCTTGCACTTCCCGCTTGTGGAACTCCCTTCCATATACTTGCTTTCTTAACGGCTACAACCTCCAGGAATTTAAATGCAATGTCAATTCCCATTTCTTATCCACTTGACTCCAGTCCTTTCTACATCACCCCGTGTATCTTGTTCTTTCCTTTCTCTCTACCTTGACAACTGTCTTTACACCTATGTTCCCATACTTCTCTTGCCTTTTCTCTGACACCCCCTGTACCTGGTTCATCTTTCTCTTCACTCTCCTCCTGTCTAAACTTTTACTCTCTTATGTAGCCCCCTGCGCATCAGTGGCGGTGCCGCCTTGCTTGGGGTAAAACGATTACATAAAAAATAAAAAATAAATAAAATATAACGTCGAAAGCCTCAGGATATTCTATCATTATGTACATGGTAAATGTATAGATGAGCGCTTCATTCTTTAGTTCCACCAGTTCAGACCCTTGCAGTTAAGATACTCGATGCTACATGAGTATTCAGGATAAATATTGGCTTTCTGAGAAAAATCTACACAGGACATCCTTATTTCTACCACCCATTTTTTTAAATGTCGAGAACAGTTTTTTTCCCATCTTGCTAACATTTTAGAACAAAACGCTTTATTACAGATAAAAATTAAAATATTGCAAAAAAACTACCCACATTTGTTATTCTAATCAGGTTGTATGTTTGAAACACACACACACACACACACGCGCGCGCACACGCACACACACACACACACACACATTTAAATTGTGTGTATTTAGGCAGCATTTTTTCAGTGATGAATGTTTCATTAAATTACCCTTATTTCCCCCCCCCCCAGACACAGTCAGTCAGCCTCCTTGTTTCTTTCCTTCTTTCCTTTCCTTTCTCCATTGGTCGACCATTGGCCACCCTATTAACGCCCTTGACCAAAACTGTTACCAAGAGTTTAAGAATTTTAAACTTGCTGGTAGTAGCACGTGCGTCTGTCTTCTTGAATATGGTAAAAATTAAGCCATTTTGTTTTTTATTTTTATTTATTTTTATCCTCCTTTATTTTGCCCGTTTTTGTATAATTTCTAACTTTCATGTCTAATTTGAAGGATTTTTTTCCTAGCAGAAATCTCTTTGACTAGACTTAACTAAGTTAAAACTTAGCAAGTCACTAACCTCTTTTTTTTTTCAATTGGAGTAGATAGACTAAACTATCGCCCGGTTCACACTCCACCCACGTCTATTGAACAGGTGAAGAGGCTCATCCCTTGTTCCTTGTTTAGGATGTGGTTTCCGGCTTTCTCTTTTCCAATCTTTTCACTCCTATGTAGCCCCCTGCCTTCAGTGGCGTTACCGCCTTGCTCGGGGTGATATGATAAAAAAAAAAAGATAAATTTATTTTATGTAAATTCTTTTCATATCGTCTGCTAAGCTTAATAGCATTATCGTTGAAAGAAGAAAGACAATCACAATATTGATCACTGTGAGTTATATATTTTAGTTTAATGTAGATCTCCTGTTTGTTGCTGTTAAGGGGGCTCAATTTTCCTTTAGTTATTTCAATTTGTCTTCTCACAAGGCTACATTTATAATTCCACGTGATTGACGGTAAACATTCCCTGGTAAGAAAACTTTCCTTGATATATAATCCATATAGATCCTATTAATATAATATTAAATATTATAAAATATTAAAAATGATAAAAAAGAGCCCATTATATTTAATTACAGAACAAATATTCTGCTGAAAATATACTATCCCCAGATGAAGTGATTCGAATTTTTTTGTTTAATTAATATATATATATATATATGATGAGTCCCAAATATAGGATGAAACGGCCGTCCAGTGCTTTCTGCATTCTGTTATGGTCTAATAATATAAACTCGATGAATTACTGAATTATTTCAAATCCTCCGACTATTTCTGTCATATCTGTTGCTTGAACCAGCTTATAATGCTCTGGAGTGAGCGGATTGGTGAGAGTAGTCGTGGCTCTGGGAGGCACCGTCCTATGGGTAAAGGAACTTGGATGAGTTCCACCACGGAATATGTGAATAAGAAGTGCTTTACCGAGTTTAATTCGTTACCTCTTCGTCACCGTGGTACAGGTGATATGACAATTGCTTAATAACATAAAATAACTGTCTGGGTTTCAATTCCTGGTAGTGGATGCACACTGCTGATGAAGTCCCAAATATAGGACGAAACGGCCGTCAAGTGCTTTCTGCATTTTTTAAAATAAAAACTCGATGAATTACTTAAAATCCTCCTACTATTTCTGTTTTTATATATATATATATATATATATATATATATATATATATATATATAACTTGCCATCTTAAGCAATAAAAATAACATAAATTTACTTTTTATTTTTTTAAAAAGTAAATTTATGTTATTTTTATTGCTTAAGATGGCAAGTTATATATATATATATGTATATAAACAGAAATAATAGGAGGATTTTAAATAATAAGGCGATATAATGACCACATGCTGCCATAGAAAAAATACTTAAACTTTTAAACCCTGATTGATACAGATTCATATATACTTCCCCACTCTCTTTCTTTCTCACTCCCTTACTTTCCCCCCTTTCTTTCTTTCCCCGGCAAATATTACTATCAATAATTATGAATTACTCACCTTTGATTTCATCTTCCAGTATTTTGATATTTCTTAATATATTTTTTTAAATTTTAATCAAAATGTTAATTTTAATCATTTTATCTATATGTAATCTTAGAATTTTTAAATTCTTACTCTTGTTATTATAAATGCAGTAACCCAAATTTATAAAATTTAACTCCTATGAACATCGAGTGAACTTAAATACAAATCTATTAAACTATGTAACTATGAGATAACGATATTATATTTTTATATATGAAGAACAATAATGGGGGAAAAGTATGACAAATGGAATAAGTTTTCTTGAGAGGCATTTCATCCTTTTAGACTTCATCGGACGACGCATGCGCACCAACGGGGCATACTGGGAATTTCAATTTAATTTAGATTTTTTTTTTTAATTTTTTTACATCACATTTTTTATTAGATATCCAAATTGTGATAACAGAAATGATTCCAGGAAAGGTGAAATGTTGGAAGATGCAGGGCGAAAATTTACTATAAAGCGTGCTTCACACAGCCATCGGGGACTGTCTATGAGTTCCGTCTACACAATTTAACTCACAGGGATTTTGGTCAACCGTTGGTATAATTTTCAGATAGTTTCCAAGGGCGCTGTTAATTTGGATCGCTTCCACCAGAAGTCACCTTCCAAAAATCGCCCATGAGGAGATTTGAATCTGGATGTCATAGTCAGAAAGTGAATGTCCTAACACCTTGGATATATATATATATATATATATATATATGTGTGTGTGTGTGTGTGTGTGTGTGTGTGTGTGTGTGTGTGTGTGTGTGTAGAAGATTTTCTCTTTCATTTGTGTATGCGTGTATGTGTGTGCGCGCGCGCGTATGTGTGTTGTGTAGAAGATGTTTATTTTCATTTCTTTCAGTGGTTGGTTACGACCCTTATTTGGTTTGAATGTCAAGAAAAGGAGTCTTGTGTTAGACAACGAACTACTTTCTCGTCCCCATTCATCTTCCAGTGTCTGATCAAAAGATAATGTCCGGCAAGAGCTTGTTAGTCAGTCTATGTGTGTGTATATATATATATATATATATATATATATATATATATATATATATATATTAAAATGGCCATTCAACATTCGAAATGGCCATTCAACATCTTGGAATTAATCCTTTTTTAATATATATTTGCTCTGTAATATTTTATTACATGGAGCTCTCTTCCTGTATCATTTTTTAATATTAAAATAAATTTTTAATATTAATTAGGATCGGTTTTTTGGAATTTACCTTCCTGCTTTTTTCCCTTGGATTGAAGTATCTGAATTAAAATATATATATATATATATATATATATATATATATATATATATATATATATAGTGTCTCTAATATAACTAGGTATGTCAGGTAATAAAGGTTTTAGGATATTGTCTATGTATCCAGATATAAGTTCTGTGAGGAACTTATATCTGGATACATAGACAATATCCTAAAACCTTTATTACCTGACATACCTAGTTATATTAGAGACACTACTGACTTTCTCAACAAATTACAAAACATTAATTTAGTCCTAGGTGATAATATCCTAGTAACGATGGATCTGTACACGAACATTCCACATGTTGAAGGAGTATCAGCTTGCCATGAGTTCCTTAAAAGCAAACTACCTAACAACCAAATCACAGATTTATGCCAATTAATAAATTTCATCTTAACACACAATAATTTTAAATTCAACAACAAACACTATTTACAGATTAGTGGCACAGCAATGGGCACGAAAATGGCGCATAGTTATGCCAATATCTTTATGCATATTTTAGAAAAAAAGATACTAGACAATTCACAATACAAACCATCACATTATTTTAGATACATTGATGATATTTTCTTAATATGGACTCATAGATTAGAAAAATTAAAAAAACTTCTTTACTTTCTGCAACAACTTCCACAATACAATCAAATTTACTTTGGAACACTCATACACATCCGTCCCTTTCTTAGACGTCATGGTAAAATTAAATAAACATACACTTTCCACCAGTCTATACAACAAACCCACAAACCAACATAAATTTCTACACTTTAACAGCTGTCATCCCCTCAAATTAAAGAAATCTATCGTATACAGCTCATTTATTAGAATAAAAGGCATATGTTCAGACCATCCAGATTTTCTAAACAACATTAACAACCTAACAAAACAGTTTCTAAAATGTAAATATCCAATAAAAATAATAAAGGAAGCACTACATAAAACCATCCACATAGATCGTAGCACACTTCTCACATACAAAAAACGAAAAGATAACAACCGAATTCCCATGGTTTTTAACCATAATCAATATTCCTACACACTTATCAAAAATTTAAAAAATGATTACAGGAACCTCCAATCAAACAAAAACATCAAAGACATTTTCGATAAACCACCCATAAATGCAAAGAAACAAACACCCAACCTATCAACTATCCTCACTTCTAACAAATATTTAAATAATACAAACCTATCAGGGAATTTAAAATGTGGGAAGCCTCGCTGTTTAATTTGTAAACATTTAATAACAGACAAAACATTCTCTGTACCAACACCAAAATAAAATTACACCCACCAAACCTTACTTGTGACAGCGAAAACATCATATACTTTCTCTTCTGCTCAATTTACCCCAACAGTAGATATATCGGCGAATCCGGTAATAGCTTTAGATTTCGCTTCAATAATCACAAACTAAATATACGACAAAAAATGTATACTCCCCAATTGCAGCCCATTTTAATCAACCTGATCATACTTTAGAAAAATTGCAAATGTTTACTAATAGACTCCAATTTTAGTTCTACACACACACGCGCGCAGAAAGAAAGAAAAATACTGAATTTTAAAATTAAATACACACAAGCTAGGGTTAAATAGGGATTTAGGTGTGTTGAATCTTTACAAATATTTCAATAGCTAAAAATTTTTTTTCAGATATTCCAAGAAATTTTTATCTAAAACAAACAGACTTTCTCTGCGGACGTGCCGCATGTTGTGAACAAACACACCACATGATGTAAACACAAAAAAATATTCGGACGCTATCGTGAAATACGTTTTTAATTCAAATTTAAAAAGCACTTGTTTCTGATGAAGGACCGAGGGCGGTTTGAAATATAAAATACAATAAAAAAAATAAACAAATACTGTCCCAAAAAAGTACATTTTTAAATTCAAAACTTTTTATTAATATTCTTTCCTATATATATATAAACTTATTTATAAATGGAACTTTGTCTGTGTGTGTGTCTCTGTGTGTGTGTGTGTGTGTCCGTTACCGATAGACTCCGAAACGGCTGAACCGATTTTCTTGAAAATTTACACAGTTGTACTGTAAGCGTCTGCGAGTGTTCTTAGCTAGGTTTTGTGTCGAGGTACCCCCGATAAATATCGAAAATCGAAAAAAAATTAGATTATAGAAGGAGTGGTCCGATTTTAATCAAATTTGACACATTCATAGACAAAGACATAAGAAACGATCTTCAGAAGTTTGAAGGTTGCAGTTCTTACAATAGTGCAGGAAATCGATAATATATATATATATATATATATATATATATATATATATATATAAAAGGCAAGATGTTTGTGTGCGTGTCTGTTTATCTGCCTGTATGTCTGTATTTTTTCAGCCCTTTTATTTTAGTTTTTGCTTCGGGTTTGGCTCTAAGTTGGTATAATTGTAGTTCTTAGTCTCAGCCATGATACCATTTACTCAGAGGACGTATTTAGCCTTCAAAATTCAGTTTACGACGAAAAAACTTATTTGATATCGATAGCAGGAAATCAAAATTTGACTTACATCCATTCATTTTTCTTTCAGTCTATGGTTTCGCTTTAACTGGAAACAACTATTGCTTTTTAGTCTTTCGTCCCAACGTCCAAAGAGTCTGAGCTCCAGGAAAATGGATTAGATTTAAAGCTTTCATTACACCCGAACCACGCCGGGCTATACTGCTAGTATATATATATATATATATATATATATATATATATATATATATATATATTATCGAACGAAGGAAAAAAATGGTTGAAAAAAAAAAAGAAAGAGCTTAGGGCATGAAAGTCAATCAAAAGTGTTTGAACCGAAATCAGCACGAAGCCCAAAGAAAAAAAAACCGAGTGAGCATCTAATAGAAAGCGCTCAATAAAAAGGTAGAGTGAACTAAATAGCTCTCAATGAGCCAGACGAACCTACTTAGGTTTCTCCTAAACGGATCGTCAGTTTTCCTTGACGATCAGTTTAGGAGAAACATAGGTACTTTCGTCTGGCTCATTGGGTGCTATATATATATATATATATATATATGACATGTTCGCACCACTGGCTGAATGATCAGTCGAATCGGATGTGCAGACCATCAGTCAGTCATCGACAATTATGAAAAACTTGGCTTAATGTAAGCTACTCTTGCCCACGTCCTGAAAAGTCACGACACATAAGAGAGGTGTCAGATTGAATAGAGTTCCTGCGTATTTTGTATGCTATGTGTCGGTGGTGCATCTATGCTGCAACGATTGTCAAATACATTTGCACCTGTTGACCAGGATGTAGACAGTCACGTACTAGAGTCACTTTCTAAGACTGACGTATTGTAAAAACATGCAGTGGCTTACCGCACGTCGTCCACGGCACGAATCAAAGATATTATAGCCTCAGGTGTGTCAAAACGGACTCTTAAGAATTGTTTACTTGCACAAAAACTACATACATACGAGCCTCTGGCCAGAATTCTACTTCAACCACAAAACAGTCGTGTTCGTTTCTAGTGTATCGGGAAAGTGAAGATTTGATAAGAATAATGCCACTTTGTAATGTTCAATGATCAGAACATTTGTTGTGTGTTCAACGTCGACCTAGGGAGCAACACTTTCCACACTACGACGGAGGAGACTTGACTTTTGACCCCATGACACAAGAAGTTCAAAACATTTGTTCGTAGTTGGTGTGATGGACAGTGCCAAAAGTTTGTATGAGTGATGGACAGTGCCAAAAGTTTGTATGAAACGCTGTCATTCGTGTACCAAAAGAAATATTTTCTCGAGGTTCCTGGAAAATATCACCCGGGGTGTCTGACAACAATTTTGAGCATTCTTCAAAATTACTTGCGGGAAAACCATATTGGATCAAAGAGTATGGCATATTTAAGCTCTAATGAACTGATTATTATAAAAGCACATTAGATCTAAAATGTAAGTCTTTTTGAAGGTCTAAGGAACTAACTACAATAAAATCATACTGGTTCTAAACAGTGAGACTTATTGAAGGGCTAACGAACACATTACAATAAAAACACATGGGATCTAAAGAGGAGGGTTTATTGAAGGGCTAATGAACCCGATGTTAAGAAAATACATTGGATGTAAAGAGTAAGACATATTGAAGATATAATGAACGAATATAAAAGCACATTGGATTTATACCTACTTAGAGCCAAACCCGAAGCAAAAACTAAAATAAAAGAGCTAAAAAAAAAATACAGACATATAGGCACACACACACACACACACACACACACACACACACACACACACACACACACACACACACACACACACACACATCTTGCCTTTTATATATATATATTATCGATTTTCTGCACTATTGTAAGAACTGCAACCTTCAAACTTCTGAATATCGTTTCTTATGTCTTTGTCTATGAGTGTATCAAATTTGATTAAAATCGGACCACTCCTATAACCCGATTTTTTCGATTATCGACACAAAACCTAGCTAAGAACACTCGCAGACGCTGATAGTACAACTGTGTAAATTTTCAAGAAAATCGGTTCAGCCGTTTCGGAGTCTATAGGTAACGGACACACACACAGACACATACACACACAGACAGACAAAATTCCATTTATAAATAAGTTTAGATTATTCAGGTGCCTGTAAATATTGCCTGTAAATATCATTCAGTTAAGTGCCATACGTGGTACACGCTTGGGCGATCATGTCTCGAAAGAGACAGGACTGGCTAGCAGAAGATTTTCACGCAGTAGGTTGCCATTCTTGCGGTAGACTAGTTGCCAACCATGCTATATAACTCAATTTGTGTAGCTATTTAACCCATAGCTGGGGAGAGAAGTGACGGATTAATACCTTTCCTAAGCGCGAAAGTGAATGCAACAAATTCAACCAGAATCCGATTTCTCGTTTTGAACCGAAATCCACTGCACCAAAAGCACATTTGCAAATATAATTAACCAAAAAATACAATTAGTAAAATATAATTAATTTAAAACATTGGATCTAAACACTGGTTTTTATTGAATGTCTGATGAATTCATTAAAATAAAAACACATTTCATATCAAATATGTCGTGAAATTATTAATATAAAATTCCTAAAACCAAAAAATTTAAAAGTCTGTTCGAAAGAGCAAAATATTAACTTCAGCCATAAATAATTTCCGTCTTGGATTATCAACTTTATTCTTAAAAATGAATAAAATAAAATTCTATTTTATTCAATTAAATATTTACCATTATTTGTAATGATTTCTTGCCACGCATCAAGCAATTCTTCGATAAGTTTAGAGCAAAATTCCGTAGTGTTTCATGCGAAAATGTTTTCAGCAAAATCTTGAATTTTATTTTCTTTAGACACCCCCCCTCCGTCTCTCACACATCAAATCGTTTTGCAGTGATTAAAAAGTTAACAATCAGTTGGTTCTGTGTCAGGTGAATATGACTATGTGGAGGTTAAACAGACTAACCGAGTTCCTAACACTTTTTCTGGCTGTCTTCTTTAATCCAATGTGTACATTACCAATGTAGGTATGTTAGTGTATTCTTAAGTTATTCTTAACTGTCACGTGTGATTAAGAGTTAGGATGAAACATTGAAATTGGTTTTCAGAAGTAGAAAATACTTACAATAATTATTTACTAAATTTAGTTTTGTATCATAGAAGCTTCCACCTACTATTGCAGTTATTCTACAGAAAAATTGTCTAAGCAAATAACATGGTAACCATGGTAATCTTAAGAATGCCCATTTCGGTAAATGTATTATCTAGGTGAAAAGATATCTAAAGTTTATTTTTTAAGAGCTCATTGAATGTCTCATGAATTAATTATTATAAAAATACATTGGATCTAAACAGTAGGGCTTATTAAATGTTTAATGAACTCATTACTATAAAATCAAATTGAATCTAAAGAGTAGGGCTTATGATTTACGTTTTTGAAATGCGGACTAATGTCCTAATTTTTGTTATTATCATCACAAATCATCCAGGTGCTTGTCAACCTGGATAAACTTTGTGGAAGTTTGAACTGAATACATTATCTAGTAAAATCCAGCATAGTTGTCGAGGATCGTTCTCTTTTGCTGTTGCTAGCCCAGCTTCTACTGAGCCTCTACTGTCGTGCCCAGAAATTGAACTTATAAACTATGCCACAAATAAAATGATATTTTTTACCGTGAATAAATTTTACAGCAGGCAACTTTACATACATTTAACAAATATCTAGGGTGTTTTTACCGGTGTGTATATTGGTTCCAATGTGTGCTACATCAAGGTTCTTTAGTCTTGTATGTGGATGTCATTATATGTGTGTGAATTAGCTTCTATGTTTTTATAATCTCTCACTCTCTCTTTCTCTCTCTCTCACATACATTATATATATATATATATATATATATAAATGAAAAGCGTTTTAGATCAGAGGTCAGTTGAGTTTGGACATGTTTGCCATTTCAGCGTTGAATCTTGGCCTGCAAAGTTAAGGCCGAGGAGAAAATTGCTTGTTAAGGGTAATTACCCGTCCCTGTACATATGACGGGGTCTAGAGAAGACATGAAGAGAGAAGAAAATGACAAGAAGGAAAGGAGAGGAGGGGTGCAGCTCAATGGGATGGAAAGTGGTGCATCAAGGGTCGGGGGTGAAGATGATGGGATAGGTAGATATAGTTCAATATGACTCGGGGCGGGGGAAGGAAATGCATAATAGGGATTTTTAGGGGCTGATAAACCAGTGGGATGCTGAAGATTAGGGATTGATAAGGAGATAAAGAAAAATAGGAAGAAAAAAGAAAATAAGAGGAAAGAAAAATAGTAAGAAAGAAGGAAAGAGAGAAAGAAAGCGAAAGAAGTTAAGTGCGTGATAAGTATTCGAGAGAGAGAGAGAGATAGAAGGAGAGAGAGAAAGAGAAGTAAAAGGAACAAATATGTTAAGATATGAATGAGAATAAATGAATGAAAGAATAAAATTTTAATAATTGAAGAAAACAGATGAATGAGAATTAGCAATGAAGTATTTGGAAGAAGGAGCGAATGAAAAACGTGAACATGAAGAAAATCAGAGGGGAAAAAATATAAATTTACCAGTTCTGTGAAATGAGTTCCATAAATAAGCGAATAAAGAGTATATAAAGGAAAAGTTAAAAGTTTGAGGCAAAGACGGGAAAGAGCAAATGAAACAGGAAAAAAGAAAACCAAAAGACTGTTGAAAAAGGGTGAAAAAATAAGGAAAGAAAAGTGAAAGAACAAAAAGAAAAAAGGAAAGAAAGAAAGAACAACAAAAAGGAAAGAAAGAAAGAACAACAAAAAGAAAAAAGGAAAGAAAGAAAGAAAGAACAACAAAAAGAAAGAAAGAAAGAAAGAAAGAACAACAAAAAGAAAAAAAGGAAAGCAAGAAAGAACAACAAAAAGAAAAAAGGAAAGAAAGAAAGAACAACAAAAAGAAAAAAGGAAAGAAGGAAAGAAAGAACAACAAAAGAAAAAAAGAAAGAAAGAAAGAAAGAACAACAAAAAGAAAAAAGGAAAGCAAGAAAGAAAGAACAACAAAAAGAAAAAAGGAAAGAAAGAAAGAACAACAAAAAGAAAAAAAGGAAAGAAAGAAAGAACAACAAAAAGAAAAAAGGAAAGAAAGAACAACAAAAAGAAAAAAAAGGAAAGAAAGAAAGAACAACAAAAAGAAAAAAGGAAAGAAAGAAAGAACAACAAAAAGAAAAAAAGGAAAGCAAGAAAGAAAGAACAACAAAAAGAAAAAGGAAAGAAAGAAACAACAAAAAGAAAAAAGGAAAGAAAGAAAGAACAACAAAAAGAAAAAGGAAAGAAAGAACAACAAAAAGAAAAAAAGGAAAGAAAGAAAGAACAACAAAAGAAAAAAGGAAAAAAGGAAAGAAAGAAAGAAACAACAAAAAGAAAAAATGGAAAGCAAGAAAGAAAGAACAACAAAAAGAAAAAAGGAAAGAAAGAAAGAACAACAAAAAGAAAAAAGGAAAGAAAGAACAACAAAAAGAAAAAAGGAAAGAAAGAAAGAAAGAAAGAACAACAAAAAGAAAAAAAGGAAAGCAAGAAAGAAAGAACAACAAAAAGAAAAAAGGAAAGAAAGAACAACAAAAAGAAAAAAAGGAAAGAAAGCAAGAAAGAAAGAACAACAAAAGAAAAAAGGAAAGAAAGAAAGAAAGAACAACAAAAAGAATGAAAGAAAGAACAACAAAAAGAAAAAGGAAAGAAAGAAAGAAAGAACAACAAAAAGAAAAAATGAAAGAAAGAAAGAAAGAACAACAAAAAGAAAAAAAAGGAAAAAAAGAAAGAATAATAAAATAGAAAAAAAAGAAGTTTTGAGAAAGAGTAAACAAATAAATAGAAAAAGAAAAAAAAAGGAAGAAAAAATCATGAAAATGAAAATGGAGTGATGAGAAAGGACGAACGAAAGAAAGAAAGAAAGAAAGAAAGGAAGAAAAGAAAAAAGAAAGAGTAACAACGATAGGAAAAAAGTATTGACAAAGAGTGAACAAATAAATAAATAAAATAAAAAGCAAAAACGGTAAAAAAGGAAAAAGTGGTGAAAAAATAAAGGCAGGAAGAACGATAAAAATTAAAAATGAATAAAGATATTATGGGAAAGGATGAAAGAAGGAAAGAAAAAACGATAAAAAAAGAAAGAAAAAACGATAAAAAGGAAAAAAGAAGTTGTGAGAAAGGATGAAAAAGCGAAAGAAAGAAAAGAAAAAGAAAGATAAAAATGAAAATGGATGTGTGGAAATTAATTAAAAATTTATGACATTTCTGTCTTTAATTTTTATTTAATTTTCCATACTTCCTTTTTCATTTTTCAGAAAAAGAAAGAAATAACGATGAAAATGAAAAAAAAAGGAGTGGTGAGAATGAATGAAAAATAAAGAAAGAAAAGAAAAAGAATGATACAGATAAAAGGAAAAAGAAGTGGTGAGAAAAGATGAAATAAAGAAAGAAAGAATAAAGAAAGAAAAAAGAAAGAAAAAGAAAGAAAGAAAAAAGAAAGAAAGAAAGATAAAAATGAAAAAAGTAAGTGTTGAAAATTAAAGAAAAAAATTAGAGAGAGAAAAGAAAATAACGATAAAAAGAAAAAAAGAAGCCTAAGCGGTAAGAAAGAAAGAAAGAAAGAAAGAAAGAGTGAAATAAAAGAAAAAGAAAAGAAGAAAATAAAAAAATAAAATATATATAAAACAGACAAAAATCGAAAATAGATGTCATCAACACATGCACGTACACACATTGTCATAGTTGTATGCGAGCACGTGTGTGCGTGTGGACGTATGCCTATGCGTATTTGAATGCGTATATATGCTGACCTATATGTATAGAAGTGTGCATTTGTGTTTGTATGTGTAATTGTTTGAAACGAGAAAAAGCAAAGAGTAAATAGTATAGCGGCGACATTGAAGGACGAAAGAAGGAATCGAAAAGAAGATGCAAAAGGTGACTTGGCGGTGGAGGTCCGTGAGGCAAACAAGTGATCACAGGAGACGAGGAGGATTGAGAAAGACTCACAGATAGATGGCAATCAAGGGGGAGAATGATGAATGATACATGTTGCGAGTCGCAGACACGTGGACCATCCATCATGGCGACGTAGCATGTCTTTTTGAGGCAGTCAACCGCCCCGAGGTCAGTGCCTAATAGCCGACCACCGAGAAACGAGAGAGTGTGTGTGCGAGAGAGAGAGAGAGAGAGAGAGAGAGAGAGAGAGAGAGAGAGAGAGAGCTTCTCTTGTGCTCAGTAGACGGATGCGACGCCTTCAAGCAACCCGACACGAACTCTCTTCAGAGTTTTGATGGGACAGCCAAATTTGGTGACTTTGTTTCTGTGCTGGAAATTCAGTTTCATTTGTTTATTTTCCCTTCTAGCCAAGCGTCGGCCTCTGCTCTTTTCCGAGCACTTTGGTCAATATTAAGCTTTTAATAATCTTGGCTATTGCGTGGTCCTGAGTATGACGGTAAACTGCATCCGGCAGCAAGGCCTCTGATTGGGAGGTTGTGAGGAGCATGGAACCACCTCTAAATTGCTGTTGTTCCCAGGTCCACCCTGACCCGGAGTGGTAGCACCTGTTAGGGTCCCAGCTATGGGCAAATAGTTAGCCCCCAAACTTGGGTCAAAATACTCTGAAGTATAAAAATACACTTTTATAGAAATATATACATAAAAATAAACTTTTATAGAAAAATATACATTTTTGAATGAAAAATATTATTAACAATACATTTTTGAAAAAGAAAAGAATTATTACCATTACACATTTTCGAAGAAAAAAATTATTGTCATACATTTTTGAAGGAAAAAATTATTACCAGCAATAATACATTTTTGAATACAAAATTAAAAGACATCTTCAGTTTTCTAAAATAAGAAAAATAAAAAATTTTTTCATCAAAATCTGACGAAACAACCTTCTTGCTATAACCGAACATTAAAATAAAAATATCTTAAAAACTCTACCTTTGTAGCATTAAGTAACCCACAGAGGTGTTGATATGCCGTTAAATAAAATTCAAACTCAAACTTGGCAATTGCGTTACACACACACACACACACACACACACACACACACACACACACTTTGAAGATAACTGTGGGTGTGTAACAATATTTTCAATGTCGTCATTTACAAATGTCGAATGGTGACCGTTATCTAGTGTACTTGAGTTGAAGTTTAAGACTTACTGGTAAATATGAGTCAAATCACTTAATGACATTATATATATATATATATAGTCCTATGTCCATGACACGACCCGGAATTTCATGTGTTATGCAATCATCAAGTGCATCAAACTTTGAAAAATGCACATAATGATTGCATACTGCATGTAACTTTGAGTCGTGCCATCAACATAGGGCAATATATATATTTATTTAGTATATCTCTTCATACTACGTTGAGCGCTGTTTTATCAACACATGAATATTAATGCTATACATATGTGCACCCTCATATGCATATTTACTAATTCGCGTTACTATATATATATATATATATATATATATATATATATATATATGAAATGATTTGTTTGAACATTATTTTTGATCGATACTTGTATTTAAGTAAATTTTTGTTACGAAAATGTGTGTCATTCGGCAAGATTCGAACCTGCGACCCCTATCCACATAGGGGAAGCCACCATATGATATGGCGCGTCTTAGACCTCCCGACCACGAATGACGATCAGTCTCAACAAAGTTTAATTAAGCCTATAATAGTTCGAATCCCGCCGAATGACTCCCATTTTCGTATTAAAAATTTATCGTAAATAATCAAGCCGGTAGAAATAAATATATAATACTGTTTGATTATAAAACAGAATATCTACTTAAATACGAGTAGCAATCAAAAATAATGTTCAAACAAATCATTTCAAATTGTCGGTTGTTTATAACCAGTTTCGTTAATTTTCGTTAAAATGTGTAATATATATATATATATATATATATATATATATATATATATATATATATATGGTTATGTCTTGGAGGTTGTCACAATGCGTTGAGTAAAATAAAGGAAGGTAAAGAAGTTTTTGGGTATTACCTATTTATTAAACATTAATATTTCGAGATCAAAATCTCATCTTCAGAATGGCACAGAGAAGCGTGTGTCTATCCGGATGTGTTTCCGGCCTTTCGAAGAATGGTCATTCTTGGCTGGTTGTCTGCTACTGCTGCTGTCATTAATTTTTTTCCTTTTTTTTATAGTTTTATTTTTTACTGTGTTTATGTATGTGTGGGTATATATATATATATATATATATATATATATATATATAAACGAGTAAGCGAGAAGAAAGAACCAATTATAAATAACAAGAAGAAAGTATGCATGATTATCAGCAAAAAGACGAACCTAAAATGAAAATTGCAAATTGGGTATACTATAATCAAACAAGTACAGAAATACCTGGCAAGTGTTCCAAGTAAAGTGCGAAATTGAGACCCGAAAACGTATTGGCATGGCCAAAGATGCATTCCAAGTGTTAATACGATTATTAAGAAACAGGAGAATTTCGTTAGAAATAAAGAAAGAGTAGTGAACTGTTACATGATATCTTTCCTTCTAGATGACAACAAATGCTGGACAATCTCCTCAAAGATGAAGAGACTTCAAGCAACAAAAATGTGGTTCTACAGGAAGATGCTGAGTATTCCATGAGCTGAATATGGGAGCAACGACAGGATTTTGAAGAACAAAAAGGAAACTTATACTTAATACCGGCAAAAGGCAACTGAAATTTCTAGGCACGTAATGAAGGAAGGCATGGAAAATTTGATACTCACGGAGCAGATAGAGAGAAAGAAGGGCGAAGGAAAGCAGCGAGTAACATACTTGATTGACTTGAGCAAATGTATGGCGGAACAGGGTTTGGGAGAAAGAATACAAAAATATAAAACTTACTAAAAGCTACAAGGGACAGAAAGATGTGAAGGGCTATGTCGCCTACGTCCTGAAAGGGCACAGCACATAAAAGAAGAAGACTAATGCTACCCCGTCTCGTTTCTCAATCCATCCACACAAACTCGTCAGGTAAGTGACTCACTTCACCTACCTCTCTAGCCTTCAATTTTCCCTGTGAGCGTTAAGTTTTCCAAGTATTACTTCCTCATTATATGTCCAAAGAATTTCAGCTATCACTTCCTGATTTTTATTGTCATTTTCCTTAAGACTTCCTCGTTGCTTATTCACTCCCTCCATGGAATTCTCATGGAATCTTTCCTTAGAATCACTTTTTGTTACTGCCAGTTTCCTCTTCATCTGTTAGGTGATTGTTCAGCATTCACTTCCATATAAGACAGGGGTCGGAAACCTTTTGGAGAGTGAGAGCTCAAAAGCTATTTAGATTCATGGAGAAGAACCAAACAGCTAGGGCTTCAGTATCATGAAGAAGGACTGTGTTATTAAATATGTAAATAAATTTTCTATGTGTTTGAAGAAAACAAGGATTGAATATAATTTAATATCTGATGGGAATTTCGTTAAAAAGATATTACATCTTAATAATAAATGTTTCATAAATCAGTATTGAAAAAACAACAACAAAAAAACAAACAAAACAAAACAAAACACTATTTCATATTCATTTAAAAGTGCCCGCTTACGAAAGCAATTTCACAGAAAAAGTGAAAGTGAGGCCGTACGCTAATTTTGGCGTCCCTACAAATAAAAAATAAAAGTAAAACACATCCTCTAGGTACAAAAAAAAAAAAAATCAAATTTCGACGCAATATATTCAGACTATCAATTGTCACTTTGGTTTGGTTTACCTATATTTACATCGTGTCCAGAGTAAGGTAGAGGGCCGGACAAGATTCACTCGAGGGCCGGATGTGGCCCGTGGGACAGGGGTTGCCGTCCGCTGATATAAGAGGATAGATATCGCATAGTCATTCCGTACTTTTTTCTTTGCTTCTAACGTTTTTTTCCTATTTCTTAACACTTAGTTTTTGAAATGCTGCATTCGTTAATCCAGTGTGTGTTCGGATTTCGGTGTCATGTTTACCATCCACTGTTAAAACACTTCCCTAATATTTAAGCTTCTTTACTTGTTTGATGTTGTCATCTCCAATTTATAATTCGCATCTTTGGCTTTTTCTCTCGATGATGGCCATACTTTCTCTTTTCTTGAAGTCATTGATTACTCCTTTTCTTCTCACTTTCTTTTACTAACTTGTCTAGAAGGTAGTTTTCTTTCCGTGTCAGCCATCAACACAATGTCATTTGCGCATTATAAGATTGCTAAGATTAAGCCCACCGATTATAAATCTTGATAAGGTCTCCAGTTATCCCAAGATAACCTCGTTGTAAAGATTGAATATCAAGTGGATTAAGAAAGTTGTATTGAACTGTAATGTAAAGGATATTCTTCAATTACCACCGGGAGAACTTGACTACCGGTTAAAGCTGGTATAATAATACTTTATCTTCGTGCCAGTCTTTTCGGACTAAAATTAATTTTCATTTCACTTTTTTTTTATTTTAATATAATTTATATCAAATATTACTTTTACATATTTGTGAAATTCGGCTAAAGTTTAAAAAAATGAAGAAAAAAGATCTATTCTGAATTGTTTCGTTGCAACAAATCAACCATCCGTCTGTGCATGGAATACTGCTGTCATATATGGTCAGGCGCCCCCGCTGTTCATCTCAGTATTCTCGACAGGCTCCAAAAGAGAATCAGTAATGCGATAAATACCGACTTGGCGGTTAGACTCCAGCCACTTTCTCACCGACGGGATGTGGCTTGCCTCTGTCTGGTCTATACATATTTTCATGGCGACATGAGTTTACTCATGCAACCAGGCTGGCAACTGGGTCCCACCCATTCACAGTTAAATCTACCAAATGCTTCCAACAATTCCACCCCCAACTTCTTTTCTCGCACTTCCTGCCTGTGAAACTCTCTTCCATATTCTTGCTTTCCTGACGGCTACAACCTCCAGGAATTTAAATACAATATCAATACCATCTCTTAACCACTTGACTCCAGTTCTTTCTACATCACCCAGTATAGCCTTTCCTTTCTCTCTACCGTTGCAACCGTCATCATTCCTGTATTCCCATCCATCTCTTGCTCCCTTCTCTGACACCCCTGTAACTGGTTCGTCTTTCTCTTTACTCTCCTCCTATTTAATCTTTTTCTCTTATGTAGCCCCCTGCGCATCAGTGGCGTTACCGCCTTGTTTGGGTTAAAACGATTAAAAAAAAATTATGATTTAATTCATGACTTAATATATCGTCAGATTGTCGTCCTGCCCTTTTCAGGGCATTTTTCAGGGCAGTGACATGCATTTGACACTCTCTTTTCTGATGAGTTTACATTGACACATTTCAGCTTGTATAATTGGTAAATATTTCGAATAACAACGAGAAATGTACTCACATTAGTTCCTACTAAAGAACGTCAAAAAGTGTATACTTCTTTTAGTAAAATAAAGCATGCCGATCTAAATGTTCCTTTCTTTAAAATAAAAAAAAAACTGTTTCCGGTATGCATTTATAACAATTAATAGTTAATTAAACATTCAAAATATTCACTAATACATATGTACAAATATATAAGAGATCTATTTTTATGCTTCACCTTTTTGTGTACTCGTCTCATCAGTAAAGATTTTTCGGAGATGTGCACTAATCACTTACTAAAGTGAATCTTTTCATCTTCTTCTTCTTTATTTGCCGTGTCCTTTCAGGACGTAGACAATCATGAACTTCCCCATACCTTGTCCCTCCTAATATTTTCTTTTTGGTATCTCTTCCAAACCCCGTTCCGCTATCCGCCTGCACAAGTCCATCAAGTAGGTCTCACGCTGCTTTCCCCTGTTTCTCTTTCGCTCTATCCGTTCTGTGAGTATCAATTTCTCCAAGCCCTCCTTCCTCATTACGGGTCCCCAAAAAGTCAGTTGTCTTTTTCTGATGCTAAGTATAAGTTTTCTTTTCGTTTGTATTCTCTCCAAAACTTCGTCGTTGCTCACATGTTCTGTCCATGGTATCCTCAGCATCCTTCTGTAGGACCATATTTCTGTTTCTCTATTAGTTCCTCCTTCTTCCTTGAAGAGATCGTCCAGCATTCACTGCCATTTGACTATGTTTTATTTAGGTTTGTCTTTCTGTTTCTCTGAGGTTTTTATTACAGAATTCGTCTGCCAGTCTTCATTTTCTTGTCACGATAGCGTCAAAAAGCACCTCCATTGTTTCCACCCTACAATTCATTTCCCCGGATAAGAAAAGTAAGACTTTAGCTATTGCTATTTCCATAGAAAGTGTTCAGACGAAAAACATTTCTTAGCTCCACAAGTTTTGACCTTCAAGGATGAGGCTCACCATGCCACACACATTGTAGCGAACCACCTTCCTTCTCTCCGTTTCTCTTTGATGAAATGTCGGTTCCAAATGAAATTATTCTTATCAAAGGTTGCTCCATGGAACACTCATAATGGGAAGATTTCACGATCACTGCAATCTTAATCTGTTCAAGTCTAGGGTTAACCGATATTTTGCCTATATAAACTATCAGCTAAGTCTGCTGCCGATATGCGAACGACCATCACGGAGTACATATACTAGGCCCTCGATAAGTCCGGTGAGGTTCGTGCTGTTGCCCTGGATATCTCCAAAGCTTTTGATAGGGTTTGGCACGCTGGCCTTCTGCACAAGTTTCAAGGCTATGGTATCACTGGGCGCTTGCTTGATCTGATCAAATATTTCTTAATTAACCGCATAATGAATTTCGTCTTGAATGGGCATGCCTCCACATCCTACCGCACGAACGCTGGTGTGCCTCAGGGCTCTATTCTAGGCCCGACGCTCTTTCTAATCTTCATAAATGATATCCCAGACGTGATCAAATCCCAAGCAGACGACACCACCATTTACTTCCGCTTCAGTAAGAAATCTGGCGAGGCGGACAAACATAACCTCGCTGCTGATCTTGAGGAAAGCATCCACTCAACAATGGTCTGGAGTAAGAAGTGACTCGTAAATTTCAACACTTCTAAAATGAAACTCCTATCTGTCAACCATCACAGGCAATCTCCTCTACCACCCATAAGTATGGACCAAGCAAGTCTCCCTGAAAGAAATACACTGCGCCTCCTCGGCCTTACCCTCTCTTCCAACCTTAAGTGGAATAATTACATTGAATCAATAGCTAAATCCACTGCTAGGAAAGTTGGGTCACTGTGTCGGGCCAGAAACTTTTTTCTGTCTGAATTCATTTTGCACATATACAAACCAACCATCCGATCGTGCATGGAATACTGTTGTCATATCTGGTCAGGCGCCCCTGCTGTTCATTTCAGTGTCTCGACAGGCTCCAGAGGAGAATCTGTAATGTGATTGGTTCCGACCTGGCAGCTCGACTTCAGCCACTTTCTCATCGTCGGGATGTGGCTTCCCTCTGTCTCTTCTATAAATATTTTCATGGTTTCTGCTCTGACGAACTTAGGTCACTAGTGCCCCCTTCACAAGAATTTACTCAAGCAACCAAACTGGCAACAAGATCTCACCCTTTTAGAGTTAGATCAAGGCTACAATTCTATTCCAGCAGCGTTTTTCTCGCGCTTCCCGCCTGTGGAACTCCCTTCCATACTTGCTTTCCTGATGGCTACAACCTCCAGAAATTTAAATGCAAAGTCAATTCCCATCTCTTAACGATTTAACTTCAGCTCTTTCTACATCACCCCGTGTATCCTGTTCTTTTTCTTTCTCTCTACCTTCGCAACTGTCTTCACTCCTGTGTTCACGTCCTTCTCTTGCTCTTTCTCTTTCATCCTCTGTAGTTGGTTCGTCTTTGTCTTTACTCTCCTCCTGTCTAATACTTCAACTATCTTATGTAACCCCCTGCACATCAGTGACGTTAACGCCTTGCTTGGGGGGGAAATGATTTTAGAAAAAATCTCTGTAACTCTCTACCACAAATATCTCCCAGGTTTAGTACAAAATTAATATCATTGAAAAAGAAAAAAAAAAAACAAACGACAAAAACAAAACAAACAAAAATCATTCTGACCCCTTTTCTATTTCGTTGGCATTTCTTTTCAATTTAAAAAACTGTTCATTAATTAATTTCGTCTTTTCACGGTGCTTCACTTTAATACTCATTCAATTCTGTCTCGCATGTTGACAAAGACAGTTGATTAAGAAGTGTATAGTCTCAGTTTTTGCTGACTGACACTTTGTCGATCGACATGCGTCTATTCTTGCTTATTTAGCGATTCAATTTCAAAGTGTCTTTTGTTTTGTTTTGTTTTCCTTAACTTGGCCTTAACTTTCACTGTGAATTTGTGTATCAGTTTTCCATTCTGTCAACGGTGAATTAAGCAAAATAATGTAAGCAAAGCAAGTTTTTAGGGTGTCAACAGAAGTGGCGAAACTTGTTCCCTCCACCACAAACACCTCAATATTATGTTAACAAGAACTTTCTTTGACACACTCTTGATTGTAGTCCGGGTGTTTTTACTTCTCTCCATTCACCCTATTTAACTTGACTCTCCATATTGTCAGTTAAGTGCCATACGTGATAAACGCTTGACTTACTGGGTAGATGATGATCCCGCAGTAGGCTGCCATTGCTTTCTGCGGTAGGCTGGTTGCCAGCCAAGGCTATAAAACCAAATCTGTCCTACTATTTAATCCGTAGCTGGAGGAAACGGATTAATACCGTTCCCAAGGGTATTTGCGCGTAAGTGAATGCAAAGAATTCAACTGGAATTCGAACTCAGCTTTCTGATTTCTAATTCCAAGCCGATATCCATTGCACCACAACACACATCCCTCCATATTGTAGTTAGACTATTTTGTTTATCTTTTATTTTTAATACCTTTCAAAGATACGCTTTTACCCTTCCTCGAGTGTTTTCTATACAGTCTTTAAGATTCTCTATGCATTTTCTTTGTCCTGTTTTTTGTCATTTCAGCTAGAATTGAGCAGTCCATCAAAATTACGTACCATTTCCTGTTAATAGTGGAAAAGGCTGAATGATTTTGTTAAAAAACAACAAAGGTCACATGTCGAGAGGTTAATAAGAAATTTCATATTGAACTAGAACACCCCGAAATCCGGTGGGTTTCTTTTAAAAGACGTTTATGATACAAACTGATACGGTAACAATATTATCAATTTCATTATTAATGACACATAGTTTACATTCAATACAAGTTAGTGTCATAAATATTATTACTCGCATTATACAGTATTACTTAAATCAAACACAATAAGAAATTAATAACAACTCTTTTTGATTATACATATTTCTGTTTTTTTCTTTTTCACACTTATTTCAAAATACTTAACGGCAGCAAACCAGTGTGCAGCTGTTTATTTATTTATCATCAAGTCATGTGGCATAATTTTCTATTCATACGGACTACGTTTTACAGTAACACATGCCACATAGCATCTTCACCTATCAAGTAGTTATCGAACATTCGAGATATCAAGTTGTAAAAAAAAAGTTTAATTTGGTATAGAGAATTATATAAATATATGTTGTGCTATATATATATTCAAATAATGTTATTATAATGTATTATGCATGTTTATTATTTTTCAAAAACATAATAGTTGGAATATAATACGCAAGTCTTTGATTGATACAAGAATGTGTATCAAAAACAAATACTAAATTTCCTATCAAAGATGCCGAATAAACAAGAAAACCTTTCTAGCTCAAGGACCCTTCTCGCTAATATGAATTTAATTTAGCACTGCATCTGATAGGGGTTCAAAGTACAATATGCCTCTAAATGGGTTGGGCTGTTATGTATCGTTTAATCTGTATCTTTGTTAAATACATACATACAAGATTTGGACACCTCGTGGTAGTGTAATGGTTAGCAAGCTTGTCTTGCTAGAATCATTACACTACATTACAATCGTGTGTCCAATCATCACTGGGTGCCCCATAGTTTCGGCCTTAAGCTGGGCTTAGAAAATCATACATACAAATTCCAGTGTTAGTACAGATATATATAGTTTTGAGAATTAATCTGAAAAGTCTGAAATATGTCTGTCTGTCTGTCTGTCTGTCTGTCTGTCTGTCTGTCTGTCTCTCTCTCTCTCTCTCTATATATATATATATATATATATAATAGAGCCTAATGAGCCAGACGAATCTACCTAGGTTTCTCTTAAACGGATCGTCAGGGAAAGCTGGCTCTCCCTGACGATCCGTTTAGGAGAAACCTAGGTAGGTTTGTCTGGCTCATTAGGTTCTATTAAGTTCTCAGGCACATCTGTGCTTATTTAATAGCCACAATGACCACCTTTGACTTATACTACATCTATGCAGAGCAGATCTTAATGACAGTTATTAATATTTCCACCTACTCAATTTTACTTCTAAAGCTTTGGACTGCCCCTGATATCGTTTTCAACAACTTTCTAAGGGTGCTGCACACTAGAATCCCCTTCCTGATTAATGTGAGATTCAAACTCGGGACCCAGGTCAGGAAGTGAACTTAAAAATCACTCAGCCACGAGTATCAGTTTAAAAGAAAAAAAACTGTCTGAGGGGATCTTTCTTGTTTTATTTAGAATACGGAGAATATTTTGGGGGGGATTCCACTTCGTGGAAATGGCACGGCGTGTAACGGTCTAAACTGGCGCAAGTAATGAATGGTGCTCTTCTGAACATTTGGCATGGAATAGAGCAGCGATAAATTTGTAATCTTGCCAGTCTAGTAGCACAATTAAATTCATGTAATGGGGAAATTTACAGATGCGATTGAATTAGCCGAGTATTTCCCCAGCGTCTGTGATAGGTCCCAACCTAGTAGCTCGACTCCAGCCACTTTCTCACCGGCGGGGTGTAGCTTTCCTTTGTCTTTTCTACAAATATTTTCATGGCTTCTGCTCCGACGAACTTAAGTCACTGGTGCCCCTCCTCAAAAATTTACTGATGCAACCAGGCTGGCAACAGGGTCCCACCCATTTACAGTTAGATCAACTAAATGCAGCTGACAAGTCTACTCCAACAGATTCTTTTCTCGCACTTCCCACCTGTGGAACTTTCTTCCGTATACTTGCTTTCCTGACGGCCACAACCTCCAGAAATTTAAATGCAATGTCAATTCCCATCTCTTATCCAGTTGGCCCCAGTTCTTTCTACATCACCTCGTATATCTTGTTCTTTTTCCTTTCTCTTTACTTTCACAACTGTCCTCACACCTGTGTTCCCATCCTTCTCTTGCCCTTTCTCTGACACCCCCTGTAACTGGTTCGTCTTTCTCTTCGCTCTCCTCCTGCCTAAACTTTTATTCTTATGTAGCTCTCTGCGCATCAGTGGCTGTACCGTCTTGCTTGGGGTGAAACGATTAAAAAAAACGAGTTGCACTTGTGTCCGAACAGACTTGAACGTTTATGGAGCCGCTTTGAAAGTGCAACCGTTCATTGTGATTGGAGGAGACTGAGATAGATAGATAGATAGATAGATAGATAGATAGATAGATAGATAGATAGATAGAGATGAATGAACTTAGATAGATAGATAGATAGATATGAACAGACTGAGATAGATAGATAGATAGATAGATAGATAGATAGATATTTTCTATCAGGCATAACGTTAAAATGGTTAGATATTTAGATTCTACATTTCTTATTTGTCCTACATACCAAATTTCAGAAAAATTGAATCAATGAAGTAATTTTTTTTAAAATAGATTCGGCGATGCTGCGTGGCCTTAATTTAGAGACAAAATAGGAAAATTATACCCCCACTTCTAAAATCGGAATGGTAAGGTCTAGCACAAAATAATTTGGCACGCTTTCTGAACTCATGAAAGGGAATATTTGAGCCAAACTTCAAGTAATTCGGTGTCGGGTGGTGCAGATGTCAACTTTTTGCTGGTGTTTTGGAATGACCCTAGAGTGAACTGCAGATCGTTCACTCGGATTATATCATATTTTGGTCACCATATTTCCAGATGTGTAAACTGATTGATAACAGAAGCTGCCATCGCCTCGTCTACAAGTTAGACCTTTCTGATTAAAAAATATTTTTATTCGAAATTTCAAGCCATGAGCGAGTAATATTTGTTTCAAATCAGATTAATTCAACTTGAAATTTGCTAATTATCCAAAAATAACGTGTCCCATATGTGTATTCTATTTTTGCAAAATTTTTAAAACCGAGAATTAACTTTTGTTTACAAATGTTCTTTCGACGTACCATTTTTGCGAGTAGGAAGGTT
The DNA here is from genome assembly GCA_037127315.1 of Ascarosepion bandense. Taxonomy (NCBI): domain Eukaryota; kingdom Metazoa; phylum Mollusca; class Cephalopoda; order Sepiida; family Sepiidae; genus Ascarosepion; species Ascarosepion bandense. The sequence continues at coordinate 1,496,384 of JBBBDQ010000529.1, read as the reverse complement.
TTTTGCCAGTCCTTATTCGGTTTATAATATTTCGGATAGCGGAGAAAATCTGTACTAATGTCAGATGTTTTTATTTTTTCGTAAAAGTAAAGATGCGTGAAGCGGACTTATAAAATACGAGGTACAACTGAGATTTCATTTTACTCTTACAACCCACAGTATCCATGTCTCTGGGTCCACCGTACTTTTTGCATAACTTGTCGGCTATTTTTTTTTTTTTTTTTTTTTTTTTTTGCCATAAAGCTGGACTCTCTTTGTATCTAATTTACTAAGTGATTTTTCGTCTATAACGTTCTGTTCATTTTCCTGGTGAACGTTTAATTCGTCAATTTTTATCGTTTTTCGCCATCGTCCAATATAGTTGATCATTCTGCTGTCAATAAGTGCATTCATTTTTTCTGTCTGTTTGTCTGTGTCTATTCTGTCGCTCATTTTTATCGTTGAACATTTTGTATTCTCCGTCTGTCCGACCATTTTTCTGAACCTTTCTCTGCCTCTTGGCCTGTCTTTCTGTCACCCTGTCAGTTCGTCTGTTCTCTTAACCGCTTGACCGATTCCTCCTTGAATTGATATAATGACATTCGCCATCGAGCGCTTATTTCGCGAATGCACCCGGTGATTAAGGCCTTCACCAATCGCTAATGATATCCCTCGTTGTGTACAAAGCTCCCCCGTTTATAAACCGTCTTGAAGCAGTGAGACAAAATTAACTGGTCAGCCATGAAGGCCAGCAATCCAGAGATTCTGGAACGGACCATCAGCCACTGGTCAAACACGCTTAAAATCCTTGGGTGAATTAAAGAATAACTGCACTATTTTCTCCCAGCCATATGCCGCTAAGCCAACGACGCACGCATGCGCTTTCGCAGTCCCGGAAATAAGATGTATTTCTTTTTGTTTTCCATATCGTCGGCTCTGACCACTTGAAACGAATGACCTGCAATTGACCGGTAAATACTCCAGAGTATTCGAACCTACTTCAGTGGTGGGTGGTGAGGGTTTAAGATGGATCAGTGCTTAATTCAACGGTCGGGACAAAAGTGCGGACGGCTTCTTCAGTATCCTTTGTCCATTGACTCAGTTAAAGAGTTTATCTTAGACGTCGCTGTTACGATTCGGCACACACATACACACGCGACTTCATATGTATATTAGGGAAGACGTGTGCTGTTTGACGCCTGTTTATATGTGAACAGGAGGGGAGGCGTATATCCATGTGAATCGTAAATATTAATGAGATTATAATAAATAATAATGCATATAGTGAGAGACAGAGAGAGAGACAGAGGTACCTCCCTTACTTTCGATAACTAACTGAATTAAATTGAATTTTTAAAAATAAATTTTTTCTTGAAACTTTTCTTTTCGTTTTAATTGAAAACTAAATAATTAAATTTACTATTTCCAGTAAGCAAAATACTCTAGTGTATTTCAAAAAGAAATTATATTAATTGGAATCTAAAATTTGAAAATTTATTTTTGAATGTTTCAATTTTTGTGCCATTTTTGAGGGATCGATACATTTTTAAGCAAAAGTCAATTCCCTGTTTAAAAATCTTTCAAAAATAAAATATACATCTGTGAGACATTATTTTTTGAAAATTTTCAAATATAATATTAAATTAATCTGATTTACACAGGTATTACTTATTTATAGCATGAAATTTAGAATAAAACTATTCCTTAAACACAGAGTTCAACTTTCTGACCTGTCCGCTGTATTTGAAATATGATGACAGTTTGACAGATGCGAGATAAGATAAGTGTATGGCTAGCACAAGTGACATAATTGTACAATTTTTTCCTGTAAGGAGAAAAAAACCGTGAAACACATGACCTTTTAATGTACACATAGAAATTTCCATACAAAAAAAAAAAAAAATTCAAATACTCACAAAAATTTAAAAATTATTTTAAAAATACAAAGGCGCGACGATTTGTATTAAACTTTTCAATTTTCAATTAGTAAATATAATCTCCACTAAATTACTTAAAAATCAAACACCCCAAAAAACATTGAAGTATTTTAAAAACATTTTTGAAATTTTATAGAATTTAATTAAAAATAATTAAAACAATTTTTTAAAAATGCCATTATTAATACAATTCTTTTCAGACTATAATGTCCTTAATATATTATTTATTAAAGCCATTAAAAGCTTAACAAATTGAATAATGTCATAGTTTTATTTCATTTTTGATTTTACTATAGGGACCAGATTTGTGGAAATGAAGGCAAAATGTTTAAAAAAAGATGATTTACATTTCCCAGTGAGTCCTGTGTTTAACTAATAAAATCAATTTTCCCAACAAAATTTAATTTCTTAAAATTTCATGAATTTACGTGGAGTAGTGGGTAACAGACGTAAAAATAAAAATTACCATGATTTTTTAAAAATAATACTTAAAAAATATTCATTTATTTGTGAATAAGTTCTGAAAATTTCATTAAAATCCGACAATTATTTGATTTTCGCAAGGTTTTCCAAATTAATGTGTTTGTCACCGGAACCAAAAAGAAAAAAAACTAACAAAAATTACCAGAAACTGAGTCATGTATCATTGTAAACTCTCGTAACTATTTGGTTACCCGGTAACTAAAACCGAAAAAAGATTTTAATCAAATTTTCGAACGTGTTAGAACGAATTACAAAAAGCTTTTTAAAATAATTTAAAATACTTTGATCTTTCCTTAAATAATAACAAACATTTTGATGGATTGTACTCTGAATGCCAAACAAAATTAAAATAACACTGACTTCTCGTTTTAACAGCTATATTTACCAAAAAACATTTTAAAATAGTAAAGAGTAAATTTATTCAGTAAAATTGCTTCGGCTTCAATCACGGCTTCCAGATAATTTCGAAATCTCCTGCAACTCTTCTGAACGGTTTCTTGTTTAAGTTGGTGAATGAAGGAAACCCGTCACGAGTAAAATTTTATATATATATATATATATATATATATATATATATATATATATATATATATATATATATTCCATTTTTAAACGAGTTATTACGTGACTTTGGTTTCTACCATGAATGGTGTCTTCCGGCGATTTGCAGTAACTGATTAAGAACGCTCACGTAACGGTGTTTTTTTTTTTAACGCTCACGTGGCGGGGAATTTTTGAACGCGCGATTTAACTTTATATTGCTTTATCGAATCTTACCCACTAGAAATTCATCTACTTCCTCCTTAATTGTCTGGATAATGTAATATTTGTTCTTTAATTTCTCTCTCTATATATATACTTCAAGTCAAACACGAAAGCCTTGCCTACGCAGTGAAAAAATGTTTTTATTATAAATACCAATAATGAAAATATTACATTACCATATATATTGCTCTACTACGTATCGAGCAGTTTTTAAAAATTAAATGTTACGAACTGTAGAGTGTTATTCCATTAGTTCTTACTATTACTCTGCCTTCTACCGAGCGCCCATACCCCAGAGGTAGATTCGCCGACTGACGCCAATTCGGTCGGATTTCAATCCTGGGTAAAAAGCAATCAGAGTCTAACCGTACTGATGAGCTGTGATACAGCGAAACAGATCTGTCTGCGGATGACTATTTACGCTCTCACACCCTGATTGAGCACTCTGGAAGAATGGTAGACTTTGAAAAACAATAGCTACATTAGAATCTACGCATCGTTCATTCAGCAATGAATTAGAACACTCTCAGCTATTGGACGTGTATAATGATAATATACACACTAAAAAGTCTGCCTTCTTCTACCGAGCGCCCATAGATCAGAGGTAGAATCACCGACTGACGCCAATTCGGCCGGGTTTCAATCCTGGGTTAAAAGCAATCGGAGTCTACCCGTACTGATGAACTGTGATACAGCAAAACAGATCTGTCTGCGGATGACTATATATATATATATATATATATACACGGTCCACTTACAAAAATTCTTATTTTAATATATCTGTTTTTTTTAATGCCTTTACACGTGAAAGATTATATACAATCGGTGTTACGCTTCTTAGCGATTTTCAATGGAGATCATTTGGCTGCATGAAGTGTATATACATGATAAACAAAGCGAGCAATCAGAATGTATTGACTTCCCTAAAGTCATATGTATTTCACTTGGCTACTTAACGCTGCTAGTAAAGAATAAAATACAAAAATTTGATATACAAATCTATATTTCTTATACAACATCAAAAGAGAGAAACGTTATTTTATGCAAGTCAAATTCTAAACGATTTTAGACTCGGACTAATTTCTTAGTCGGAAGTCAACATAACTTATTTAGTTTAAAAACTGAGTGTTAAAATGCGTTTACTGTTTTTCTTTCTCTCTCTCTTTCTGTGTTTTTCTCACTGTCTCTGTCTCTGTCTCTGTCTCTCTCTCTCTCTCTATATATATATATATATATATATATATATAATTTTTTCGCTGCACAAGTGCTGTTGTGTTTCGATGCTATATTCAACATTTCACCAGGCGACTAGTGAGGTACTAAATATAGCACCGAAACACGACAGCTCTTGTGCAGCGAAAAAAATGTTTTTATTATAAATTCCAATAATCAGAATATTACAACAAATATTGCTTTACTAAGCATCGAACACTGTAAATGCTTCGAACTGTGGGATTTAATTCCATTAGTTCTTACTGCTACTATTAATAAAATGTATATATATTACTACTACTACTAATATATATATATATATATATATATATATATATATATATATATATATTTAATTCAGATACTTCAATCCAAGGGAAAAAAGCAGGAAGGTAAATTCCAAAAAACCGATCCTAATTAATATTAAAAATTTATTTTAATATTAAAAAATGATACAGGAAGAGAGCTCCATGTAATAAAATATTACAGAGCAAATATATATATTAAAAAAGGTTGAATTAATCCTTTTTTAATATATATATATATACATATATATATATATATATATATATATATATATATATATATATATTTGGGAAGCAATCTCTCTTTTATGCAGGTTTCATTAAAAATCACAGGCAAAGTATAACCCTTAAGTATTTTATACAATTTTACATGTGTTTTTATGATTTCTTTCTTTTCAGAACACAAATTATCTAAGAGTTGTTCAAAGGATTTGTATTTTCGAGCGCTTTCGGCTACACTTTTAACCATTATCAAGAATGAATTTTGTTTTACTTATAAATAAACATGTGGAAAGTTTATGCATATAGAATCTTGTGTATGTTAAGTTCCGAACACGGTAAGCACATTGTTACCGTGTTCATAAATGATGCTTTTAAGTGTAGGATTTCTCTTTTGTATTAGTAATGCCTCCATTAGTTTTAATATGTCTTTTGGATGTGGATGATGTTGTTATATATGTATTGTCAACAAATATATCACGGATATGTCATAGAAGATGTCGATGTGTGCTTAAATGAGATCTGATTAAACTATTGTAGGACAGGTGCAATGTTAATCTTCTCGGCAATTTTGTGGTGGTGTAGCCAATGTAAATATTTACAAATTTGGATTGTTGAGGACCATAGTTCTACATATAAATTCGTAAACGACACTGGCTCTCTGCACTTTAGATTTTGCAGGTAAATTATTATTATTGACGATGAGGTTGGCACTTATAAATTGTAATAGATAATTTATTTAATACACTTTTTTGAGTTAGTTGGTCTTACATAATTTCGGATGATATTGCAGAGTGAAGATTTGTCCTCTCTGTAATTACTGTGCATTTAGTTTTTGTAAAAAAATTAATGTTATTGTTTTTGTCTACGTGTTTGTAGTTGCCGTTGGTTACGTTATGAAGAAAAAGTTTGATATGGTAGTTAAATAAACAATTTGTAAAGCCCTTGTTGACAAGCGTTTGTTTCAAATTGTGGAGTTCTTTGAAAAACGTATCGGACATATATTTTTGGTTTAGGAATTATATTAAAATCCATGTTTTCAACATGGGACTTATAAAAATTAGAGAAGTGCGGAGCAAGAGGGTTTCTCATACTTACACTATTAGTTTGCGTGTAAATATTGCATTGATGGTCGTAAAAAGGAACTTTACTGGTGCAGGCAAGTAAAAGACCTATAAGAATATTGGAATTGATAGATAAGGGGTGGAATTGAATTAGGTGTAGATAGAAAGTTAATTATTATGACAATAGTTTTCGCAACAGGTACATTAGTAAATAAAATTTCGACGTCAAGAGCTGTGAGGGTGCAATGGTTTGGTGTTGTAGATTTAAGAATTTGAAGGAATTCATGAGTTGATTTAATGCTATAATAGGTAGATAAGTACAGGGTGATAATATAACTTAGGAATTTTGATAATTGATATGTAGCGTAGGTAGCTGGTTAAGTTTTCTTTGATTCGGCCTTGTGTCAGACTTAACCGAACTCTCTACAGCTTACAAGTTTTATCCAGAATTATCATCAAAAGATTTACATCAGAAGGTTGGTTGTCGGCTGTTGGAATCTGTGGAGTAGTGTAAAAGAGTGAAATGATAAAATCTACATTTTGAATGTGAAAATAGAAATTTATTATAAGGCAAAAATAACATAAGTTGTAGTAATTAATGTTCAATTAGAAATATTATTAAGAGGTTAAGGGTAGAGTTCGTACAAAATGTTCTCTAGTAGTAATTGTTGAAATAGATTAAAGAGAAAGAGGACAATGTTCGAGTCGCTTGAAGCTGAAAGTTACATTTTAGTGTTGTCTTTCTCGCTGCTTCCTTCTGACTGATTTGACTGACATTATGAAGTCCTTTTATTGTAATCTAGATATTTTCTCACTTACACGCGATGTCCTTTTGGTCTTGCAAGTTGCCCCCATTTGTCAAAAATCATTTTAACACCGACTTGCGAAATCTGGTTTCGACTTTTTCGTTAAGCAGATGATCAATCCTTTTTCTATTTGTGAAAACCCCAAATGGTGAATTTTTATAAAGAAGAAGAAGAAGGTTGCTTTTAATTAATTCTGATCCGCTACAGATATACAGGTTTTAGAATCTAAGAAATTATAGGTCGTAAGGGGCATCCGGGTTTGTGTATTTTCCCGTTACCATATAAAGATCTAGTTGAAAATCACCAAAAATTTTGTTAATTTTCAAGGATCCTACAACGTCATTGTTGGATTTTATGAGTTTATTAATGTATATTTCAAGAGTTTCAGTGGGGTTCCTATTTAATCGTTTGAATTTGGGTCGGTCATCAATGAAGTGTTGTAATTTTGTATGGCAATTTAAATTATGTAAAATTACGTGTTTGATTTATCTGTTCTTCCGATAACGATGTTATTATTATTATTATTATTATTATTATTATTATTATTATTATTATTATTATTATGTTGTCATTTTTCATCATATTTCGATTTCTGCTTTGGTTGCACTACCTGCCAAGTCTACGGGGAGACCTAAGGCAGGTCGTGGCGTGCTGTTATGGCTTCATTTCATGTTTTTCTATCTTCCCTATCATCCCTAGAGTTACATAGACAAAGTTCTCCTTAGTGTGTGGGCTGTACTTAATAAGACAATGTTTTGTATATCTCTTAAGCTGGGGTTTCCAGGGATTCTTTCAATGTATTGTTTTGTTTCATTTTTTATCATTCCAAGTGCACCCACTATCACTGGCACAACTCTTGTTTTCAATTTCCATATTTTTTCTATTTCAATTTCCAGGTCTTTATATTTTGACAGTTTTTGAATTCCTTGGTTGCTATGTTACAATCCGCTGGACAAGTCATATCAATTAATAGACAAGTTTATTCTTTCTGGTTTTTAATAATACTGTCCGGTCTATTTGCTTCAATTTTTCTGTCTGTGTAGATATTATTATTATTATGTCATTTTTCATCATATTTCGATTTCTGCTTTTGTCTCACTACCAACCAAGTCTGCGGGGAGACCTAAGGCAGGTAGTGGCGTGTTGTTATGGCTCCATTTCATGTTTTTCTATCTTCCCTATCAACTCCAGCATTACATAGATAAAGTTTTCCTTAGTGTGTGGGCTGTACTTAATAAGACAATTTTTTGTATGTCTCTTAAGCTGGGGTTTCCAGGGATTCTTTCAATGTGTTGTTTTGTTCCATTTTTTATCATTCCAAGTGCACCTACTATCACTGGCACAACTCTTGTTTTCAATTTCCACATTTTTCCTATTTCAATTTCCAGGTCTTTATATTTTGATTTTAGCGGTATTTGCGAGTTTTGTTGGGATGTGGTTGTGGATATTGGGTGGAGAACGGCCTTTCAAACCTTCCACTCAGATGAGATGGTTAAGATTTTTTTTTTGCAATTGGCATAATCACTTGTGCGAAATTTCAATATCAGTATTATTTGTGATAAGATTAAATTTCGGTTGGAGACGACAATTTGGTACTAGATTTAGGAATTCAATCTGGTCATCTCTTAATGTATGACTGGAGAAGTTTGTGTATTTGACAGTGTCGTTGGGGATTAAAATATTTCCATGGTATGCAGAGTTTTTTCTTTTGTCATTATTTGTCAGTGTATTCATATAATATTGTGCCTCGGTATATAAAGGTTCAATCAGAATATTTTTTCAGTTTTGCATCGTGGTTTTTATTCTCATTATTTAAATGTTGAATTGCGTTTGCTGCTATTGTTATTTGTCGTAAAACAAGATTTTCCGATATATATATATAGTCATCCGGAGACAGATCTGTTTCACAGTTCATCAGTATGGTCAGACATCCGATTGGTTTTAGCCAGGATCGAAACCAGACCGCATTGACATCAGCCGGCGATACTACCGCTGAGCTATGGGCGCTCGATAGTAGACAGCATCATTTTAGCACTTGATATACCATGTAAATACATGCCAGTAACTGAGAGTGTTCTAATTCATTACTGAATATATATATATATATATATATATATATATATATATATATATATATATATACTATAATATTTTTTATTATAATTGATTATAATAAAAACATTTTACATCACTACACAAAAGCCATCATGTTACCATATTATGAATTGTTCTTCGTCAGGCGATGTGATTTATGAAATATTTTTTATGGAAATTTGAAAACAAATCGTTAACACACACACACACACACACACACACACACACACACACACACAAATCAACTTAGTGAATGTCAGTTTTATATCTTAAGTAATTTTCATTTATGTGGTACTCCTCTGTGTAAGTAGGGTACGGTGAAATTGTGAAAATGAAAAAGGTGTAAAACGGTTTTTACTAGTTTTTTGCTAGTTTTGTGTAAACGTTTTTTATTATTTCTAGTCATGACCTTGAGTTTACTACATAATGATTTATACTTTAGTTTTATTTAATTTTATTTTGAGATTTGGAAACAAGAAAATTGATCCGTTATCAGTTGGCGAATTACTGGGCAGGATATCTGTTACAAAAATGGCTCATCGAACTCATTCATCATGTCTAGCCCCAAAATCACGGTGGTGTGGGGATATTACCAAAATAGAAACATTCCCTGAAAGGACAAATATTTGCTGACATTTCCGATATCAAGGCAACACGTGAGTGCATTACTTAAATGTATTCCTGAAAACAAGTTCCAAGAATGTTTCAACCACTCGTAGTTTCACGAAATACATAGAATCATGAGGGATTTTTGAAGTCGGTCATAGCCAGCAGGAATCAGCAAATAAATTTTGATTTCACTTGGCGATTTTGGAAATTATCACTTCTCATGTTTTGTTGTTAAATTATGTTTTGTGCAATGTAACATAATATTTTGTACAACATTAAAGAAATCTTAGAAGTGTCTTTGAAGAGTCTTAGTTCATTTTTAGTGCATACTTCTTAATATTTCCTTTAAATCACACACATATAACTATTTTAGTGATAATAACAGGTGAATATAAATCGTACATTTATTACAATTTACTCTTCATGATTAATTTGTGGAGTGAAATTTCGGCAGTAGGTGAAAGCATGTTTAGAAATTGAAAAATGAAACTGATATATTCCGAAAAGGAATACAGTATAAAATGATCAGTTGAAGAATGGAACTCCACACCAGGAATAAGAAATACAGATTTATTGTACTAAGATACAATTAACAATAATACACATATAGGCAAGCGACGGGTTGCAGCGGAATCGACTATCGAATAGTGAATGCCTTCGCCTAAGACATTTTCTTTATTTATAATGAGTAATATATAATTGTGGTACAAGGCCAATTTGAGGAGGGGAAAAACTCGGGATGGTCTACAGTAACTATCTTATACCTAGCTATTCCGATTCACCACCCAAGTATACGTTACAATTTTTCTCAATTACCACAAGAACTTGTCCATCAACACTCAATCTGCCATGTATCAAAATTTCACAAGAGAATCCGGGGACCTAAGACCTTTTGTATTTACTAGCCTTCCCACGCAAGGCCAGATGTGACACATGGTCATTTTATAGTGGGTATTCCCGGCCATATAGCCGGGCCAAAAAATGTCTGTCTATTTTTCCCCAGTCGTGGTTCTACCCTTCGGCGGAACCACGACTGGGTTTTTGCTCTCTGCTCAGAAGCAGAGAGCGCCCTCTACCCGAAGGCAGAGTGCTGACAGTGTCATAGAAAAGTCAGGCGAATGCCTAAGACCTTTGTATTTACTAGCCATCCCACGAAAGGCCAGATGTGACACATGGTCATTTTATAATGGGTATTCCCGGCCATATAGCCGGGCCAAAAAATGTCTATTTTTCCCCAGTCGTAGTTCTACCCTTCGGCGGAACCACGACTGGTTTGTGCTCTCCGCTCGGAAGCAGAGAGCGCCCCCTACCAGAAGGCAGAGAGCTGACAGTGTCATAGAGCAGTCAGGCGAATGCCGAAGACCTTTTTGCGTCGTACCGCTTTTTACCGTCTTTTATAAAGTAGAGCATTCTATTCTCGGGGATGGTAGGATGTTCCACTATAAGAGAAACGAAAAAGGGAAAAAGAATGTCATGGAATACATCATGACTTATAGCCCAGAAAAAACTTTTCAAGCAGGTTGAAACAAAAACAACATATAAATTTGCAGCATAAATCAGGAGTGTCTGTACACTGTTTCAAAATCCATTTGTCCTCCTCATCCGTTAAATTATAGCCTACTTTTCCTGCAAAACATTATAATCATTGATGAAAAAGCAAAAAATGATATCTATCTATCTATCTATCTATCTATCTATCTATCTATCTATTAGCTGGCCACTCGTATTCGAGGATACTCATCTACAGGGCCGCTAACCAATCCAAATTGCAGATGCTTGCTGAGGCACACTTGTGATTGTCACTGGATCTAACTAACGCTTTTATCGATTGAGCCATGTCTCCTCAAAGATAGAAGCTTTGGTTACATCCAGTGACTTGACGAAAAGAGTTGTATGTTCAATACCCGACTACAGCAGTATTTAATAAATAACTTAGAGTGCTGTGTTAAAGGGAGATAACTACATTATGTTCAGAAGCAGCACGGAATGTTATTTAACCCCATTCAAGACAAGTTATTCTGAAATGCAGGAGGAACTTTTTACCCATCAAGTTTAAAATGTAACAGAGTTCTAAATAATGTCTCCAACAATTTGTAAATTTTCAGGATTTTTCTATTACCGTTTTGGATCAAGTGAGTTCATCAAACACGAGAGCTTAATAAGTAAATAAATCAACTATTTCAATGCAATAGCTTTAGCTAGAATGCAAAGAATTACCATGAAATATCTGTCATGAAGTTCTGTTAGCACGCGAAATTAACGATATGTAATTTTCTAAAATCTCTAATATTCTGACGTCAGCAAAAAATATGCTGACGTCAGCAATTATGAAACACAATGAAGATACAATATATTCCCAATGTTGCAATCTCGACCCTTCTGTACGCCTGTGAGACCTGAGTTTTCTACCGAAGAGACATCGGCAAACTTGAAAGATTCCATGAAATGGATCCCGCGGAACAAGTGCAACAATGAAGTTCGTTCCTTGCGCAGAGATGGAGAGCCTAGAAACCATCATGACCACCAACTTCAATGGGCCGGACAGTTAAAAGTACCATACGTTATACACGATTTGAGCGATCATGTCTCGAAAGAGACATGACTGACTGGGCAAAAGATTATCCTGCAGTAGGTTGCCATTGCTTTCTGCTGTAGACTGGTTGCCAGCCAAGGCTATAGAACTCAATCTGTTCTGTTATTTAACCCATAACTGAAAGGAAGAGACGGATTAAATACCTTTTCCAAGGGTATTTGTGCATAAGTGAATGCAAAGAATCCAACTGGAATTCGAACTCAGCACCCCGATTTGTCTTTCCGTGTCGATATCCACTGCACCACAATGCACATCCCCAATGACAGACATCCCCATATCCAAACAAATTCACTTATTGTTGCTCTCGTGTGGTATGAGAGCACATGGAGTACCACGTCATTGGTTAAAGGATCAGCTCAAAAAGACATTGCTGAGAAGAGAAATCGCTCCGTTGTCTTAAACCAGTCGTACACAGCCTGTAAACGGTTGATTTTGGTTGAGAAAAACGCATAGTTAATTTTGAAAATGATATGTTTTTAGCACGAAGACTTAATTCTGGGCAGGGTTAGTAAGTATGGAATCCTCTACATGCCAATTATTACTTTTCAGTGAAATGTCTTTATACGTTTGTCTACATTTCTGGGATGAGGTAGTGTTTACACCATTTACGTTGTTCGGACTATTACTGCCATGTATACGACGTTTCGGCAGTTGTACGCTCCGGCCTTCTTCCTCAAGGACACAGTGGATATAGACTTTGGGTCAAATCACTGGAACTGACCAAAGAGTTGTGAGTTCAATAGCAGTGGTGAACAAATAACTTAGAGAGTTAAGTTAAAGGGAGATAACTACATGTCTGCCAGAAGTGGCATCGAACATGGAACGAGAATGATATACCCCAGTGATCGTAATAAAAGTTTCGGTTCGAAATTCTTAGCTCCTGAAGAAGGCCGGAGCGTACAACGACCGAAACGTCGTAAACATGGCAGTAAAGATGAAGACAATAGCCTGAACAATTTAAATATTGTCTTTATACACATTTACTAATATTTACTTTGTATGACACAAAGATATAAGTGCATTACAGGTTGTTAAGTTTTAACCATCTACATGAGATGCAAGGGGGATACAGAACTGCCATTTTTCTTTCTAATATATTTTGTAATATCAATCAGATTATATGCACGAGACACCGACGAAAGATTTTGAATTCAGCAAAAGCAAAAAATACTTTTTCGTGCTATTGTTAAAAAGTTATATTATTAGTAGTGCAAAAAATTTGTTCTTCACCTTGTGTTTTGTACTAACATTAGCTAACCTCGCTAAATATCTATAAACAGCTTCATTAAATCTTTCAGTCGATACAGTCAACATTTTTTACACCGTCTCTCGTGTCATTTACGCAGCATTCTGTAGACATGCCTGAAAAAAGTCAACCTTTGACCTGCTGCAATCGGAGGATGTCACGTCGGCCACAACCCGACGTACCTGTCAGTTAAATTGATTTTTCTGTCATTGGCCGTTGACAGTAAGAGTCGAGCGTGAAACCATTTTGACTTAGCCCTAACCCTGCCCAGGCGATCAAGCTTGTATACAGAACATAGCACGGAAAGAGATGAGGGTTGCTAGCGATTGAGCCTTCTTGCGTGTAGAGATCGTTTACCTCCCTTTAGTTCTTTCATTTTTATTTTTTGGTCGGAGGAGAGGGTATCTTTCCTGGACAAAACGGAAGTACTTTACGTTGTCCCCCATTACCAGCCCGACCGCAATGGACGCATCACTTGTCAGTTTGTTCTGTTTTCCGAGAGTGGCGCAGACGACAGTGATTACTTTTGATGCGGGGGCCACTTACAGATGAACATCCATTTTTTTAATGCATCATTTTGACCACTTCAATCACCATAACTGGAAATTTTAAGGAGGAATTTCCTGTAAAATAATGCTCTTTTTAACCGTCTACACATTGGTGTGCTATAGTTATTTTATAAACTCAGCATTGTTTGACACAAAACCACAAGTATTCTATACACAACTTGCTTCAATCTCACTTCAGTAATAAAGAATTTTGTTAACGACTGCTTCATTGAATGATAATTATTTGATGTTTAGTCTGCTTTTGGTATGCCTTTAATAAGGTACATGCCTTAATAAGGTACATGCCTTAATAAGGTACATGCCTTAATAAGGTACATGCCTTAATAAGGTACAAGTTAAGTGTGGCGGCAGCAATGATAATAGTCTTCGAAAAAATCCTTATATATACACTACCGGCCATAATATATTAGACGACCCGACTTTTTTAAAAAGAAATCATGTATTTCATACTATTTTTAGTATCTTTTGCCAAGTGGATAATTCTAAATGAAAATAGAATGTGCATCAAATGAACTGTTCCGGGGTCCAGTTTTTGTGCTCTCTTCCCTATGCTAGTCTCTTCTTCTTATTGGCTGGCCGAAGCAAAGTTTTCCTGACTGCCTTGAAAAATTTTGCAAAGCAATAATAACAAAAGAACCATTCTATTTTCATTTAGAATTATCCACTTAGCAATAAATACTAAAAATAGTATAAAATACATCATTTTTTTTTAAAAAAAATGGAGTGGCCTAATAATTATGGACAGTAGTAAATATATATATATAATAATTTCATCCCAAGCAAGGCAATAAAGCCACTGAGTTGCAAGAGGCCACTGTGAGTGAAAGAAAATTAGATGAAGGTAGAAGGAACCGGAAACCAAATCCTAAACAAGAAATAAAGGGATACATCTCTACTCATGTTCAAAATCATGGGGAAAGAGCGTGAACCAGGCAATAAACGAGCCTGTCTACTAATCCTATTTATATATATTGCGTCAATAGCAGAAATATAATGCACGCCTCAAACTGTAAAAATAAGTCTAAAGTAACAGAAGCCCTCCTCATCAAAACAAAAAAAAATTAAACTCTTAACAATACTGACTACGAACACGGACATGCTGTACTAACAGATATAAAGATGTTTGCGTATCAGTAACGTGCATACTACTGAATAGCACAACCAAAATAACCTGAATGAGCCGAAGGCGGTTGAAGTTATAAATCATTTGAACATTTTCTATTTACTCTTTCAAATGATCTCAAATGGAATGACTACGTCGAATTCATAGCTGCATCTACTGCTAGGAAGGTTAGATCACTTTGTCAGGCCAGGAAGTTTTTCTCGTCAGAATCCATTTTACACATTTATAAATCTACCATTCGTTTGTGCTGTTACCATATATGGCCGGGTGCTCCAGCTATTCCCCTTGAGGTTCTCAACAAAATCCAAAGAATGATCTGCAATATAATCGCCCGGACTTGGCAGCCCGTCTTCAGTCACTTTCTTACCGTTGTGACATGGCTTCCCTCTGTCTTTTCTACATGTATTTTCATTTGTCTATATTTCTGAGATGAGGTAGTATTTACATTATTCGGACTATCGTCTTCATCTTTGTTGCCATTTGTTCGACGTTTTGGCCGTTGTACTCTCCGGCCTTCTTCAGGTGATAGGAATTTTAAAGGTTCGGTTCGAAATTCCTAGCACCTGAAGAAGGCCGGAGCGTACAACGACCGAAACGTCGAACAAATGGCAACAAAGATGAGCACAATAGTCCGAATAATGTATTTTCATGGTAACTGCTCTGACGAGCTTTTTGCCTGGTTCCCCGACGACATGTATTAACTCGGGGTACTAGATTGGCATCTGGTACCCCTACCCATTTGCCGTCAAAATAGTTAAGTGTAATCTTCTCTTCTACTCTAACAGTTTCTTTTCTCGGACTTCCCGTTTCTAGACTCTCTACTGTTTGCTTTCTCTCCTGATAGCTACAATCACCAAAAGGTTAAATGCAACGTCAATGGCCATCTTTTATCTACTTGGGGATTTTCATATCGAAATGGTCATTCAACATCCTTGAATTAATTCTATTTTAATTTATATTTGCTCTGTAATATTTTATTACATGGAGCTCTCTTCCTGTACCATTTTTTAATATTAAAATAAAATTTTTGATATTAATTAGGATCTGGTTTTTGGAATGTACCTTCCTGCTTTTTCCCGCTTGGATTAAAGTATCTGAATATATATATATATATATATATATATATATATATATATATATATATATATATATATATATATATCAGTGAATATAGAATGAGGAGAGAAAAAAGAAAAATTTTTTTCCGTCCAAAACATTAATTTAAAACAGTGCTCGATATATGATGTATATAGCTGTGAATATTTATTATAAATTATGTTTTAGAACATGTACATAATTTCTTCTATATACGTCCTCTTCTCTACAATCATATGGCTGTTTCAGTGTTTGGACTTCAAACACATCATCGGGAGAAGTAAAGGTTTGGAATCATTCTCTGTTTATATTTGGTTCGTTGTTGTTGTGGGGGCTGGTTGGGGTTATTGGTAATTAAGTGAATGTATTTCTCGTTTTGACCGTTAGACTTTTGAAGAATCTGGTGTGTTAGTGTGAAATTGTTGATTAATTGTATTATCTGTTGGGAATGTATGTTTTATCGGTCGGGCGGGTATATCTTTTGGTTAGTTTCTAAGAGGGCAGCCATATTGAGTTGTCATTTTTATGGTTGGCTATCGTCTAATTGATTGATGTCTGCTGTTAGTGGACATAATTCATGTATTCACTTTGATCCTGTGTCTAGGTTTTCACTTTGGGGTTTCTTAGATAGACGTGATAGGGATGGGGTGTTTTTTCTTTCCAATTTTGATTTTTTCCGTGTGGAATATTTTTTATTTTATAGGGTTTGTTTTAAAAATATATATTTTTTAAATATTTTATACTCAAGTTTGGAGTATTTTTGTATTTAGGCGAAGTTATTTCAAGAAATCTAAACTTGTATTTTTTAGGAAGTAAATGCAAATTGGCGTTTTATCAGTTTTTTGTATAAAGTTGTATGATAAATTTTAATTTTAAGTTTAGAGGGTCGGTATTTTCTTTTAATTTTTTTATATTCTTTTTTCTATAAATTATCGTTTGGAATCTTATTTATTTCTTTTGATTTTTTATATATTTTATTTATTTAGATATTTTTGCGGGCATTAGATCTTGCTTTAAGTATTTATTACATTATTATTATTTTTTTCTATAGCATTTTTTATCTTTTATAATAATAAAAAAATCTCTATTCAAATTTCCAGTACTTTTTTGTGCGATTGTAGGTTTAGATCTTACGTGTGCTTACAGTTTATTTTTGTGTATGATATAATTCTTCTGAAGTAGTATATTTTTAATCTTGATTTTGAATATATGAATTTTGATTCTTTTTCAATTTTGGGATTGTTTAATTTTTGATTTTTTTAGTACGGAATATTTTTGTATTTAAGTAAGGTTATTGTGTTAAGTAAGGTTATTGGTGTAGGCTTTAGTGATAGACTTTTCTTTGAGGATTTATTGGATCGATTTTTTCTATAGCATTTTTTATCTTTTATAATGAGAATATCTAATCAAACTCTTAGTATTTCTTAGCGTGATTGTAGGGTTAAGTCCCTAATGTGCTTGCAGTTTACTGTGGTTTCGTGTCTCTGATTTAAGTGCTTGTTACTATTTATATATTTAAGGATCTCTATTTTTTCTTGCAGGCAAAGAAAGCACGGTTCTTTTATAGATTTTGTTGTTCTTGCCTTTTTGAGAATTTTCCATTTGACTTTAGGTGTTTTATTTTCGTTTTTTAATTTCCAAAAGTGTTTGGAGAGAGATGTCATGTTTTGTTTTTCTTTGTTATTGAAGGATGAGAGGTGATTGTAAAAGCGCTTTTTAAATACGTTCATGGTATTCCTAATATATATCTTTTCATCTTTAGGATTTTCTAAGGATGAGATCGAACACATATATATCAGAGATTTTGTCAGACATTTATTGGCCATGGGGCATTGGTTGGGGTTTCTACAGTTATCATGGGACGGACTTGTATTAGTGTTGGATTTATTTTTACTGTGTATTTTTAATATTTTAATGTTATGCATTTTAATTATTTTTTCTAGATTATTGGAACAGCTATAGCTTAATTATATGGTATTTTTATTAAAGATTTTGCTCAGAGGGTTGTTTTTGGGAAAGTACTTCTCTAATAATTTAAGAAATTTATGTCCCAGCTTGAAATTAACTGATTGGTTGAATGTAGGTTTATACCAGATTATTTTCCTTTTTTTTTTTTTAATCATCTCACCCCAAGCAAGGCATTCCACTGTCACTATTGCGCATGGGGCTACATAGGGGAAGGTAAAGAGAAGGAGTGGTTAGACATAGGGAATGTCAGGAGGAAGGTGACAGATGAGTAATGATACCGAGGATGAGGGTTGGGCAGATGGGAAGAGTGTTTGATAGAATGGGAGCAGGTTAGTGTATTAGGAGGTGTCTATTGACCTTACATTTAAACTCCTGGAGATTGTAGCCGTCGAGGAAGCAATCGTTTGGAAGAGAATTCCACAGTCGGGAAGTGCGAGGAAAGAAACTGTTGGAGTAGAAGTTACGGCTGCATTTTATCGGTTTCACTGTAAAAGGGTGGGATCTAGTTGCTAATCTAGTATCTCGTTCAAATTCGTATTTAGAGGGTTCTAGTGATCTAAGTTCATCGGAGCAGAAGCCGTGAAAGTATTTATAGAAGAGACACAGGGAAGCCACGTCGCGCCGGTGGGAGAGAGACTGCAGGCGGTCTGCCAAGTCGGTATCTATCACATTACTGACCCTCTGAACCTTATCGAGAAGCCCGAGGAGAACAGCAGGGGCACCCGACCAGATTGGCAGCAGTATTCAATGCACGGGCGGATGGTAGATTTATAAATGTGCATGATAGATTCAGACGGAAAAAACTTCCGGGCCCTGCACAGAAAACCGACTTTCATAGCAGCGGATTTAGCAATGGATTCGATATAGTCATTCCATTTGAGGTCCGCTGAAAGTGTGAGACTAAGGAGGCGCAGTGTTTTACTCTCTGGGAGGCAAGCCTGGTCCATGCTAATGGGAGGTAGGTGAGATTGTCGATGATGGTTAATTGAGAGTAGCTTCGTTTTAGAAGCATTAAAATTTAAATTTTCCTGCCTCTATTTCTGCTTTTTGGACTTTTGGGTTTCTCCACAAAACTGATTTTTGATGATTTATACCCGCTTTCATTGAGGACTCTATTATAAATTACCTTGTGCTTATCAAATATCTCTTTGTTGGATGAGTGTTATATATATATATATATATATATATATATATATATATATATATATAGTGAGGCAACAGATAATTATCTGAACATATTGTTAAATGTAACAGTCAATGAATGTCTATTATGTCTAATCATGAGCCGTTCTTAACATCGAATTTTGGCTTCAAGTTTTAAAGAAATACAGACCAAAATTGTCCACCATTTGGATATTTTCTTATTATGCTGGTTCTAAGCGTTCTTCTGAGTGGTTGCAGAGACGTTAACATAAAGACATCCACCATTAAAGATGATATTTTTGTGTTGACATAAAACATTGGTACGCGACAATAGTAAAATAAAATTAAAGCCCAAATACGATGTTTAGAGGGGCAAATACGATGTTTAGATTAAACATAACAAAAATTAATTGTCCGCTATATTTAACACAATATATATATATATATATATATATATATATATATATATATATATACTGTCATCCGCAGACAGATCTGTTTCGCAGTATCACAGCTCATCAGTACGGTTAGACTCCAATTGCTTTTTTACCCAGGATTGAAACCCGACCGAAATGGCGTCAGTCGGCGACTCTATCCCTGGGCTATGGGTGTTCGGTGGAAGTAGGCAGACTTTTTAGCGCATATTATTATACGCGCCCAATAGCTAGAGAGCTCTAATTCATTTCACTGAATGTAAAGATAATGTCCACTCCCTAAGAAATCTTAATTATACGCAAGAAAAACAATAGAAAACTAAACCAATATACATGAGGGACTATACACACATTTTTACACGTCATGTCTTCTCTCTCTCTCTCTCTCTCCTCTGTATATATATATATATATATATATATATATATATATATATATATATATGTATATTAGTCATCCATATATATATATATATATATATATATATATATATATATATTAATTAAAAGAGGATTAATTCAAGGATGTTGAATGACCATTTCGATATGAAAATCCCCACCTCAGCAACAAAAAATCCTTTTGAAAGGATTTTTTTGT
The DNA here is from genome assembly GCA_037127315.1 of Ascarosepion bandense. Classification (NCBI taxonomy): domain Eukaryota; kingdom Metazoa; phylum Mollusca; class Cephalopoda; order Sepiida; family Sepiidae; genus Ascarosepion; species Ascarosepion bandense. Next base: position 1,476,145 of record JBBBDQ010000529.1, on the reverse strand, counting down.
TGCTGTGGTGATGTGTTATCCCCTGTGGGGATTTCCATATCGAAATGGTCATTCAACATCCTTGAATTAATCCTCTGTTAATTTACATTTGCTCTGTAATATTTTATTACATGGAGCTCTCTTCCTGTATCATTTTTTAATATTAAAATAAAATTTTTAATATTAAATAGGATCGGGTTTTAGGAATTTACCTTCCTGCTTTTTAACCTTGGATTAAAGTATCTGAATATATATATATATATATATATATATATATATATATATATATATAGGCTCAATAGCGATTCAGTTTTATAAAGAAAAACATTAGAAGTAGACATGGTCAGAGACATTTGCGGTCTATCGTCTAACCCCATCTAACGCCCATTTCGCTACATTCACAACTCTTATGAGTCCACCGTCCGTCTTCTCAGACTCCAATGGATAATCCAGTTGTTAACAAACCGATGTGCATTATTAAAACAGATCATACGGCCTAAAATAAATTCAGGGAGGAAAACAAAACAGTTGTTTATAAGATCGACAGCAAAAACTGTGGCGTACGAGAAACCTCTAAAAACAATGATAAAGAAACAGTATAAAGCTGAAAAACATCACAATGGCCGTTGGCAAACATGAAAACAATTAACGCCTCGACTTTGCTTGCACCAAAGTTATCAATAATGAATCAAAGAAGGGGTGCACGACATTTAATGGGTGTAAATGAAAAACTGGAAGAGAGTTCCTCAGGTGAGAAGTGCAATAAAATAAACTATTAGTTGCCTCTAGTTAATTCAACAGTAACAAGACGTAATTGCCAATCTAGCAGTATGCTTAAACTAACGTGGTTGGCATACTGAGAAGAGTTCATTAGAACAAATGTCATGAAAATATTTACAGAAAAGACAACAGTGGGAAAATGACTGAAATCGAGATGTTAGGCCGTTTATAAATATTTCTGAATATTTTAGCATTATTTTTATTTGTAATTATAGTTTAATACTTTATAATCATATATATATACCATGTTTAGTTTATCAGAGGAGGAATATGTAAAATAGACGTTTTTCATTTTTAATCAACGACCTTTAATTATGTGCACATGGGTGAGTGCAGATACGCAATAACTGTGTACGCATTTGCGTGTGCATCTTTGTGTCGTTTTTCATGCTGCAAGCCAACTATATTTCAGGAAGAAGAAACTATTTTAAACTCTGCAACTCTGCGGATAAATATCTCAGTTTAATGAAAAGAAAATAATAGGACAAATTAATTTAAGAAACACAAGCTGTTCGTTATTCCTTTTTTTTCTTCACATATTTATTTTCATCTGAGCATTTTAACATTAACATCAACATTAACATTAACATTAACATTAACATCAACATTAACATCAACATTAACATCAACATTAACATCAACATTAACATTAACATTAACATCAACATTAACATCAACATTAACATCAACATTAACATTGCTCCAGTTAAACGTTTCAGAACGGGGAAATATTCAGCAGCCTAACAATGGGATTCAGTCGGATATGAAAAGCAAATCAATATTTCATATTTTGGTAATAACACTAAATAATTGTGTATGAAATTTGGCCATTTAGAAAAGTGATTTCGTGGGCCCTTTTAATACAAGGAAAGTGTAAGAAAATATAATTGCAATTGTGTAAAATGCGCCGCGTATCTGAGACACTTCTACATGCACAATAAAAAGATGGTAAATCTTAAATGCAGTAAAATAAGGATTTTACGCTTCCGGTTGGGATATCACGTGATGACTCAACGACCAAGTTATAACAAGTGCATAAAGTAGTTATGCAAATTGCAATTGCTGTCGAAGTTTTAACATTAAGCAATCGTTGATTCTCATAGACGATCACTTTCTAACACGATCACACGGTATTAGCAGCAAAATTGATACTTTCCAACTCTAAAGATTTCTTGACGCTCAATCAGATGAAAAATTGTAATGGACGAGTCAAGTGAATTCAATTATACGCGTTGAATCAACCATACGATTATCCATTAATTTTCATCGGCATTTTTATTCTAATTTTCGTCAGCGTTCATGTAAACCTTTTTTTTTTTTTTTCACTTTCTGGAATCAGATTAATTCTTTGCTCTTTTGTCTTCTGCTTTCATCGTGCAGATATCCTGATCCAGTCATTTTAACAAAGTGCAGCACTTTACTGGATCAACAATATTTGATCACTTCTCATGCTATTCATGTTGGCTACTCTATCACTTTCCAAACCCTAACCCTAACCCTAATATTATTCATATTAACAACTATTACTTCCTATGCTGTTGATAATCCTTATTTTATCGGTCTTGGATACGACGGTCAACTGCATCCGACAGTAAGGCCTCTTATTGGGAGGTTGTGAGGAGCATAGAACCACCTCTTAATTGCTGTTGTTCCCAGATCCACCCTGACCTGGGGTGGTAGCACCTGTGAGGGTCCCAGCTATGGACAAATAGTGTTTTGACACCCCCAAACTGGGGTCAAAACATTATGAAAATATAAAAACAGACTTTAATATAAATATATATGTGAAAATAGACTTTATAGAAAAATATATATTTTTGAAGGAAAAAAAAAATCATTGCCTAATACATTTTTGAAGGAAAAAAATTATTACCAGCGTTACATTTTTTAATATAAAACTAGAAGATATCTTCAGTTTTCTAAAATACAAAAAATAAAAATGAATTTTTTTCATCAAAATCTGATTAAATCAACCTTCTCATTATAACTGAACATTGAATAAAATATCTTAAAACTCCATCTTTTTGGGTTTAAATAACCCACGGAGGTGTTGATATTCCATTAAACAAAACTCAAACTCAAACTCAAACCCTTCTTTATCACTTCTCATACTATTCATGTTGGCTACTCTATTACTTCCCATACTATTCTTATTCGGCTGTACTTCTTAATTTAAGCAGACTTACTCTGTGAAGGCCAGGACTATTCAGGACAACCTTCATATGCTACGCTTGATCGTAGAAAGCGTCGACAGGGAAGCTGAGCTGATAAATTTAGATCAGTTCAAGAGTTGACCATCGATTTCTCAGGACTGTCCTCGATTCGGCTGGCTTCGGGCCGTACTTTTGATCCTGGATACGTCTTTTGTATCGGTCCCCCAGTGAGATGGTAAAGTGAATGGCGTAAAGTCGAAACCTTTCATGCTGTTCAAATCAATTCATCAGAGTTGCTTGCTTTCTCTGATGCTGCACATTCTTTTGTTGGAGATCTTACTTCGCAAGTTAAAAGTGAATCCAATTCTACATGGAATTACTCCCCTGGAATTACCAACTTTTCTGGAATTACCCATTTCTCACTTTTCTGTTAAGACCGAGGTGGTCGTACCAGGGAGACGTGAGTGCTTTCGTTAAAAACAAATCGGCAAAGAAATTAGCAGGCATGAGAAGGTAACAAGTCTGTGGGCTTGTGGTTGGGTGCGTGGAACGGAGTCACTCATTCTGGCACCTTCACTTGGACGGACGAGCCTATCAAGATACTCTGCGTCCTGGTTTATACCAGACCTCCTGTTTGGTATGAATTGGTTGTAAGTCCGAGGGGCTAATTCGTCTGTGGTCTCGGAGGAGGCTTTTCTTTAAGGGGAACCCATCCTTGTTTAACTGCTCATCTCTCAGACATCGAACTAATTTTATTGATTCGAATCTTGTTTTACCTCTTGTCGGGTGACAAAACTCCTAAGGTCCGTCGTGAGGTTTATTGCATCCACTCATCTGATGGCGGTCTAGAAATGCTCAGCATTGAGATTCGTGAATAAGATCAAGTTCCTGGATCTAATGTATATGGCACACAAGGATAACGTCCTCTAACGGCTATAATAAAGTATTTCCATCTCTGAGAAGTGTACATGATAGCGGAGAGGAAGACCGCCTTATGCATCAAGCCGGGTGCTCTTTCTATCACGAGTGTTGACTTGCCCTGAAAGACTTTTGCACGGGTTAAAGAAGGCTCCTCCGACATCCGACTGTTTTCTGCTAAGGCATTATATCGTGTGTTAGTGCAGGGACCCTCTCGAGAGAATTTATAGGATGAGCTCAGTTTGACGAATGAGAATTCTAGCTCTCTGTTGCTTTGGACATTTAGGTAGAGGTGTTTCGATAACGATGAGACATCACTCATCTGGGTGGTGTTGCGGAAGGCCTTCTGGGTCGACAAAAAGAATTGTGAAGCGGTAATAGCAGTTACGTCAAAGTGCGCGCTCTGCGGTTGGTTGGTGGAGTCCTTGGAGAAACAACTCTTTCACTCTAGCGTCGTACGGCCGTTGTGCTAACACATTGAAGGCTACATGGTTCGCACCCTGGGCGGAAAGCTTTGTGTCTTCGAGACCAGTTCCGTCTGTAGCAATATGGTGATGCAGCTGAAGAGTAATGAACACTATGTGTTTTTGTATTACATTATGAGAGTCGTGATTTGGACGATACGACAGAAGGACTTTTATGAAGATGTAAAGTTTTCCTTTTCTCTACTAATTTTCTTCTTTAAGTACCAGCTTAAAGTCAAACTTACAGCGGAAAGAAAACGTCTCTCTTCAATAAAATTCGGCGAAAGGTTGGTGAATGTTTCGTGTTTGATTCGCTTTAGAGAGGCTAATTTAGAGTGGCGTCTGGAGATAACCTAAAATTAAGAATATTGATCGCCTGATTAAACTTTTGTCATCCCTGTTCAGTGTTAGGTAGAACGTTTCTTTTTTTTTTTTGCTTTAATCCGCTGAATTTAACTTAGCTAAGATATAGATGGTCATCGGTGCTTTATTTTTTTTCTCCATCTTATCTTTCGTTTATTTCCCTCCCCATTTAGAAGACAGGATTGACAGTTCTCTTGTATCTTGTAGTATGCCTTTCGTTTCGATAGTGAGTTTTGCAGTTGCTATTGTGTCTAAATGTGTGAGTGCTAGTGTGAGTGATTGTAGAATGTGTGCATAAAAGTGATTTTATCAATCTCAGAGTATTTTTCGTTCAGTTTACTTATCTATGCCTTGATTAGACTGCGGTTTGTGCCCCTTACTAACTGTAGTTTTTTAGTTGTGTAGATAATTTTTTTACATTATGAACATTAAGGAATTATTTTGTTTAGAGATTTATCAACCCAGAGATCTACAAAGGGATTAGGTAGGAATTATTAGAGTAAATGTGGCATTATGTCGTTTGTTTGAGGCAGTGTTGTGTAGCGAGGTGTTTTGGTGAAAGGAACAATATACGAATGATTTGGTCATTGACTGAGGTCTTCTAAGTTAAAGATAGAGCAGCTGAATACCAGCCTCCCCACATCCCCATTTTGCCTTTGTGGCATATTTGTACACAATACAACTCCGTTTAAGTAAGTCTAGTTGGAGTGTCTACTACAGACTAGTTCAAGTCTCACCACGCGTCATTCGCTCCACAGTTCGAATCTTTGCCTTTTTGTGTTAAAAGTAGTGTAATCATTGCGTTCAATGTTTAATTTTTTCTTACGTTTATTTTGTTGACTATTTTTTTTTTTTGAAAAGTTTCAGATTTCATTTTCCGTTTTTACCCTCTCCCCGGCTTTAATTTTATTTTTTTTTTTACATCCATTTTTTGTTTTTACTAAACTATTGACTTATTTTTCGTGTAAATTACATTGAATTTTCAGTCTTTCCTTTCACTTTAATTTCTAGCATTAAGTTCATTTTATTTTATTTTACTCGTCGTATAATTTTTATTTTTGTTTAAGCTTTTAGGTTCTTCTACATGTTATTTCTTTCATTTTTCTTCTTTTTTTTTAGTTTCTAGTTTAACTTTTTGTTTCCATTTTGTTTATTGTTTGATCCATTTTTTTTTGTTTGTTTTACATCGGCCATTTTGTGTAAGTGTTGTAGCGTGGGTGTGCGTGTTCCTTTTCATGTCGAGGTCACCAGTGTAGCCTTGGTGAGCTCCACTGAAGCTATAGAGGAGCTGGTTAATGGTTCTTTGATTCGGCCTTGTGTCTTACTTAACCGAACTCCCCATAGCTTACAAGTTTTATCCATGATTATTATCATCAAAATAATTATTATCAGAAGTTTTCATCAGAAGGTTGGTTGTCGGCAGATTGGAATATGTGGAATAGTGTAGAATAGAGTAAGAATATAATATACATTTTGCATTTTAAAATAGAAATTTATTAAAAGAAGGAATAACATGAGTTGTAGAAGTTAATGTTCAATTAGAAACAATTTTAAGAAGTTATGAGTAGAGTTCGTACAAAATGTTCGTAGTAGTAATTGTTGAAAAAGATAAGGAGAAAGAGAACAAGGTGCGACCTTACCTTATTTCCGAGTCCATTTGAAGTTGGTTACATTTTAGTCCTTTCGTCTCTCAGCTCCGATTTGTCTCTTGAATGACGCCGAGGTCATTTATATAGTCCTTTTGAATTTCACACTGGATCGCCAAGTTCTTCCAAGTCTTACAAGTCGCTCCTATTGGTCAAAAATCATGTTAACACCTACTTGCGAAATCTGGCTTCGACTTTTTCGTTAAACAGATAGTCAATCTTTTTTTCTATTTGGGAAAACCAGGATTTCACACATCGTTGTGAATTTTTGTAAAAGTGAAGAAGAGAGTTGATTTTAATTAATTTCTTATCCGCTACAATGTCAAGAGTTAGTTTTTTTATTCATGTCTTTTTTTAATTTTCCTTTTATTGTTTTTTATAAGTGATTTTCATAGTTTGTTTATTTTGTATTTTTATTTTTTTTAAAAAATATATTGTTTTATCTGATTTTTACTTTCTTTCATTTAATTGTATTGTTTGAGTGAATTTCTTTCTTTTTATTTATTTATTTCTTTTTATTTATTTATTTTTAGTTTACGTTAAACGTTTTCCGTCTGTTTATTTGTTCCCTTTTTAAATTTTTAACTTTTTTAAAAGTTTTCATGTCACACATTTTTTTAACTACCTTTCTTCGTATTGTTTATATTTTTTGTACATCTGTTTAAATTTTTTTTTCTTTTTTGTGTATTTAAGATTTTGTTATTTCTTTATTTTTAATTTTTTTTTTTTTTTGAAACTTTTACAAAATTATATTCAGAATGGCTGATAAACGTCGTTCGGTTAAGAAAGACCTGTTCGGGTAAAAAAAAAATCTACCCACCTGATAAAAATGGGAATTTCCGAGAATACAACCAAGGAAAATTATGATCACGCATTGAGACAAAGGAAAGTATGGAGGTCAAGAATGGCCTAAAAGGAGCAACTGAATGAGGCTTTAAAAGCAAAACGCGGCCATTCTTCATGGAATATTGAAATTTCTTCCTCGGCACCATCTTCCCCAAAAGTCAAAAAGCACTCTATGTTACAACTTCCATTGTTAAAATTGTTTAAAATTCCTTAACCTATTTCAAAATGACTACCCTTAAGAAAGCTCCCATTCCAAAATCTCCATAAAAGGAAAACACTACTCATCTCAACACTCCTAACCGCTCCCCTGCCCAAACTCCAATCTGCACACCCAAAATATCAGACCAACAAAAAGAATCAACAACGTAGAAAAAGTCAAAACCTATTTACAATACTGGGGAAGATGTGTGCTGAGTAACGAAGGGGCAAGAAGAACGGGCAGTATGTCAGTCCAGAAAGATCAAAGATCTCAGACAATTAAACGGAAACAATGAAATGTATTAGATGTGGAAAAAACCCAAACTTTACTTTACGTTAAGAAAATACTGACTGTAGTGAGAACTGGTGAAGAAGCACAATAAATATGGTCAACAATTGAGGCGGCAAACCACGTTTTCGAAATCTTCGATTACGCCAATGTAAAAAAAAAAAAGTGAAGCAATTTTGTTCAGGGAGGCTCCCGCTTTTTGTTAACCCCTCCCTCTATAGAGCTTTAAATATAATGTTTCTCACTCGCGATCTTTAGCGACTAGGGTAGAATATATTATGTAGAGTAGACTCGGTTTTCAACTAGTGATCATGAGGGAATTCTATCTAGAAATGATTCCATCTGTTCACCATGGTTTGATGGACGCTCGAGAGGTGTTTCCTGGCGAGTGTGCAAGTCGTTGAATGCGGCGTGTGCTCTTGTCTTTGCAGGTCCGGCGGACAGACTTTGCGAGATGGATGTTACTATAAATGATAAGGTTAATTGTCTCATTGGGGGGGGTTATGCGTCTAATGGCTATGTTGAATGGCCTGATTCTTTTTCGGCAGATCTAGCCGTTTATGACGGCATCTGGTCGGGTAATTTTGGAGGGTGATTGGTATACCGTCCTCGACACCGGCATAGATAGTATAGGGTAAAATTCGGGTACTAACAATCGATATGTGGAACCATTTCGGAATTTTATCGACAAGTTTGATCTTATCGATAAGTATCGTAATGAGTACAACCGGTGGCGGGTACTGTGGATTTTGGCAAACAGGAGCGTTCAACTTACCTCGACTGAGTCCCCGTTAAGAGATTTGGTGTGGGTGTCTTGGGTTGTACAAATATTCATTCAATAGTTTACTCGATTTATAAGCTTGTCCGGGTTCGGGTAAACTTAGATAATCCTCAAGTTAGGATGTCTAGCTAGAGTTAGATTTTGTTTAGAAAAATTTTGTTTATTAATTTAAACTTAATAGTCAAAATTCAATTGAAAATTGCAAAAGAAGTAATGAAGTACTATTTTGACACATTTTTAATTTGATAGTGTACACTTTAAACTTATGAAACTTAATATTTACATTAGTTTAAATACTACTTTTTGTCTGATAACAGTTGTTGCATTTACTATGTACTATAAGTAAAGACAGTTATAGAACAGCGACAGTAAAACAGGTACGAGGGTCATTCAATAAATAAGGTGAATTTTTCAGTATAAAGACTTCTAATACAGATAGAAGCTTACTTTTTTCAACGTAGTCTCCCAGCAGTGTCACACACTTTTCCCATCTGTGCACAAGCTTCCATATTCCCTGAGCGTAAAAATCTTTGGACTGATGTCTCAGCCAATCGCTCACAGTACTTTTGACTTCATCTTCACTTTCAAACTTCGTGCCTCTCGTGAACACTTTCAAGGGATCAAACAGGTGAAAGTCTGCAGGGGCATTCTTCTCGTAGCGGGTGAGACACTGCTGGGACAACTCGACCCTCTTCTGTTAGTGCTATGCAGTAAGCATCTTTGGTACCCACCGGCAGCTAACCTTCGAGTAGGCAAGGTCATCATGGACAATTTTGTGTGCTGTCCCAACAGATAGGCTCAAAGTCCTTGCAATGTCATTCACTGTCACCCTTCTGTCAGACTGAATGAAGTAATTGACTGATTCGATCACCTCAGGAGACCTCACTTCTGTAGGCCTCCCAGGCCTGTCTTCATCCTCAACACTGCTCTGTCTCTCTTTAAACAATTTAGCCCAGTTGTAGACATTTTTTGGCTGAAACATGTGGCACCATACACAGTTGACCTTCTATGAATTTCAACTGGTTTTCACCCTTCAGCAATCAAATACTTGATAACTGACCTCTGTTCAATACTTGAGCATGCTTCTTGGTCGGCCATCTTTGTTATTCTCCAAAACTCTCGAAGTTTTTTTTCAATCTGCAAAAAAAAAATTAAATCCCTTTAAAAAAGAAGTCAAGGAAAATTTTTTTAAAAAAGAAGTAAGCTTCTATCTGTATTAGAAGTCCTTATACTGAAATATTCACTATATTTATTGAATGACCCTCGTAAAACTTAATCAAAATTCAAAAATTTGAAATGTTAAAAATTCCTGATTTATACTTGATAGAGGCTGAAATATTCTTAATGGATAATAACTCTAATTTATTCGATTTAGTTAAACATTTGTTATCATCTTTGCTTGTTATAAATGTTATTATAGAAAGAATGTTTCGGACTAGTACACTCTTCGTTTTCTTCAGTATTTTAGCTGTATATTGATTAATGTGTTATTTTTTTCCATGTAATAGCGTTTCCTTTTAGTTCTTACTGAAGCAGGCCATATTTCATATACTCTGACATTGAATGTAAAGGTTCTTAAAATATATCAAATCCGTTCTTCGAAAAGTTGACTTAGTGGATATTGGTGTAATTTAATCAGGTATCCCTAGATCAGATAATGGAACCATATAGTGTGGTTCAGTAAATATCTATTTTGGGTGATATCTTGCATAAATTCTGGTTCAAACAAGATATCAGTCTGATGAATTACTGATGATGACCAAAGGGTACTTGGCAGAAACGTTGTGTTTTTAGTAATATATATACGAAAACTTATCGGCTGTATGTTGACAATTCTTTCAAAAAATCAAATAGAATAACATTTCTGTTGTAACAATGGAGAAATTAACGTAATTATCAATCTCTGTATATTAATGCATTTTTTTAACGAGAAAGTGTGAATTTATCATATACATAGTTTCCATTACGAAATAACCAGAACATTCGTATGAATTCATCAGGAGTGTTTATTTTTAAATTTCAAAACAGGCATATAGGAGTATTGTTACAAACTCCACCTAACTTTATTAAAAACTAGCAGTATAGCCCGGCGTTTCTCGGGTTTAATGAAAGCTTTAAAACTAATCCATGGTCCTGGAGCTCAGACTCAGCCTAAAGAATATTTGTGTGAAGTTTAGTGAGAATCAGATAAAAAGGTCATATAGACAGATAAACAGACACACACACACACAAACATCTTGCCTTTTATATATTATCGATTTTCTGCACTATTGTAAGAACTGCAACCTTGAAACTTCTGACTATCGTTTCTTATGTTTTTGTCTGAGTGTATCAAATTTGATTAAAATCGGACCACTCCTTCTATAACCCGATTTTTTCGATTATCGATTTTCGATATTTATCGGGGGTACCTCGACACAAAACCTAGCTAAGAACACTCGCAGACGCTTTTAGTACAACTGTGTAAATTTTCAAGAAAATCGGTTCAGCCATTTCGGAAACGGATACACACACACACACACACACACACACACACACACACACACACACACACACACACACACACACTCAAAGTTCCATTTATAAATAAGTTTAGATAAACCCCAGTAATATGTAAGAAGTTACGTGTCAAAATCTTGGCGTGAAAATTTTAGATGTGCGAAATTAGTCTTAGTTCAGAATTCAAACTTAACAGACGGTTAGCTATAATCGCGATGGTTTTGCTATGGATGTATATGCATAAATCCCGTAAAAATCTAATGAGATTTCAGAAATAAGAATTTGATTCAAAAGAATAAACTTCAGTATAATGGCAGTGATAATCACATGAAGATAAAGAAAACATCATCTAGAAATCCAAAAAGAAATAAGATTCGACTCAACTCCTAGGCAAGACGAAAAGGAAAGAAGAAAGAAAAGGAAATTAAAGCGTGATATATTTCGCCGATACAACTTTCTATTCAACAAAGAGGAAAAAAAAAAAAAAAAGGATGAGAAAAAACAAAGAAGGAAAGAAAAAGAAAGAGAAAAAGACAAAGAAGGAAAAACAACTGAAGAAATCTGTTTCATCGATAAAACTTTCCACCCGGCGAAGAAAATAATAAAAGCGCCGAAGAAATGAGATACACACAAAAACACTGAAACGAAAGAGAAACGAGAAACTTTTGTTAACTTCAGATAAGTCCATATTTCTGATTGTTTTATTTTGACTTGTTTTAATTCTCGTTTGAAATGCATCTCAGTTGATTTTGCATTGCTTGTCAAGTACTGATTACTTTTCTAAGGGGAGAATCCCATTTTTGTCTGATATCAAAATCCTCTTCTTATTCCCATTTCTCGTACTATTTTCTTTATATTATTTTTTTATTCTGAATTATCTAAGATATATTTCTCTGTGTATTATTTGTGCATATACGAAATAAAAATATTTATTTAAGCGTCTATATCATCGTATTTGTCGCTTGTTTTTTATTGTGTTCATTTGTGAACCAATTCTGCCTCGTTGGTAGTGTCTAGTCGAATCGGAAAGAGAGCCATATTTAATTTTTTTATGTGTTGCGTACCTTCCTGTCTTGCTATATTAGTAAAATAGGCAGGTTCCTTACAGTAATTTTTTTGCATTCATTTCATCACTGAAAATTGGGAAAGTACAATTGTTGGCATGTTATGTTAGTTTCTTTGATAAAATGTTGAACTTTAATACAAATTAGATTACTGCACTTTATACTGTGAATGATCGAAGGTAAGAAAATGGTTTGCGAAGATTCCTGCTTCAGACTTTTCGTTGCATGATGCTCCACGGACGGGTAGAACAATATGATAATGTAAATATTACTTGAGAATAATGAATGAATAATTAATGTTGTATAACGCAGTAAATATCCAACATACTAAAAATAACTAAATTAAGTAATGGATTACATTTGTACCAGTTTGATTTTGTTAGTTATTGTTTTATGTTTTTCTTCCACATAAGTTAAATAATTAGTAAGCAATATTTGCGCATAAAATTCCTGTGGAACAGAGAGGAATGGTGATGATAATTATAATTTACTTTTATATTTGAAGGTATAAACCATCAAGGAATAAAGCAAATTGCATACATTCCTATTGATGTCCTCTTTAAAAAGAAAAGCAAAAGGTCAATTTTTTGTAGACATTATCGATTACTGATGCTTTTGCGATCAATTCCAGCGTTATCATTTTATTGATTTCTTAGAGGTTTTCCTAGGATATTTTTGACAGAATATCACATTTTTTAAATGAAAATAGTGCTTTTAAATATATTGCATTTCTTGTCATCTTTCGAGCGAAAGTAAGTTAGAAATTCTGTTTATGAGTTGTTCAAAAGACTTCGTTCGTTGAGAAAAAAAAAAAGCCCACGACGAGAAAAATTATGTCCCAAAAGCCTAATGTGTGAAAATCGTTCAATCAATAAATACATTTATGAATGTTGATACCAGTGGTATGAATAATATTACAGAGAAAGCAATCTTCATCATAGAGGTGATTTACTTAAAATTTTATATGAACGTAGCTCCAAAAATAGATGGAATAATAAACAAGTAGCGCTTTATAGCGCAAACAGAACCTCAATTGAGTAAAACAAATGAAGAAATATTTGTCTATACTTCAGATCAAAATAAAAGCTTCAGTTCGAAATTCTAATTACCTGAAGAAGGTCAGAGAATACTACGGCTGAAACGCCGTAAATGTGTTAATAGAGATAAGGACAACAGTCCGAACAATGTAAATAATGCAAATAAATGAAGAGATTAATGGATTAACATAAATAAATGTTATGAATAAAAGAAAATGACACACACACACACACACACACACACACACACACACACACACACACACACACACACACACGTATATATATGTGTGCGTGTGTGTGTGTGTGTTTTGTGTGTGTGTGTGTAATGGCTGCTTGGTGCGGATTGTGTAGGTGATGTAATGGGTAGCCATTCGGAATGAAAAATGGAAAAACCAAGTTTGCTAGATTCAGTTATGTGCAAATACTTCTGGACAAAGTATGTATCGCTCTCTTCGTCTCCTCTATCTATGGGTTAAACAGTAGAGTAGACTAGACTCTTTAGTCTTGGTTGGTCTCCAGTAGAGTTAGAAGTCGAACTTCTAATTCCAAACCCGATAAGAGTTGTTTGAAGACCTTGTGGCACACTATGAGTACCAAACCTGTATGTTTGGTTCTCTGAAAAGAA
>JBBBDQ010000529.1:1180000-1460000 GCA_037127315.1 Ascarosepion bandense | reverse complement strand
TATAAAAGTAGGTGTATTGACAGGAAAGAGAAGTATTTACAAGAGGCGAGGATTAATAGAATACTGAACAAGGTAATTAGTATACAGTATTGTCGTATAGACGTGATAGATTGACTAGGAGAACACTTCCGGTGCAATACCGGAAATACCCGACTGACTCGCTCACTCAACTTCCTTACTCGACTTCCTTCTTCGAGGTATAATCACTACTATTTTATATAGTGATTCGAATAGTCCATTTCCGTGGAAAGGTGGATAGCGCCCCAACAATATATATATATATATATATATATTATAAATTATGTTTTAGACCATGTACATTATTCTTTAATATATGTCCTCGACAATCATGTGTTTGTTTCAACGTTGGGTGTCCAACGTTTCTTCGGGAGGTAAAAGCAAAACTGAATTCGTATTGTGAAATATTCACAGCTCTATACATCATATATCGAGCACTGTTTTAAATTAATGTTTTGGACGGAAAAAATTCTTTCTTCGTTCCGTTCTGTACCCACTCGGATATATATATATATATATATATATATATATATATATATATATATATATCTCCTTTGGGTAAAGGAGCTCAGTATATATTACTACGGTATATGTTTATAAGTAAAATATTTAGACGATGTTTATATTGATATATCAGTATGAAAACATGATGCACATAGACACACGCAAACCCACACATAAGCACACACACAAGACAAATATGCACGTGCATAACACACACTTACACGCAGGTATAAAGATTTTATAATAGTGTTAGAAGCAAATTCGTTATACCCACAACTAAAAAATGCGGATGTAGAAAATGTTTGTTTAGAATTGAAAACCAGGTTAAAAACAAATGGAAATAATATTGTGAAAAGAAAAGAAAAAATGTACAAAAATTTATAAACGAAAGAAAAAACTAAAACATCGAAATAAATTTCCAGCTTTCTTTTTTACTTTCTTTTTATCTTATTTCTCTCTCTCTCTTTCTCTCCCTCTCTTTCTCATTGTCCCTTTCACTCTCTCCTCTCTTATTCATTCATTCTGTTTAGCCCTCCCCACTCTCCTACGCATAAACACACACACAACCACAACTACAGCCACAACCACACAATAGCAACCACATACACTCAAGCATCCTGACACCCACGCACCCCACATGCATCAATAGAATGATATCCCTATAGCAATATCGGTTAGAAATTTGTAAACGGCCTTTTTTTTATTTATTTTAGAAATATTTTTACCAGTTGAGAAATTAATCGTTTACTAAAGAAAAAAAAATCCATTATATAAATAATGTAGATATATAGTTAACAGATATAAATTTCTCAACATCTTCACTGGCTAAGTGTGTATGTGTGTGTGTGTGTGTGTGTGTGTGTGTGTGTGTGAGTGAGTGAGAGAGAGAGAGAGAGAGAGAGAGAGAGAGGAGTCATGACAAGACGAGAGAGAAACAAAGAGAGAGAGAGAGAGGAGTCATGACAAGACGAGATAGAAACAAAGAGAGAGAGAGAGAGAGAGAGAGGATCGTGACAAGACGAGAGAGAAACAAAGAGAGAGAGAGAGAGAGAGTCGTGACAAGACGAGAGAGAAACAAAGAGAGAGAGAGAGCGAGAGAGAGAGTATAAGAGCCAATCTTTCACCCTCAGTGGAATTTCTCTCCTTCGGAACATCATTTATTTGACACGCTTGACAGATCGATAAATGAAAATAAATAAATTTAAAAACAACCCAAGATGGACAGAAAACTGTCAATGTCCGAAATTTAACTAAAATTTTAGGGAAGTTTCACCGAGGAAACAAAACATAGTTCAAACAAAATGGGGGAATAGAATTAAACGAAAAGATGGCGGTCTAGTTGAAAAGGTTCGGTAGATTGCCATACAGCTCAAGTATTCGTGTATCGAGTAGATAGGAGGAACAGACAGGATATCCAGGGGAGCGTGACAATAAAGAGAATTTGATCTGAACTTAAGTCAAGATCAAATGTCTTTTCGCTCTGTTGATCCGTCACTCTGAGATGTTGATCAAAGCGTTCAGGATTTCATCGTATTCCGTTTAAATCACTTGATGGAACACCGACTGAACACACGCACACACACACACACACACACACACACACACACACACACACACATATATATATATATATATATATATATATATATGGTTAATATTATATATAACATCTTCCTTATGGAACACTGACCAAACACACACACACACACACACACACACACACACACACACACACACACACACACATTTCTGATCATTATTTTACATCGTATATTTTTTTAATCATAAAATTTATATGTATTAAATATAGATTTTCAGTCTCCACTCTCGAATATCAAGTGATAACAAGTTTGCTTAATACTCCAGTCTCACAAATTCTTTCAGTCTTGTCTTTCGGGTCTTTGGCAGTCTGCTCAAATAATTTTGTGCCCGAATAAAGATTTCTACTTGCTCTGTTCATGGATAAGTTATATTATTATGTCATTTTTCATTATAATTCGATTTTTACTATCGTCACACTACCTACCAAGTCTGCAGGAAATATCTAAGGCAGGTTGTGGTGTGTTGTTATGGCTCCATTTCATGTTTTTTTCATATCTCCTTAACATCCCTTGTGTTACATACACAAAGTTCTCAGTGTGTGGGCTGATTTTTTGTATATCTCTTAAACTGGGGTTTCCAGGGATTCTTTTAATATGTTGTTTTGTTCCATCTTTTATCATTCCAAGTGCACCTACTATCAGTGGCACAACTCTTGTTTTCAATTTCCACATATTTTCTATTTCCATTTCCAGGTCTTTATATTTTGATAGTTTTTCGAATTCCTTGGTTGCTATGTTACAATCCGCTGGACAAGTCATATGAATGAATAAGCAATTTTTTTCGTTTTGGTTTTTAACAATAATGTCTGGCTTCAATTTTTCAGTCAGTGTTGATGGTGTAATCCCATAGGATGGTGAAACCTTCTATTTCTGTAACCAGTGCTGGGTGATGTTCATACCAGTGTTTGTTTATATATTTTCCATAGTGTTTGCACATTGTCCAGTGTAAATATTGCCCCACTCTATGTTACGATTATTACATTGATTTGGGGCAAGTACAGAACATCCTGAGATTATATGGTTTATTGTTTCTTGGTATTTATCACAGAACCTGCAATTTGGATCAACATTATTATGTATAATATTTGCCTGAAAGTTCCTAATGAAAATACTTTGGTCATGCGCTGTAAGAATAAAGCCTTCTGTTTCAGACTTTAATCCACATGCACGTAACCATCGATGACTATTAACTTTATCAACATTCGGTTTATTAGCACATTCTGCCATCGTTGTTTCATCTGTTCAAGAGTTTTATCCTTGGCTTTCTTTTTCATATTTTTTGCCGCAATAATTGGTTCTTGGCTTCTGCTTAGCTACAGAAGCTACGAACTGTAAATCTTGTTTGTATTTACTGCCTTCTTTCATTATTGAATATTTTTTCTTTCTGTTTTCATGTTGTTTGACTAATTGTATCATCCAGTTCTTTGTTGCTTCTATGTATTTTTTTTAATCATATCACCCCGAGCAAGGCGGTAACGCCACTGATGTGCAGGGGGCTACGTAAGAGTGAAAAGATTGGAAAAGAGAAAGCCGGAAACCACATTCTAAACTGGGAACAAGTGATGAGCCTCTACACCTGTTCAATAGACGTGGGTGGAGTGTCAAATTGAACAGGTATAGAGGTATGTTAGTAAGCCAATAGCTGTTGTCTTATATGACAACTCTAGCTGAATAAGACCTCTTCCACCTTCTTTACGGGGTATGTATAGACGGTCTACATCAGCATTTGGATGAGGCATCTTATGTTTAGAAAGGAGCTTTCTTGTTTTAGAATCCACTCGTCTGATGTCGTTCACAGTCCAGTTCAAACTTAGTTGTTTGATTAATTGTATCATCCAGTTCTTTGTTGTTTCCATGTATGTTAGTAAGCCAATAGTTATTGTCTTGTATGACAATATATATAGACGGTCTACATCAGTCTTTGGATGCTGCATCTTATTCTTAGAAAAAACTTTCTTGTCTTAGAATCCATTCATTTTGTAAGATTTATAGTCGTCAAGTTCAAAATGTTGAAATTATATTGGACCAATGCGATGGCAAGGTTATTAATGGCCATAATTCTGTTCTGAGAATTCAATTCAGTTTTTCATATCAGT
The DNA here is from genome assembly GCA_037127315.1 of Ascarosepion bandense. Lineage (NCBI taxonomy): Eukaryota > Metazoa > Mollusca > Cephalopoda > Sepiida > Sepiidae > Ascarosepion > Ascarosepion bandense. The sequence goes on along the minus strand of JBBBDQ010000529.1, from coordinate 1,455,781 downwards.
CGTACTTTTTTGTATGATCATTTACGCGTTATTTCTTTTATTTCCTTATGGTGAATTTTTTCACTCTCATTTACACCTAGGTATTTATAAGCTTCTTCTTGATCTAAATATTTTATTATTACAGCAGGATCTAAGCTAATAGGGGGGTGTTTGTTTTAGCGATTCCCGTAAAACTGTGGATTTAGCAAATTTATCTAAATTGAATTTCATTCCAGTGTCTTCACTGAAGCATGTTACATTTTTCAGAAGGCCTTCCAGTTCATTGTTATTCCTAGCATACAACTTTAAATCATCAATGTATAATAGATGGCTTATTTTCTTTTGAGCTATTTTATAACCACATTCTGTCTTGTTAAGTTGAGTGGTCAATGCTTTTAGAGATATACAAATATTAAGGGAGACAAAGAGTCACCTTGAAATATTCTTCTGTTGATGTTTATTTCACCAGACTTATCGGTTCCATTTATGATTGAGGCAAACTGTTGTTATCCATATCGACATATATTATTTGATGAAATTGATGACAATGGAGAATACCTTGTACATATTTAAAGACTTTAAGATTCAGGTAATCTATTCAGGCAGTACTAAGATTTGTCTTTGCATTGAAGCAGTTTTCCAAGATCATCCTATAATAAGTAATTGATCTTTACATTCCGTAACAGCCACGTTTGCACCCCTTTTTGTTCAAGCAGTAGTACGTCATTTCTTTCCAAGAATAAATATATCTGTTTTGTTAAAATAGATGTCAATAGTTTGTAATTTGCAGGAAGACATGTAATTGGTCTATAGTTTTTCGGGATATTTGTCACTATTCTTGAGTAGAAGAAAGGTAATTCCTTTGGTAAGCCATACTGGAATTTTAGTGGGATCGTTAATCATTTCTTAAAGTTCTTTGACTAGTTTTTTGTGTGCAGTATTTAAATAATATAACCGAAAGTTAGGAATTTTATCTATGCCTGGAGAATTCCAGTTACGTGTTTTTTTCTGTTTTATTCAACATCCTCTTCTGTGATTCCAGCCCATGTTTGTTTTGGCTTATTTTTTCATTCGTTCTATCTCTTGCCCAATCCAATCTGCTTATTTGTCATGTTCTTCAGAGCAAGCCCATATTTTCCCCAGAACTGTATAACCACTTTCATTTTGGGGGAATGTCACTTTAATCTTTTTTTTACCTATTTCTCTGTAAAATTTCTTTGTGTCGGTTTGAAAGATTTTGTTCTTTTTGAAGAATATTGATCTTTTCTCATAACGTCTTATTCTTTGATCCTTCAGTTCTGTTGTTTGTTTTATTTTTTCTTTAGTTGATTGGACTTCATTTTCATTCCTAATGTTGTACTTTTATTTCGACTCTTCTGCCTTTTCTAGTTCTTACATTTATTCGTCTTGCCAGTTCATCGAGTACTGATAATTCACTTCGAAGTTGTTTGATTTCTTTTTTTATTTTTATTTTCCAATGTGGATCTTGATGTCTATGATACTGCTTTATTTTACTTTGATGTTCAGTTTCTATTGCTGCTATTGCTGATGCCTATATTTCTCTATTGAAATTTATATGAGTGTCTTCTTCATCCAGAATTAATTTGAGTGCCGCATTGTAGAGCTTAATAGTTTTGAGGTTATACTTTGTTGGTTGTAATTTTGGAAGTTGTTTTCGTTCTTCCATTGCAATATTTTGTGACTGATTTATATGGTTCATGATTTCTTCCTTGGCTTCTTGTATACTAATCTTGTTTTTCGTAAAATAATTCGGTTCAGTGTGTTTTGAACTCGCTTTATTGCCGTCTTATGACCGACTAAGATCACAACTTTCCAACATTTCTAAACTTTCAGCATTATTTTCAAAGTGATTTGCGTGTATTTCGGTTTCTTCATTATGACATGTGGCTTGTGTGATGTTACTACTTTTTTACCGATTCTGGTTCTTTTTTATGTTTGTTGATTTGTCTTTTCTGGTTAATTAAAATTCTTTTTATTTCTTTAATTTCAGCCTTTGTCTATCGGTTATTTTGCATGGTGTTCCTTCTTACATTGGCTAGATTATTTTCGTCAATCTATTTTCTAATTGTTTGTTCAACTTTTTCTCGTCAAATGTCTTATGTTTGGCAAGTGATGTTTTTCTGAGGTTTGAGTAACGCTTCACGAAATGCAGCCATAACAACTTTGTACAACTCACGAGACCATTTTTTCTTTCATTAATTGTATGGTTATAGATCTAGCTGGAGAATTTGCAGGACCATCACTGGGATAATCTTGGTTGTGGGGACCTGAAGATTCATTCTTTGTACAAGAGTTTGTTCTCATGGCATATTTTTCGACCTCAGGTTAGGTTCCTTCCTGAGGGACGAACTCCCTGTTTATTCACTGGAAGAGCCATACTAGACTTTTGTTTCTATTTTTAATTCTCATATTATTTCCACGAGTGACGGACGGGTTCAAAAGTCCACCCAAAGTTACTCGGCACATAGAGTAACTGTCTTTTACAAACAGCGTTTCGTTCACGACCTCACAACGTAGTAGCCATTCACTTCTCAGCACGATTAACACCTTGAGTTGCGGGTTGTTATTCGGAGTTTTTCTTCTCCTAAATGGTTTCCCAAGCGACAGTAGACAGAGACGAGATTGGAATTTAAAGTGAAAGACGCTGAAGAGAGAGAGAGAGAGAGAGAGAGAGAGAGAGAGAGAAAGAGAGAGAGAAAGAGAGAGAGAGAAGGAGGGAGATAATAATAATAATAATAATAATAATAATAATAATAATAATAATAAATAGATATAACACCCCAAGATCACACACATAAAGCACTTCGTAAGATGTGAGCTGTAGTTGTGAGTACAGTATTTTGTATTTTTTAGGACAATGGACGACCAAGGATCCTTTCAAAAATTGCGAACAATTTCAAATCAATCCGAGTGCTCTAACTACAACTGGAATCGTTGGTTTCCTCACGTGCCGCATTTTTGAGATTTCGATTTCAAGGTCTTTGTACTTTGATAAACTTTTTAAGATCTTTAAAGATGCATCACATCTGTAGCGTCTGCCATGTCAATAAGAAAGCACGTGATCCCGATGTCTGTGCAATTAGTTTTGACCATTCTCTTTGTGTGTCTTGTAAAGTCCCATAAAATTGTTAAAGGTCCGATTCTCTCTAACCGGGTCTGGGTGACGTTTCTTCCAGTTTGTTGCGGTTTCCTTCTTCCCCATAAAAGTTGGATATATTCCAGTGCAGATATTGGCCCACTCTGTCATGCCTGATTTTGTATTCAGTGATTGCCAATACCGTACAACCTATTATTATTAAGAGCGTAGTAAGCCAGTGATACTGAGGGTATATATATACATGTATATATACCATGTTCATGTATTACAACCAATTCTACTCTATACGATAACAAGCTTTGACAAAAGCATAGAATCACCTTGCTGATGAGACCAAGTTAGAAATATTTTCAGATATGCTAACCGAGTTCCATTCGGAAGTCTTCGATTTCGAATGTTCCCAAGTATTTAAATGTGGCTTCCAAGCCGTTTGTAAGAAATAACTACTCCTTAACAACTGTCCAAGATGACGTAATTTATGTACTGAAATGCGATGGATGCGCGAAAATATACTTCGAGGCAACACAAGGCCTGAATAAAAGAGTAGCCCTGCATAGAAGTAACAGTAAACTAGCCAATAATAGGAAATTGTACGTTTTCCCAAACTTATACCGATGTTGTGGAGATAAATTCAGAATAATGCCTAAATAAAAAAACAAATGCAGACTATGACACGCTCATGATGCAGGAAGAAATATTTATAAAAAAAATACAAGCCTTCCCTTAACAAAACAACATAAAAAAGCTAACACACACACACACACACACACACACACACACACACACACACACACACACACACACACACACTAAATTAAAACAAAATATATTATATGTATCAAATAACAAGCACCGGCTAAGATTACGAATCAAATCGCTAGAAACATTTTGAAGAAGAAAAAAACAAAAAAAACAAAAAACAAAACTAAAACAAATTTCGCGAACTATTGCGAAAAATAGTAATTCTGGATTATGATTAGACAGAAAACAACAAAGAGAACATTATGACCCATGTCGTTTTTTATCAGTAAAAATTAGAATTGTACACACGCAAAATTTGGATGAAAATGGTTGAAAACAATTTTGAAGAAAAAGACAAAAAGCAAATTTCACGAGTCAGTGTAAAAAAAATTCTGTACAATGAAAAGTGAGCGATTCTTAAAACTGAAAAATTCAACAAGCCAATGTGAAAATACCCTGCAAACAAACACGCACGCATATCAACCGTCTGACCTGTGCAACGACCACTTATCTATGTATGCACGGTGATTTTGGCCGTCAGAATGACAAACGGATCTCGATATGTAAAGTGAGAAATTTATTCGCCTGAAGAGAGTCAAATTTGGACTTGAAACACGTATAGCGACGCAAATTTAATTATGTATTAATGTAGTATGCAATTAACAACAATAATAATAATAATAATAAATCTACACTTTAAACAAAACGCTAATTCTGCTGATAACTTTATTAATTATTCAGGTGACCAAATCACTAAAGAGCAAACGGGATTCCTGAATCTTGCACCAAAATGCCATCTTTGCTGAATATAATAATTAAAAATAATTGATAATAATTGAAAAAAGCAGAGTTAAAAGCAAAGCAAATTTTTGAATTGCAAGATAACAAACTCATCACAACCTCATCACAATTAATGACATAACTTTTGTTTTACAGTGTGGTTCACCTTGTATAAGGCCCTGGAGCCACTCGAGATAGAGGGTTACAGAGTAAGAAGCATAGTTTATGCAGAAAAATGGGTAAGATAATGTTTAAATCTAGACTTAAACAGGTACAAATTTTAGTGAGAGGGTAAACATCCTCTTGGGAGTCAGTTCTTCAGAGCAGTGGTTGATGAAGAATCTGTTCAAGGGAAACATACTTTTCATCAAAGAAATGAGGGTAGTTTGCTACAATGTTGGTGGTATGGCGAGTCCTAGCCGAAAAAGGTTCGAACTGGCAGAACCAATTAATGTAGTTCGTCCGAGTATTTTCCATGAAAATAGAGACAAATCAGTGTAACCCCATCAGTGAGGGAGAGGTTGTAGGGTGGAAAATAATTTGTCACTGTAAGAATAATTATTACCAAAATACACCATATTTAAATACACAGGGTGTCCCCTCACCAGCAAAAAAAAAAAAAAATTTTTAAATTTGGCACATTTTATTTAATTGTTGAACTTTTTGTTACAGTTATTTGAAACAAAAGTAAAGAATTAAAAATAGCCGCTTAAAACAGAAATAAAACATAAATGTTAAATGAGGGGTTGAAAGTATTTTTTAATGCTAATTAATTTTTTTTTCATGTACCGTGTCCCTTCAGGACATAAGAAATCATGGACTTCCACTTACCCTCATCTCCTGTCGCTCTCAATACTTGTCTTTTTGGTATATCCCCCAAACTCCGCTCTGCCATCCATTTGCTCAGGTCCATCAACAACGTCTCGCGCTGCCTTCGCCTCTCTCTCTCTCTCTTTTCTGCTACCCGTCCTGTGACTATCAGATTCTCCAAACCCTCCTTCCTTATTACGTGTCTCAGAAACCTCAGCTATTTCTTCCTGATGCTAAGTATAAATTTCCTGTCCGTTTTCATCCTCTCCAACAACCTTCTCGTTGTTCAGATGCTCAGTCCATGGTATCCTCGGCATCTTTCTGTAGAATCACGTTTTTTGCAGCCCCGATTCTCGCCTTCATTTTTAAAGAGATCGTTCAGCATTCACTGTCATAAAGGAGGACAGATATCCCATAATAATCTCGAACTTTTTTCTTTCTTTTAATGAAATCTTCCTATTTCGCAATACTTTGCTTAACTCTTGAAATGCGTTTTGGTCATTCGAATCTCGCCCTTTCCATTTTCTGACAGAACAATTCCCAGTATTTCAATTTCTACAACTGGAGTAGATAGATCTTCAATTGGAGTAGATAGATCTATCTATCGCCCGGTTCACACTCCACCCATGTCTATTGAACAGGTTAAGAGGCTCATCCCTTGTTCCCTGTTTAGGATGTGGTTTCCAGCTTTCTCTTTTCCAATCTTTTCACGATTACGTCGCCCCCTGCACATCAGTGGCGTTACCGCCTTGCTCAGGGTGATACGATTAAAAAAAAAAAAGTTTGATTTTAGTATCCCAACTTGTAGCTAAAATTTTCTTGTAGTTCATATATAATAGTTTCTTTTCTCTTTCTTTCCCTACTTCCCGTCGAAGGTTTTGTAGTTTCTTTCCTGTATTTGCGTGTCGTGTCGTTTGCGTGTCGTTTGCGTGTCGTTTGCGTATCTTGTATTCTTCAGATTGCGGCCGCCAATGACGAATCCTGGCAGAACCTCTAGACTTTTCAGAATTGTCTCGCTCTACAGGTTCAACAGATTCAGTGAGAATACACATTCCTGTCTTACATATTTTCTATCCTTGTATATCTGCTGAACTCCTTTCCTGCTTGTATGCAGCTAATTTGTTGCCAGTACAGGTTCTTTAAGATCTTACTCTACGGTCCTTCCCGAATATGTCAAGGTTACCGAGCGTCGCTATCAGGTACTTGTGGCGTACTTTGCCGAATCGCTTTGCGTAGCCAATGAAACACAGGTACACGTCCTTCGGCATTTCTATTGCGTTTTCTGACAGCATTGTAAGCATGAATATCGCGTTCCTTGTTCCAGTGTCCTTGACGAATCCGCACTGTTCTTGTCTTATTTCCGGTCTGCTTTTTTCTACGTGCTTTATTCATCAGAATTCGGATGATGAGTTTTGTTACGTGACTCATTAAGCTGATTGTTCGGTGGAGTTCACTGGCTTCTCAGGCAGTGCTATAAAAATTGATCTGCTTAGGTCTTCCGGGATTTCGCCACTGTTGTGGATATCGTTTAAAATTTCTGTGATTTTTTCTAAGCTGTCTGAAGCTGCCAACATTTCTATAACAGTGCCGTCTGGTTCTGCTGCTTTGTTTCTATTCAGTTTGGCCAGTGCAGCTGCCACTTCGGATTTTAATATTTCCGGTCCGTCGGTATTTCTTTGTATTGTCGCTTGCTGTCTCTCTTGTCAAGGAAGAGATCCATCTGTTCTTCCCACCGCTGAAGTATTTCCTCTCATATGAGTGTTCCATCCTTGCATTTTATACAGGAGCGTGTTGAGGAGCGTATTTTTCTTTCCTGTTAGTTTCTTTATATTTTCATGCACGTCTCTTTTATTAGTCGTGTTCGATTTCTATTTCTGTGCATTTGTCGTTTATTCATTCCTCTTTCACATGTCTGCATTTGCTTCTTATTTCCTTACGTCAGTCAGTTAAGGGCCATACGTGATACACGCTTTGGGTGATCATGTCTCTTTCGAGACATGACTGACGGTTATCCCGCAGTAGGTTGTCATTACTTTCTGCGGTAGATGGGTTGCCAGCCAAGGCTACAGAACCCAATCTGTTCTATTATTTAACTCATAACTGGCGGGAAGAAACGGATTAATACCATTCCCAAGGGCATTTGTGAGTAAGTGAATGCGAGAAGTTCAAGTGGTATTCGAACTATCCTTGGGCATTTTTCTGTACTCCATTTTATTCTTGGTATTATTTCCTGTCTTCTTTGCATCCTGTCGAGACGCTCTTCTGTGAACCACTCATTTTTTCTTCTACGTCTGTTTACCTTTGGGATAATGTCGTTGGCCGATGGATGTCACTAATGCTTCTTTTCGTTCGTCCCGTTTTGAGTTGCCGTTTCCGATTTGTCCCTTGTATATTTTTTCACGCCATCCGTGTACTTTTTTCTGCAAGTCGAATTTAATTACCAGTGTGTTGTATTGCAATCTAGGTGCTACACTAGACTTCTTCATTCTCCGCAGTTTCACCTTTAATTTACATATAATCAGGAGGTCGTCGCTTCCACAGTCGGCAGTTGGATAAGTTTTACAATGAACAACTACATTTCTCGATCTCCTGTTTATCTCCTAGCAGTATAGCCCGGCGTTGCTCGGGTGTAATGAAAGCTTTAATACTAATCCATGGTCCTGAAGCTCAGACTCAACCTAAAGAATATTTGTGTGAAGTTTGGTGAGAATCGGATAAAAATTATGGATTTGTATAAAGGACATACAGGCAGATAAACAGACACACACACAAACATCTTGCCTTATATATATATATAATCAGTTTTCTGCGCTATTGTGAGAACTGCAACCTCGAAACTTCTGAATATCGTGTCTTATGTTTTTGTCTATGAGTGTATCAAATTTGATTAAAATCGGACCCGATTTTTTCGATTATCGATTTTCGATATTTATCGGGGGTGCCTCGACACAAAAACTAGCTAAGAACACTCGCAGACGCTTATAGTACAACTGTGTAAACTTTCAAGAAAATCGGTTCAGCCGTTTCCGAGTCTATAAGTAACGTACACACACACACACAGATACACACAGACAAATACACACACAGACAAAGTTCCATTAATAAATAAGTTTAGATAATCAATTCGTTTTTTGTGTCACCTCCTAGGCTTCACCGTGTCTATAATTGTCTTGGGTGTTCTTGAAACCAGGTATTGGCTATTACCTGGTCATTCGCTGTGCGCCAATCGACCAAATGTTTTGTCGTGGGTTTTCCTAAACAGAAGTTACCAACTGTTACCCCTTCTTTCTACTACTTCTTTTTCTTTTATGTGCAGTGTCCTTTCAGGACGTAGGCGATCATGGCTTTCCACATCTCCCTATTCCTGGTGGCTCTTAGCACGCTTTCTCCTTTTACACTATGCAACCCTCGTTCTGTCATCCACCTGATCAGGTCCTTCAAATATGTTATCCGCTGCTCTCCTCTGTCTCTTTTCCCCTCTATCTGACCTGTTAGTATCAGGTTTTCCAAGCCCTCCTTCCTCATTGCGTGTCCCAGGAACTTCAGCTGTCTCTTCCTGATGCTCAGTATTAATTTCCTTTTCGTTTTCATCATTTCTAAGACCTCATCATTGCTCACATGCTCGATCAAAGATATTCGCAGCATCCTTCTGTAGAACCACATTTCAGTTGCTTCAAATTTTTCCTTCATCTTTAATGATATTGTCCAACATTCACTGCTATATTGAAGAACTGACATCACATAGCAATCCAGTACTCTCCTCTTTGTTTCTAGCGAAACTGTCCTGTTTCTTAATACTTTACTCAGCTTCTGGAATGTTTCCTTTGCCATGCCAATTCGCTTTCCGATCTCTGTGTCGCACTTTCCGTCTTCTGTTAGAACACTTCCCATTTATTTAAATTTTTGTACCTGCTTGATTTTAGTGTCCCTCACCAGTATTTGGCATTTTGGGTTGCGTCTTTTGCTGATGACCATGCTTTCGGTTTTCTTGCAGTTTATTTGTAGTCTTTTCTTGTCACTCTCTTCAGCTACCTTCTGTAGGAGGTCTTGTACTTGCCTACTTTAAAACTCAGTTAATTTCTTGCGATTCACACTGGGCCTTGGCGCTACCCAGTGTAAAGTAGAAAGATTCTATTTCCGCCTTAGTGTTTTGTGTTGTCGGTGCATAAACTACTATAACCACAATGTTGAAGAGCTTTCCTTTCAGTTTGGCCAGGAGGACTCTTTCAGTTATCTCGCAGTACCCTAAGACGCAGTTCTTCATGTCTCTATTACGATCATCAGATTCACCATTGGACATATATTTTTTTTATATTTGAAATACCCTGGTCTGCTTCTAGGCTTCGGATGTCAATAAAGGGTGAACAAACCTGAATTCTAAACTCCTAAAAGATTTTATTCTTCATCTGATTTTTTCCATTTTGTTAATTGTGGCGTCATGAGGGGACTTGCCGAATGACCCTGTAAAAAGACACCTGCTACTGAAACTACAACATCATAACTTGTGGTCATATGCATTACAATATGGAAACATAAACAAGATCTGTGATCATTGAAATAAATATTACAAACGATCTGTCCGTTTCAATTTTTTTTTTTGTATAACGCACATGATAATCTTTATCGCTCTAAAGATATTTGAACGCCCGGTTCACACTCCACCCACGTCTATTGATCAGGTGAAGAGGCTCATCCCTTGTTTCCTGTTTAGGATGGGGTTTCCGGCTTTCTCTTTTCCAATCTTCTCACTTTTTTTTCAGTTGGAGTAGATAGACTAAACTATCGCTCAGTTCACATTGCACGCATGTCTATTGAACAGGTGAAGAGGCTCATCCCTTGTGTCCTGTTTAGGATGTGGTTTCCGGCTTTCTCTTTTCCAACCTTTTCACTCTTACGTAGCCCCCTGCACATCAGTGGCGTTACCGCCTGGCTTAGGGTGATATGATTAAAAAAAAAAAAAGAAAAAAAGTGCAATGTGACAATGAGATTTGTTTGTATATACATTGTTGCTGCTGATGCGAAAAGTGCTGAATGTTGGTTCATTCTTGATGCATTTCATTTAGAGAGGGACATCCATATGTATATTGAAGACATATGTCACAGAATCGGCAAATAAAAGTGTCAGTCAGTGCAGTCATAGTGATAACGTCATCGGTTTATTATTGCATAGGGAATGAATAGCAAAGCAGTGAGTGAAAGGAAAGAAGGGGATCCAAAAAAATGGACGAATTCTAAGAAAATAAAACAAAAGGCTAAAAACAAACTTAAAAAACTAAGGTTGGATCAATAAATTCATAGCCTGGCAGTTATTAGCTGAATTTTGATCTGAAACTTTAAGTGTGCAATGCCCAATCAATGTTATTAATATTCACCACTTAATTAAGAGCATTGACAAAGAAGTAGTTTTTGTTGAAAAATAAATGCGTAAAATAAAAGTTCTTTTTAATGACCAAACTTTGTACTTATTGACTTTTACTTCCAAAGAGTGGAATTAAGTCGGAGTTTATTAAAAAAAGAAAAAATAGAAGGAAAGTAGAAATAAAATTATGTTTTAAAAGAGAAACAACAACGACATATAAATCGGTAAATCAAAAACTGGAAAAGGAAAAGAAAGAAAAAATAAAAAGAGGAAGAAAAGAAGGAAGCAAACAAAGAAGAAAGGAAAAAATAAACAATAAAAAGAAGATAAAGAAAAAGGAATGAGACATAATGAAAGAAAGAAGTTTAAAAATATCAAATAAACAATCAGAAAGAAAAATCTAATTAAATGAATGAAAAAAGAAAAGAAGAAAAATAACGTGAAAGTGTTAGAGAAGGTAGAGTTTCATTAAAGAAAGAAAGAAAGAAAGAAAGAAAGAAAGAAAGAAAGAAATTAGAATATTGGAAAAGGATAAAACAGAGTGACAACATTGGAAAGAAAGAAAGAAGGAAAGAAAGAAAGAAAGAAACAAACAAACAAACAAACAAAAGAAAGAAAGAAAGAAAGAAAGAAAGAAAGAAAGAAAGAAAGAAAGATAGAAAGAAAGAAAATGTCAGCATAAAATATTCCAGGGCAATGGAAAGAAAATAGAGCTTGACGAGAGCAAGAGAGAGAGAGGGGGGGGAACAAGAGAGAGAGAGAGAGAGAGAGAGAGAGAGAGCAGGAAGATTAGAGAACAGAGAGAGTAAAGGAAACATGAAAGAAGGAATCAAAATATAAGCTAAAATGAGAAAGACATAAAGTGCTTTTAAGGGAAGATTATTGTGTTGTTGTGCAGTGGATATCGATTCAGAATGAGAGAGAGGGGTGCTGAGTTCGTATTCCAATTGAATTCCTTGCATTCACTTACGCACAAATACCCTCGAGAATGGTATTAATCCGTCTCTTCCCTCCTGTTATGGGTAAAATAATAGGACAGACTGGGTTCTATAGCCTTGACTGGCAACCATTCTACCGCAGAAAGCAATGGCAACCTACTGCGTGATAATATTCTGCCCAGTTAGTCATGTCTTTTTCGAGACATGATCGCGTGTATCACGTATGGCACTTAATTAACTGAAAGGGGTAAAAGGAGAGAGACAAACAGAAAAGAAAAGAAAACTTTTTTAAACATTGCGAAAAACAGATGATTGCAGGATATAAGATAAAGCAATAAAATAAGTCAATAGTCAAAAAGAAAGAAAGAAGGAAAGATTAAAAAACGATAATTAGTGAGAAAGAAAGGTAGAAAAGAAAAAGAAGAGAAATAACAGAGCTAGAAAAAGAGAAAGATAGAGAAAGAAATGTGTGTGGGGATGGAAAGATGAAAAAAAAACAGATGTAGAAAGAATGAGAGAGCAAATATGAGAGAATCAAAGAACGAGATGTTGGAAGATGAAGATAGAGAAAAGAAAGTAGGCGAGAAAAAGAAAAAAAAAGATTAAAAAAAAGCATCTTTAAAATTGCTTTTATCTGACGCGGGATGAATTAAATCTTTAATAATAAAAAAAAAAGAATAATTTTAATCAAAATATCAAAACAAAGAAACGAAAGAAATCAGACAAGAATCAAACGAAAGCAAAATCTCCATCATTAAAATTCTTTCTTCATCAAACTGAACAAAGAACATTTTTGCTTTCTTCCTAAATATTTAAAGACACAATCGAAAGCTTCATTTGTCTTTCCGTTCTTCCGGCAACTGGTGGCTGGTACAGGTGCTTATTCGGTCGTTTAAACGCCGTAAAGGAAGACATGGGCGCTTAAAACATAAAAGAACAACGTCTCAGCAGTAGTGAAATCAATAGCAAAGAAAGAAAGAGAGAATACGTAAGCAAGTACAAAAGAGCAGATGGCTAGCAGACGACAACTTTCTTCTGTCCGTAAAGAGAGACATTTTTAAGATACTGAAGAAAACTCTATTAGAAGAAGGATTGTGTAGCATTAAAAGAAGAACAAGTGTGGATAGTAAAAAAATAAAAATTATACACAGGGAGAAAATAAAAGAAAGATTGTTGAAATATTAACAAGAACCAGGAAAGAATTTGAATAAGACGAAATAAATGGGGAAAAAGAGGCGGTAAAACAGAAAAAGAAAAAAAAATCGAGACGAATGAGGGACAAAAATAAAAAATTACTAAAAATAAGAAATTCCTAAGAATTATTTTTAAAAGTGAGTGGGGAGAACGAGAAGAAAAGAAAAGGAAAAAAACAAACAAAAAAGAAATTAAAACAAGGAAAATAATAAACAAAATTAACGGACGAGAAATACAAGAAAAACATAATGACTAATAGAAGAGAAAATAAAAAATGAAGCATTTAAATTTGTAGAATTAGTATAAAGTGATGAGAAGAAATAGAATGTAAAGATTGTTGTAAAGTATCTGCTTTTCATCATTCCTCAGAATTAAAATCAAAATCAGAATACATTTGTTACGTTTAAGCAGCAAATTTCACACGCAAATAAACTACAATAGATGACATCGAATAATGGACAATTTCCTCGTAGATAATCTACAGAAGTACAATGGGCATATCATAAAAGAAGAGTGTAAGCTACGAAGTAAAATGAAAATAAAAAGAACGTTTATGCTTAGAATCAGTTAAAACGTCTAAGATATATAACGAGGGAAGAGAGCTTGAAGGGATGCGTCACATACATGAAGATGTTTTCGCCTAACTAATGTAAAAACGAAACATTAAAGTGAGTAACATAATGCGATTCAAACGCTTTTCATTGCTTAAATTTCAATGCTGTATTTCGCATCGTATAATGCTGATTATTTTTCTTTCAGAAAGATCTTCATTTGATCTCTTGATCAATCTTATCTGGCCTCTAAAGGAGAAGAACCTTCGGAAAAACAAGAACTGAGTCATTTAATCATTCACAGTTTCTTATCTATAAAAAGCCAGATATTTTGTGTTAAATCCGACTAACTTCAAATTAAATTCTCTTGATCTACCCTGTTTGTCTGTAACTGGGTTCAATATTTTAGCAATAAATTAGTATTAAACAGTCCATGTTCATTAAGATTTCAGGAAATGCTACTATGTCTATCATACATTTATCATTTTGAATTCCTTTTTATGTCTGTTTTTATTAGAAAAATCTACAATACTTTATTTGGTAGTGTGAAATTTTATTATGCAGCTGGAAGATTTTTCATCATATTATCAGTTAAATACCAATAACTCTATGGCTATTTATTTCAATTAGCGAAACCCGTGGAATTTCCACGGAAGGATAATTTTACTTTGTCATACTACAAATGATAATAAAGTCATCAAACATAAAGTTATTGGATAATAAAATAACGATAACACAGAGTGTAATTTTATTAAAATATCTATAAAAGTAATGTCCATAGAAGCTACTTTACTGTAATCTTATATTATATTAAGCAGCGTATGCACAGACCATAACCAAAATACTGTACGCTATTTTGTGAGAGATTTTGAAAGATAAAATGATGTTTGTTTTATTACTGAAAAATCATGGCTCCTGTGTCTATTGTAAACAGAAAAGACCAACTGAGTAATGGCTAAGTGTGTAGAGGCCAGAAATTTCGTTATTAGGTCGCGGGATACGACAACAACCTACCTACTTTTACTATATTGTACAGTACACACATATATACACACACATAATTACTGCTACAATCAACAGCTTAAGCAGCTACTGCTACGTAATGCTATAGGCTCTCTCCTCCTACTCTCTCACTCTTTACTAACTTTCCATTTGGCAATGGTGAGAGAAAGGCTGAGGAGAGTAGCGTTTATAAAAAAATAGAGGGGAAGGAAAAGCTCGTGTAGAAAGTGCGTTATCTTTCTTCAGTGGCGTAACGGACGGACGAACTAAGTAAGTAAGTAATAAGGAACAAGCAGAATTAATATATGATTTCAGCTATAAATTTATCTAGCATAAAAAAATGGCTTTAAGAAAGAAAAAGGTACGTGAGAAAATCGATAAACCAGAAAATGGAATTGACGAATCAAAAATATTTGTGAATGTAAAGAGAGAAAAAAAAAGAAAGAATATTAAGAACATTTTTACAGTGATGTTCACTGTGTACAAGAGTGATTCAAGAGCCATTCGTGCTAGAGTAAGAGGCACAGTTTATGGGGATATGTGAATAAGGTTGTCTTTTAACATGAACAAGTTAGGATTGTAGTGATCGGAGAAGCACCCTCTTGGGAGTTGGTTCCGCAAAGCAGTAGTTCGTAAGAAGAGGTTATTCGAGTGGGACTTACATCTCATCAGTAGAGTAAGAAGGGCAGGAGAGTGGTTTTGCTAGAATGTGTGTGGCGTGGCTGATCTTATCAGTGAAGGTTAGAACTAGTAGAGCTAAGGAATGTAGTTTGTCTGAACACTTTCCGCTGAAATAACGATAGAGATTAGAAAGACTTGTGATGTTTCGTCTGTGGGGAAATAGATTGTAGGCTGGAAAACAATTCTTTACCCACAAGGACGTGGAGACGCTTTTAAATTTATGAAATTAATTAAATTGCTATTAGTAAGTAAACTCTAAAGTTAGAAACATAGGTTGGGCAAAGTAGTCAGTCAGTTAAGTGCTATACGTAATACACGCTTGGGTGATCATGTCTCGAAAGAGACATGACTGACTGGGCAGAAGATTATCCCGCAGTAGGTTGCCATTGCTTTCTACGGTAGACTGGTTGCCAGCCAAGACTACAGAACCCAATCTTTCCTATTATTTAACCCATAACTGGAAGGACGAGACGAATTAATACCTTTCCCAAGGGTATTTTTGCATAAGTAAATGCAAGGAATTCAACTGGGGTTCGAACTCGGCTCCCCGATTTGTCGTTCCGAGTCGATATCTACTGCACCACAACGCAAAGTAGACTGATTTTTTTAATAGTAAGTTTTATGAGTGAATATAGAGATACATTAGACTGATTTGAAGGTTGTCCTAAAGTTTCATGGAAATAGCCAAAAAAATAAGAAGATTAAATTGGAGAGATGAAGTAATGATCTGGACTATTTTATATAAATGTTAGGTTCTTTCCAAGTCGATGATAATACCATGGTAGATGCGAACAATTATTGTAAATACTTTGATATTTTTGAGTAACGCAAGTCAGCAAAGAAACTTTAAGCGAAAGAGTTTATTCATGCAAGATAATTCTAATTTACTTTCTACAAATTATCCTTTAATTTCTGCTATTACCCAATTAGCCAGCTCCAAAGATTTTTGAAGACACCAAATTAATAAAATGAATCCCACCCTAGGTCGTCTTCTTATTAATACAATAAAAAACATGTAATCCGCCTCTAAGGGCGATGAATATGAAAATGCAAAACAATATTTAAAACATCTCTACAAGAAGCAATTAAAAATACTGCAAGTAATCTTAAATTGGAAACATTATCAAAATCATTGGATTAAATAATGATGAATATCAAGAAGACCTTATTAACATGTAAAATAATCAAATGTGGCCTAATCAATATATTAAAAAAAATGGGGTATATGCATTATATAAATAATAAAATGTGCTAAAGTGGTATATTGCAAATTGTATTAATTCCTATGGTTTGTGACTTATTTGTGTACAAATAAAGATTTGTAAATAAATAAAACAGATATATACAATTGCCAATATTTCTGATGAAATAAAGTCAGGGGTATAGAGCTGAAGTAGACTTTAGAAGGAGCTGAGAAACCTATCCTAAACTGGAAACAAGAGATAAACCACAACTCGTATATATATATATATATATATATATATAGGTGTGTGTATGTGAGTGTGTGCGAGTGTGTGTGTATAAATATACACACATACATACACATACACACTAACACACACACACATTCACACACACACATATATTTAGTGTATCGAGGCAGCAAATAATTTTCTAAACATAATAATAAATAATTTTCTGATCAGAGTACAATTAAACAACATTTCTCAGAAAAACATAAACATTTAGGTAATAACAGACAGATTTTTGTCAACAATAGATTAATCCTTACTCATACACACAGTAAAAAGAACCTTCAGATGTTAGAGGCCATCTACATTAAATCCAAACAACCCACACTTAATAAAATCACTTTTAAATCTGGCCATAACACATTACATTGTATTTGAATACATGGTTCTGTTGTCATTTCGCGCTATCACTCGGTGTGACGTCATAGAACCGCATTGCAAATTTGCGAACTGCGTTTGTTATTTTTGGTAACTATTGCCGTTGCCTGGTGGTGTTTTATGTCAACACAAAATAAAATCGTCGATGATGGTGGATGTTATTGTGTTACCGTCTTAATAATCTCTCTGAAGATAGCTCATGTGAGCCGAAAGCTTAGAACAAACTTAATAAAAAATGATCCAAATGTTGGAGAATTTTTGTCTTTATTTTCAACTGAAATTAAAGCCAAAATATGACGTTTAGAATACGTTTAGGTTTAGATACGTTTAGGTGAAACCTGGATAGGTTCGTCTGGTTCATTAGGTACTATCTATCTATCTATCTATCTATCTATCTATCTATCTATCTATCTCTCTATCTATCTATCTATCTATCTATCTATCTATCATGGTTTGAATCTATCTATCTATCTATCTATCTATCTATCTATCTATCTATCTATCTATCTATCATGGTTTGAATCTATCTATCTATCTATCTATCTATCTATCTATCTATCTATCTATCTATCATGGTTTGAATCTATCTATCTATCTATCTATCTATCTATCTATCTATCTATCTATCATGGCTTTGAATCTATCTATGGGAATATCTATCTATCTATCTATCTATCTATCTATCATGGTTTGAATCTATCTATCTATCTATCTATCTATCTATCTATCATGGTTTGAATCTATCTATCTATCTATCTATCTATCATATGGTTTGAATCTATCTATCTATCTATCTATCTATCTATCTATCTATCTATCTATCTATCTATCTATCTCATTCTTTTCATGCCCTTCTAGCTAGTAAGCTATCTTTCTATCGATCTTTCTATCTATCTATTGACTGAGATAGATATGAATAGACAGAAATAGAAATATAGATAGATCGATACATAGATAATGAGTTAACGTAGATCGATAGATAGATTTAACTTTAATTCTTTATTTTCTTTCATTTTTCAGCTTTGGTCAAACACACACACACATATTTATATGAATATAAATATATATTTATTATTAATTATTACTTTAGAACATGTACAAAATACTACAAAATTGTACATTTTGTTTCGACATTGAAAGAACAATGTCCCAACAGGTCGTTAATAATGATTTTTTTTAATGTCGAAACAAAATGTACAATTTTGTAGTAGTGTGTATTAGTGTGCATCGTTCATTCAGCAATGAATTAGAACACTCTCAGCTACTGAGCGTGTATAATGATAATATACACGCTAAAAAGTCTGCTTTCTTCTACCGAGCGGCCATAGCTCAGAGGTAGAATCGGCGGCTGACGCCAATTCGGTCGGGTTTCAATCCTGGGTTAAAAGCAATCGGCTGTCTAAGCGTACTGATAAGATGTGATACAGCGAAACAGATCTGTCTGCGGATGACTATACATATATATATATATATATATAGTGTATCGCGGCAGCAGATAATCTTTTAAACGTCTACTGCTAAATATAAGAGACAATGAATGTCTATTTTGTTTAATCATGAGCCGTTCTAAACATCGTATTTTGGCTTTAATTTCAGGTGAAAATAAAGACAAAAATTCTCTAACATTTGGATAAGTTTTTATTAAGTTGGTTCTAAGCTTTCGGCTTTCATGGGTGATCTTCAGAGAAGTTACAAGGACGTTAACATAAAAACTTCCACCATCAAAGACGATTTTATCTTGTGTTGACATAAAACTTTGCTAGGCAACGACAACAGTCACCAAATAGCAAACGCAGTTCGTAAATTTGTAATGCAGTTCTATGACGTCACACCGCGTGTGTTAACAGAACCATATATTTAAATGCAATGTAATGTGTTATGACCAGATGTAAACGTGATTTTATTAAGTGTGGGTTGTTTTAATTTAATGTAGATGGTCTCTAATATCTGAAGGTTCATTTTACTGTGTGCATGAGTGAGGATTATTGTATTGTTGACTAAAATCTGTCTGATATTATCTACATGGCTATGTTTTTCTAAGAAATAATATATGGTGTGATGAGTCAAGTGTTGGTATTTTATATTTTTAATTTCACGGATGTGCGTTGTTTGTTTTCGATTTTATTGACTACTCGGTGTAGTAAAGCCAGTTTGGTACCGTCTTTGAGAAAAAGAGCATCATGACGTAATTCACTCTGCCAGAAATTTAGAAATATGCATGCTTTACTGCTTGGCATTCGCACCGGAAGCTCTTATACGAATATTTCATAGTGTTTAAGTGTCAATCTGAGAACGATGGAGAGAATTCTGAAAGAGTTGGGTAATATATCCAGTCAACATCATGGTGTCTGAAGTGATTACTAGTGATGGCGACGTTATGCCTCTTCCCACACAGCTTCAGACACAGACCCTTATATCAAGTGGCTCGAGAAGGTAGTGCTGCCCTGGGTCAATAGGGTGGCTGCTGGAAGACTCTTTGTCTGGCAACAGGTCTCTGTACCGTGATACACAAGCAGAAGGACCCAGTCATGACTGTCAGAAAATTTCTGTGACCACACAACCTTTACATCTGGACGCCTAAATCCCCAGACCGCACCCCATTTGATTATTATGCATAGAATGCAGTTGAGCGAGAGACCACAAAAAAACTCTTTTAACACCAAAGATGAACTGAAGTCAAGTATTATGGCAGCGTTCACCAACTTAAACATGGAGGCCGGCCAAAAGAATTGCAGGGGATTCCGAAATCGTATGCCGTGCGTGAAGCCAATAGTGATTCAGTTGAATGCATTCACTCTTTAGTATTTTAAGATAATTTTGTATAATTTTGCTAAGTATATCTACTAAAATATGATGTGGCTGTTACTTTCATTTTCGAGTAATTTAGACCAGGGGTTTTCAAATTTTTTGACTTACGGACCCCTTTATTAAAGATTTGTCCATGGATGACACTTGCACCCTGAAAAAAAAAGTAAACTTGAACATCAAGCTCTTGCATGTGTAAAATAATTTTTTGTATAAATAAGGTTGACATGTAATGGGCGATAGCGCAAGCATTTGTTATTTGATAACATTTATACTTTGAATTTCACGTGATGAGTTAATCCACAGACCCCCTATCTCATCCTTGCGGACCCCCTGTGGTCCGCGGACCACAGTTTGAAAACCCCTGATTTAGACGACAATTCATCCATCGAACCGTATATATATACATATATATATATAAATTATCCCTTGCCGTCAGTCTCTACTTTTTGTATTCTCTCTCTCTCTCTCTCTTCCTCTTTAATATGTTTATTTTCTATCCCCGTCTTTATCTTTTAACCCCTCGTTTATTTCATCGCTTATTTCTCTCTCTTTCTCTCTCTCTCTGTACTGTTCCCAAATCCCCATTGTACCTACAGTAGAGAAGGCTCTTTGACACCCAAAGCCGCTTATCATTAGACAAACTCCCTCTTTCGTCCCCTATGCCAGTAAAAATTAAAGACGAATGAATAATACATGTGCTGTCCGCTGTTCTATATTTCGCTGCCACGTGTTGGGTCGCAAGGGAACGGAAATGAACCCCTGTTGGGACGGCCATCTTCTCCGCGCTTCCCGGTCCGGGCCGGAAGCCAGGAAAGACGGGATTGCGTGTGACAACACTTTCTCTGCTGCCACTGAGACTTGCCGTCTCCCGTTTGAGAGGCACCGACAGACTACAACAACTTTTATTCTTTAAACGCTTATCTTTATTTTCTTTCTTTCTTTCTTTCTTTCTTTCTTTCTTTCTTTCTTTCGTTTGCTCTTTTCTTCTCGTTTTTCTCATTCTTTTTCTTTCACAATACTTTTCCCCCTTTCTTGCATCCTTATTATTGTTATTGAATGTCAACTATCGAATTTCTGATTCTAGCCGTCAAGCTGATAAGGCTCCTTACAACAAAATTACCTTAAAGAACAATATAAATTTCCAACCACGACAACACAGTTAGTCAAAGAAAATTCCTAGTCAACAAACATCAGTGCTCTCAGTTTATAGTTAAATTGTGAACATTATTTTGATGACATTAAGAACATATTCTCTTAAATAGATAGACCCAAATCTGTTAAACAAAACAATGAAAGTGCGGATCAAAGATGTATCTTTACTGGTGGTATAATATCCGTACAAACGAAAGAATTAGTCTATAACACTTTTATTGATGAATTATAAAATTTTCAGTGTAACCCTGATATAAGAGAGTTGTCGCGACCGGACAACGTTATCTTATATCCGGGTTTCTCTTATATCCGAATTTGGTTATTTCATATACATTACCACAGGCTCTAATTTGGGACCAGAGAAAATCTTTCTTAAAAGGAAAATTATTTATTAACAAATAATTTTCCTTTTTTTTTTTAAATCACTTACTTCTAAGCAAAACAGTAAAGACGCAAAAGATAACTGAGTGTAAAAGATAAAAGAAAAGAAAATCCTTATTGATAAATGAGAACAATAAAAGAAGAAGAATCAAGAAGTCGATAACCGTTGACACTGAATTTAATTTTTTGAAGGTTAAAGTTGGCTGGGAAGCCAGAAACCAGGAGAGATATCTACAGGCGAGAAGGATGGGAAAAGAAACTCTTAGCAAAGAACTTACGGTTGTATTTAGCAAGTTCAGTTGTAAAGATTATGAAATCTTGCCGTAAATCTAGCAGCACGATAATTAAATTAATAAAGTCTAGATAGCATAAAGGAAAGGTTATCAGGATAATTACCATGAAATTATTTATAGAAATTGGTGAGAAAGTGACTGACGCCAAGATGCCAAGTCAGGACCAATAACATTGCAGACTTTTCTTAGAAATTTATCAAGAACCATTAAATATGTTCGAATTAGAATTTAATATATTTTTAAAACTTTGCAACTTTCTGTAGATTTTGAAATGTTCTCTATTTTGAAAATTTGGTATTCATCATGTCTTCATAGATTTTAAAGCTACTACTCCCTCCCCCACTCTCTCTCTCTCTCTCTCATTCTCTCTTTTGCCATGAAAATAAGTTTGAATTGCATTAGGCACATAATTATTATAATCTGTTGAATTTTCATTGTTTTTCTTGTACTTTGTTTTGCATGCAAATGAACAGAGGTGTACTTTCTGGTGGGTGGTGGGGGGAATAGAAACTAAAAATGCGGTTGAAGGCCATATGGAAAGTTTGACCCGCAAAAACACACGCAAACACACATACGCACACGCAGCAACAGCAACACACACACACAACAATACACACATACACACACATCGATACACACACAACAAGAACATGGGTCTCATTCAAAGGATGTTTTAATCTGTTGTTTGAACACTGTCAAAAATCCAAAGACTAGCCGGCTACATAGCTAGATAAGAGATGTGGTTAATTAGAAATACACGCATATATATATATATATATATATATATATACATATATATATATATATATATATATATATATATATATATAGCGTTTGCTATTTTTGGTAACTGTTATCATTGCTTAGCAAAGTTTTATGTCAATACAAGATAAAATCGTCGCTGATGGTGGATGTTTTTATGTTAACGTTCTTGTAACCTCTCTGAAGATGGCTCTTGTGAGCCGAAAGCTTAGAACCAACTTAATAAAAAATTATCTAAATGTTGGAGAAATTTTGTCTTTATTTTCATCCTGAAATTAAAGGCAAAATACGATATTTAGAACGGCTCATGATTAAAGATAATAGACATTCATTGTCTCTTATATTTAACAGCATATGTTTAGAATATATATATATATATATATATATATATATATATATATATATATATATATATAATCCAAAAGGATAAGCAGGTAGGTAAATCCAAAAATTTTATATATATAACATTAAATCTTATCTCCTACATTAAATTCTACCTTATTACGCACCCATTACCTACTTACCTATTACCTTAAATACTAACATTAAATTTTACCTCTTACATTAAATCTTACCTATTACACACCACAAACTGGGATCTAATTTAAAATTTAAATTTTAATACGAAAAATCGATTTTCTAAATCCAAAATTAAGGTTAAATATACAAAATTAGATTAATTATAAAAACTGTGCTTAAATACAAAAATATTCTATAGTTGTACAAGTCCAATCCCATCCCCCACCCCTTACACCTCCCTACTCTGCTCATCTAAGAAACCCAAAGGATAAAGTCTAGTCGTAAGATAATAAAACTTAGAATCCTATCTGCTAATGTTAAATCTGTCTACAGGATTCTAAGACACTCATTAAACAGCTGTGTTCACTACCCACACCACTTTCTTCAAAATTCCAACATTTAAATAATGAAATTCATAAACATAATGAGACGCTAGAAAACACTGTGATCGAACCCGAATATAAACAGGCACGGTACCACATCACAGTAATTATTAACGCAAACCAATTTACACACAGACAAAGAATTAAAAATTACGCCAAGGAAACATTCTAATTAATAACAGCGATAAATATATAAACTTACCTAGTCATAAATATATAAACTTACCTAGTCATAAATATATAAACCTATCTACACATAATTTAACAAAAGAACAAAAAAGAATTTCAAAATTTGGAACCAAATTTCTATTTCCAACCAAAATTTGATAACGACTCTTGTAAAATTTCAATTTCAGTTTTCTTCAGTTCAAATTACGAAGAATATTTCCCTACTTTTAAGATTATAGTCAGTTAAAATTACATCTTCACTTCCTACCACCTCTGATTTTATTTATAACACTTGCCTCATTTTTCATAGATATTTCTTCAGTAATCCTATCATTTGAGTGGCTTTAAAGCCCTGTATTGGCTGAATTTTAGTACAAATATACTCTGAGTAAAAGTCCCAGAAAGTGGATATACAATAAGATATGTATATACATAGAACGAGAAATCGGGGAGGCGAGTTCGAATTCCACCTGAATTCATTGCATTCACTTACGCGCAAATACCCTTGGGAAAGGTATTAATCTATCTCTTCCCTCTAGTTATGGGTTAAATAACAAGACAGATTGGATTCTATAGACTTGGCTGGCAATCCGTTTACCGCAGAAAACGATGGCAACCTACTGCGGGATAATCTTTTGCCCAATCAGTCATGTCCCTTTCGAGACATGATCGCCCAAGCGTGTATCACATATGGCACTTAAGTGACTGATATACATATGTATGTAGGTGCTTTGATGTGCTGCCTTGTGGCTAATAAAGTTTTGTATTTCCTTTAAACCCAGAGAAGTGGTTTCCAACTCATATTAAAGAAAACCAGTGAGTTTCAAGGTGGTCGGTAAGTTGTTGGTTGATAACGAAACAAAGACTCATAGACTCTATTGTATCAGTTAAATTCAGTAAATATCTATGTACGCCTACATAAACAAATTGAATAAATAAATATGACCAGACTATGAGAGAAATGCTATATGACGATAATGTATAAGGAAAATCGGTCAGGAGAGACCACCCGAGAAGTTTCGTCGGATGAGCTGGACTTAAGTATAGTTTATAATAATAATAATAAAAAATAAAAAAAACTTAAGAATGTTTAAAGATGTTAATAAAAATAGACTCGGAATTTTCAGGAGACTTTTAGCCATCTTAAAAGAAATTATCATTTTCCTTTTGATCACGGAGCCGTGGAGTCGACGATGTTGTAGTGAAGAACAGCCCTACACAAACTAATAGCTTCAAGCGATTGACACTGATTGGTTAATAGCTTTGACCATTGAAATACCAAGAACGTTGTCTCAGCAGTAACGATTATTTAGATAGAAAAATTAATCCGCTAGATTTAAGGAATGAGATATTAGAGAAAAAGTTCAGATGTTTTTAAAACAGTAATATTTTACATACGTTTAGGTAAAAAGGTTTACCATAAAAAGTAAAAAACAAAACAAAAGGAAACAAAAAACAAAACAAAAGAGAGATTCACAGATGAGAAAATGTTAGCAAAGCACTTACGGTTATATTTTGCCTATGCAAATATAAAACAATGGGACCTTGTTTCCAATCTAGTACTGCACTTAAATTCATAGGAAAGTAATATTTATTTTGATATAATACAAAAAAATGTGGCACAGCCCCCCCCACCCCAAGGGTTGGAGAAGGCTGTTCTTCAATTTTTCTTGTCTTAAACTTAGCTAACCACAATTATTGACCCAAACATACTGCAATATTCCTTACACCAAAGCAATACATTCTTACTTAGAATTCTTACTGTAACCACCATAGTATAGGTACCTCCACTTAAAATGTTTTAATCCCTTCTAACACGTTCGAAATTTTGATTTTAGTGAGCGCGTAATCAAATCATTACGAGTCTTTACAATGGAATACATAATAATATAGAACTCAGTTTTTTTCCGGTGACAAACACTTTAATTTTTAAAATCTTGCAAAAATCAAATAATTGTCGGGTTTTACTGAAACTTTCAGGACTTATTCACATATGAATAAAATTATTTCTGAAATGATTATTTTAAAAAAATGTTGGTAAAAATATATATATGTTTTTTTTTACATCTGTTACCTCTGCTTAAATTCATGAAAATTTCAGAAATTAAATTTTGTTGGTAAAATTGATTTTATTAGTTAAACGCAGGACTCATTTTGGAATGTATATCATCTATTATTTTTTAAAGATTTTGCCTCTTTTTCGAAAATCTGTTCGCAATAGTAAAATAGAAAATGAAATGAAACTATGACATTATTCAATTTGATAAGCTTTTAATTGCTTTAATAATTAACATATATTCAGGAAATTATAATCTAAAGAAAAAAATTCGATTAGTAATGAATATAAAAAGAACTGTTTCATATTTTATTAATTATAATAATTTATATAGTTTCAAAAATATTTGAAAAATACTCTAAAGATTTGTTGTCGTTAATTTATTAAATGAAGATCATATTTACTAATCAAAAATTGAAAAGTTTAATACAAATCGTCGTGCCTTCGTAATTATAAAATAGTTTTTTTTGTGCATTTGAAGTTCTTTTTTGTATGGTAATTTTAATGTGTACATTGGGTCATTAAAAGGTCCTATGTATCACGGTTTCTTGCCTCTTGCAGGAAAAAATTTGTATAATTATGTCACTTGCGATCGCCATACACCTTATCTTATTTCGCATCTGTCAAAATTTCCAATACTGTAGAATGCTCAACTCTGTGTTTAAGAAATAGTTTTATTCTAAATTTCATACTGTAACTAAGTTATACTTGTGTAAATCAGATCAATTTAACATTAAATTTGCTAATTTTCTAAAAATAAGATATCACAGATGTATATTTTATTTTTGCAAGATTTTTAAAACCGAGAATTAACTTTTGTTTACAAAATGTATCGATCGCTCAAATATGGCCAAAAAATTAAAAATTTTTTAAAAAAATCTCAAAAAATTCCTATCAATATAATTTCTGCTTGAAATACACCAAAGTATTTTGCTTACTGGAAATAGTTAATTTAATTCTTTAGCTATCAATTAAAACTAAAATAAAAGTTGCAGGAAAACTTTTATTTTTAAAAATTCAATTTAAATCTTAGTTAACGAATATAAGTGGATGTCCTACCATGGCATCTTTGTAGACCTAACTAATTCGGATGTGTACAATTTTTCTGTGGCAGTTAGGTATAAAAATAACGATATTTAAGAATGAAACCTTAATAAATATTTACAATGAATACAACTTGTATATAAATAAGCTAAACAAAATAGTGTTATTTGTCTATATTTCTAAGATGAGGTAATGTTTACACTATTTGAATTGTTCAGACTATTGATCTCATCTTTGTTGTCATTTGTACGGCGTTTCGGTCGTTGTACACTCCGGCCTTTTTTTACATTACTAACACCTGAAGAAAGCCGGAGCATAAAACGGCCAAAACGTTGTACAAATGGCAACAAAGATGAGGATAATAGTCCGAATAATGTCAATAGTGAAAATATATATTTTATTTAATCATATCACCCCGAGCAAGGCGGTAACGCCACTGATGTGCATGGGGCTATGTAAGAGTGAAAAGATTAGAAATGAGAAAGCCGGAAACCACATCCTAAACAGGGAACAAGGGATGAGCCTCTACACCTGTTCAATAGACGTGGGTGGAGTGTCAAACCGGGCGATAGTAGATAGTAGATAGTAGATAGCCTATCTACTCCAATTAAAATATTCTTTATTGTGACAGAAACATCAGTTAGCTGGACGAAGTTAATGCGGGACAAGGTAATTAAGAACATCCATTCAACCAAACACACACATCCAGATACTTGAACAAAGAAAATCGCCCTGCATCTACCA
Source organism: Ascarosepion bandense (assembly GCA_037127315.1). Taxonomy (NCBI): domain Eukaryota; kingdom Metazoa; phylum Mollusca; class Cephalopoda; order Sepiida; family Sepiidae; genus Ascarosepion; species Ascarosepion bandense. Next base: position 1,428,468 of record JBBBDQ010000529.1, on the reverse strand, counting down.
GAGAACTGACATCTCAGTCACCTAAGTGGGGAAAAGAAGGGGATTAGATTAAAAAAATAAAAGAGATCAAAGAGCATACATCCCCTAGCTTAGAAAAAAATCTAAGGCTATTGGGTGTTTCATAATATTTGAAACAAATTAATCGAACACAAATCAAGGATTTAGGATCTGCACCCATATAGTCTCAACCAAGAACCAAAAATATCAAGAGGGGCTCTAGAACACATACTCGAGATGTCTACCATTCAGTTGAAGCCGGTGTTGTTGAATTCGACGTGCAAAGTTGTCGATAACGCTCTGCACATTCCTCTTGGATGATCGCTTAAATCTTCTCCATGATGGTTGGATTCAATGTACCAATGATGCGAGTATTGCCCAGGCAGATGTTGTTCTTGAGGGACTCCCAGAAGAAGAAATCTAGGGGGTTCAGTCAGACTAGTGAATTGCCCGTTCTACTTCAGCTTAACATTCCCCAAACTTTTCACGTAGCCATCCCATGGTAACATTAGCAGAGTGAAGTGAGCATCATTCTCTTTGAACCAATGTTCCTCCACATCAAGGTCCCTACGCCACTCGAGCTCTCCCCAGAATTGCTCAAACACTGGAATGTAACGTTCGTTTGTCATTGTCATCGCGTTACTCTGGCCATTTTAAAAGAAAAATGATTAAATGCTGCCGAGCTTTGAGATGGCCAGCAATGCCGTGCACTTTTTTTATTGCCACAGGTTCTCGTTCCTCACAAAATATAGTTCTTGGAGTTTAGAAGCAGTACAGCATGCCGTTTCCGAATTTCTGGCTGGGTGAATTGCATGATAGGTGCTCTTTTCCTTACAGACGGTGTCCAACTGACCCTACTATACTGTGCAGTCGACATAATAAAAAAACAAACAACATGCATGCGTGGAATTCAAAATATAAATGACGACAATTTACCCATCGCACAGAAAAATCACAAGCCCTGAATCTGGTAAGGAAAATGGTGATGGAGATTTTTAGCAGTTTTAACATCTGTCTACATTTCTGAGATGAGATGCTGTAATTGTTGTCCTCATCTTTGTTGTTATATTCACGACGTTTCGGCCGTTGTGCACTTCGGCTTTCTGTAGGTAATATACATTGAAATTTCGCACCGAACCATTTATCCGTCCAGGGGTAATTGTTCTAGTTCCATGTGTCATGCCTCTTTCGGGCATTTCAGTTTCATTTATTTCCCTTTAATTACTCAACTCTCCAAGTATTTGTTCACCTCCGTTTTGGCCAGGCATTGAACTCAAAACTCTTTGGGTCAAGTCACTGAATTATTTCAATCAAATCCAGTGACTTTCTGAATTAAATTTTGGGACTTATAAATCTAATGCCTCAGTTAATCATTTTTTTTACCAGAGCTCATTTTACAATTTGTTTATTTTGTTATTTTTCTCTAGCACTCTGTATTTCCGATTCTCACATTTTAGTCATGTCTAAGCTTGGCTGGCTTCGGATATTTTTGTGGAATAGCATATGCGCTTATTCCTTAAGTTTTCGTATTTACCAGTGATGTTCACTAATTGTTATTTCCAACCACATCCCACAGCCTTTTCCTTATAAGTAAAAATTCAGAATTCATTGACTGTGTAGCCAGCGCTAATTTTGTTTGAAATTTATAAAATCTTTCTGTTAAAACAATTCTTCAGGGAAATAGGATTCTTGAATCCGGTAAGTGTTATTGATGGGGGATTCGTCACTAACATTTTAATCCGTCAACATCTTGATTGCCTTTATTCTCTTTTCGTTGTTCTATTTTCATTTATTTGTTGCTGCTGTTGTAAGTTTTTCAGTGATGCGATTTTTATCATTTGGTACAGTTGTTTGTGATTGTGAGGCGACAGACCACGAGGTTCGAAGAAGAAGATCATCTCTAAGGCATTTTCACTCGCTCAAAGTCATTTATTATTGTTGTTTGGGATTGTGTAGCACCAGACGACCAGGTTCAAAGAGGTTTGGTCCTCGCTAAAACATAGTCTTTAAGGCTATTTATAACAGTTGTTATTTGTGATTGTGTAGCGCCAGAAGACGAAGTCCGAAGAAGTATGGTTCTTGGCTAAGACCTACAGGTTCCATTCGTTAGAATTCGTTTTTAGCTATCGATCCGAGAAAGTTGGTTGGATAAAGCTGTTAGTATTTATGGACGAACTTGGCTCCATCCATGTAAAAGTCTCGAGTATTCTTGTTTTCTGGGGTTTTCGATTCTGCTGACAATTTTTTAAAATGTTTTTTCGCCGTCTTTAAGAGCTATCAGTATAAATAAGCGGTCTTTTCCGCATTATTTCCTTGAAACATTACGCCTCCTTGGCCTTACACTTTCGGCGGACCTCAAATGGAATGACTACATCGAATCCATTGCCAAATCTGCCGCTATGAAAGTCGGCTTTCTCTGTGCAGGGCCCGGAAGTTTTTCAAGCCTGAATCTATCCTGCACATATACAAATCTACCATCCGCCCATGTATTGAATACTGCTGCCATATCTGGTCGGGTGCCCCTGCTACTCCCCTTGGGCTTCTTGACAAAATACAAAGGAGAATCTGTAACGTAGTTGATACGGACTTGGCAGACCGGCTGCAGCCACTCTCTAACTGGCGTGATGTGGCTTCCCTGTGCCTCTTCTACAAGTACTTTCATGGCTTCTGCTCCGATGAGCTTAGATCACTGGTGCCACCTAAGTACGAATTTACACGAGATACTAGATTAGCAACTAGGTCCCACCCTTTTATAGTTAAACAGATAAGATATAACCGTAATTTCTACTCCAACAGCTTCTTTTCTCGCGCTTCCCGCCTGTGGAATTCCCTTCCACAAGATTGCTTTCCCGACAGCTACAATCTCCAGGAGTTTAAATGTAGGGTTCAATAGACACCTCCTATCACACTAACTCCCAATTATTCTCAGAACACTCTCATCTACCCAACCCTCATTCTCGGTATCCTTACCCGCCTATCACCCACCCTCTGACATTTCCTATATTTAACCATCCTTTCTCCACTCTATGTAGCCCCCTGCGCAGTAGTGGCAGTGACATGCCTTGCTCGGGGTGAAACGCTTATAAAAAAAATATCACTGATTCAAATAATTTACCTTTTGTCTTAATAGCTGATCAAGAAACAAGAATTTTCTTTGCATTTAAAGCCTTGGAGTTTTCATTTATGCAGATTCTAACATAAACTTTTATGTGTTATTTCATCTAATCTAATCTAAACTTATTTATAAATGGAACTTTATCTGTGTGTGTGTGTGAGAGAGTCTCTGTGTGTGTGTGTCCGTTACCTATAGACTCCGAAACGGCTGAACCAATTTTCTTGAAAATTTATACAGTTGTACTAGAAGCGTCTGCGAGTGTTCTTAGCTAGGTTTTGTGTCGAGGTACCCCTGATAAATATCGAAAATCGATAATCGAAAAAATCGGGTTATAGAAGGAGTGGTCCGATTTTAATCAAATTTAATACACTCATAGACAAAGACATAAGAATCAATACTCAAAAGTTTCAATGTTGCAGTTCTCACAATAGTGCAGAAAATCGATAATATATATATATATATATATATATAAAGCAAGATGTTTGTGCGTGTGTCTGTTTATCTGTCTGTATGTCCTTTATACAAATCCACAATTTTAATCCGATTCTCACCAAACTTCACACATATTCTTTAGGCTGAGTCTGAGCTCCAGGATCATGGATTAGTTTTAAAGCTTTCATTACACCCGACCAACGCCGGGCTATACTGCTAGTTTTAATATAAAACTCAAAATACCACATGGTACAGAAAAATTCATTTTGATACCAACAAGTTTTACCTACGATTACAAATATTGTAAAAAAAAAATGTGAATACAATAACGTTTTGAAGGCAAATATTTTTTTGCAATTATAGTACTCGAATAAAAAGAATATTAACAGTAATAATTAAAATGAATTGCTCGATTATTTTGTTCTTATTCAGATATCTATGCTTTAGGGAAACTGATTGTGAAAGTGAATTTATTTTCAAAAATCATTTTCACTGTTCTGAAAATAAATTCAATTTTATAGTTAAGTTGAGCAGATATAACCTTCGTGCAACTCTTAGTAAGGAACAAGATAAATGAATATTTAAGGTGTTGGTCTTTATGATCCTATTTATCTATAGTTACATTGGCTCAACCGTTCTCCTTCCTCAGCGAGTTTGATTTAATAGGAGACATCGGTTGCGATGATATGTGGCGTTCTATTGCGAACACTCTTCGTTGTTTGGTTGTACGGGCATTGCGTAAAATTATTATTTGCTTTGGAAGAATATTATATATATATATATATTGCTTGTTTAAATATTTAGTTTTTGGTCTTAATAAAACTAGATTAGTTCACATTAGTATTAAAAGGTGTTCGATACAATTATATTGTAGAACTTTTGAATATTTTCCATTTGCAAACGAGTTATTACGCGACCTAGGTTTCTACCATGAGTGCTGTCTTCATGCGATTTTAAGTAACTGATTTTACAGTTTACCATTTTTTTTAAAGGCTCACCTAATGGTGTTTCACGCGGAATTTTTTTAAATTACAAGAAATTATAACGTTTTCACCCATGGTTGTATGAACCTAATAGGTATTTGTTAGTATGGTTACACTTAGTCATAATTTCCGTTCTTTCATTCAATAGTTTGTTTTTGTTTGGGAATAGCATAATCTTTAACTTTTCTTCTTAGGCACAGTCTACATATTTTGCCATCGTTGTAAGGCTTCGCTGTTTTAACTATGCTTCACGTTATGTCTGGGTCTTTTCCATATTTTGATTTTAACTTCCACACGTGATTAGCCAATTTCGTACAGTTTTTAAGTTTTCTATTTTGAATGTAGACTTGTGATTGAACCATCTTTCATCGTAGAAACCTTGGTCTCGTAATAACTCGTTTACAAATGGAATATATATATATATATATATATATATATATATGTGTGTGTGTGTGTGTGTGTGTGTCGTAACATTTGTTCTGGAATGCCATCTAGGCGTGCAAATATAGAGATAGATTGGGATAGAGTCTTTGATCCTAATTGAGAAGAAAGTGTGAGGCGTGTAATTGGAAGAATTTCTTCAGACGTAAACAACGTTTCTCGATTTGACGGACAGTTTTGTTTTTTCACTTGCTTTCATGTGCTTCACGGAATATGATTACTTTTGTTCGAAAATTAATCCTCATTAGGGGCCAACAAATCTCAGTATCGGAAACATCGTGTACCGTGTGGGAATGGTCGTACCATATGGGAATGGTCGTACAGTTTGCAGTGTATAAGACTTCAATCCTAAGACTCGACAGTGCTTTAATCACATGGTATTTTATGGATTTGACAATTTTACTTTTTTCTTTTTCTCCCAACCACAACGAAATACATTTTTTTTTGATAGCTTCTAATTGAGTCAGATCGATCAAAAAGCCACGGTCTATGACCAGGTAGCCTGATTATTTGGCTTTTTGCACAAATTCTGTAGCATCGATTAGACATAGATAAGATTATTACATGTAATTTAATTTAACATTTCCATAAATTCTGTTAATACCGCTTCTATTTATCATTTTAAAAAAAATCATTTCACACCAATTAAGGCAATAAAGCCACTAGGACTTAAGGGTTACTGAGTGTAACAGAACATGAGAAAAATAAAAATATTATTATGGAACGAGAACTAGAAAAGAACAGGAACTAAAAACCAAGTTGTCAGCTTGCCCGATGTCAAATGGGCCCATTATATAAAATAAAAATACAATAAAGAAACAAAGAGAGATAACTGTTTTAGTGATGAAAGGAATAAAACATTTTACAGTCATTTGCACACCATCAGTTACTCTAATCCAGTTTGCAAAGCTAAAGATCATAAAAACAATTTAATGAATTCATAGGCTTTTTATTAAATAGATAAACCAGGCATGACTGACCATATATTGAGGGCAAAGGGGGATCACTGCCCCCTCTAAGATGAGGTTAAAATAACAGACAGAGAACATCACTGAAAAATATAAAAGCTTAAGAAATCGGCACATATGCTATTCCACAAAAATCTCCTAAGCTGGCCAAGTATAGACTTGAATACAATAGAGGAACCAGTAATACAGTGTAATAGAGAAAAACAACAAAATGTAATATGAGCTCTGGCAAAAAATGATTATTGAGACATTAAATTTATAAGTCCCAAAAATTCATTTACTGATATCCAGTGAATAAAAGTTTTGGTGGAAGTAATCCAGTAACTCCCAAAGAAAGAGTTGTAAGTTCAATTCGTGGCTACAGCAGAGGTAAACAAAAACTTGGAAAAGGCATCTATCCCAGTGGATAAAAAGGGGTTCTGTTCGAAATTACAACATATATCACCTGAAGAAGGCGAGACCGTACAACAGTCAAAATATTGTGACTATGACAACAAAGATAAGGACAACAGTCCGAACAGCGTAAATAGCGTGAATAATTATAATATTTCATTTCAAAAATATAAACAAATAGCAACAGTAAAATTAGCTAATACTGAGAAGACACACGAAATCTACCCTTTGTATGGACATTTTGGATGAAAATATCAATGAAGAAAGACAAACAGACGATATGTAGAAATTATATATATATTAATTTTATATTAATATCTTGCCTCTTTTTAATAGAATTTTACTCACTATTCCGGAATTACGGCTCATAAGACGCATATGGCTCTTTAACATGTAATGTGAGTTTCATAAGGAATATTTTAGTTTCTCTTCTCTTATCCCAGTTAATATCAAAAGTAAATAAAAATATTAATAAGGCAAGCATCATTTCCATGGATATAACGTGCAACCCTCTTGGATTAAGATCCATTCTTGGTTAGTGACAACATTTAAAAATTTAATTCTTAATGCTAGAATTAAGTATTAATGGAGCGAATGATGACAGAAAAATGAATAAAAATAGGAATTAATAGAACATGAAAGAATGTTTATGCATTGCAGCTTTTAAGTATATGAAAATAATTGTATGCACCTCTTACGTTTAACTTTTTTTCTTTTTTTTTTAATCGTATCACCCCGAGCAAGGCGGTAACGCCACTGATGTGCAGGGGGCTACGTAATAGTGAAAAGATCGGAAAAGAGAAAGCCGGAAACCATATTCTAAACAGGGAACAAGGGATGAGCCTCTTAACCTGTTCAATAGACATGGGTGGAGTGTGAACCGGGCGATAGATAGATCTATCTACTCCAATTGAAAAAAAAAAGAAGAAAACAAAGTGAGAAGATTGGGAAAGAGAAAGCCGGAAACCACATCCTAAACAGGGAACAAGGGATGAGCCTCTTAACCTGGCTTAAATTATCAGCAAAAGCAAAACAACAACAACAACAAAAAATGATGTACACATTCGGAAGCTCAAAATGGGACGCCGTAAGAGTGGCTCTAGAGATATCGGCGAACGACATCATCCCTCCCCGCCCCAAAGCACGTTGGAAAAAAACAAATGAGTGGATCACTGAAGAAATTCTTGACTTGATGCAAAAGGGACAAAAACAATGCCAAGATATGGAGCAGAATACAAGAGAATGCACAGGGAAATAAGGAGAAAATGAAGACAGGCTAAAGAAAAATGGCTCTACGACAAACATGCCGACGTAGAGAGACTGAACACGACAAATAATGGTGATATGCATAAAAAATAAAGGAACTAACAAGACAAAAGATCTGCTCAGCAACAAGATGTATAAAAGCAAAGGACAGTACACTCATACTAGAAAAAATACTTCAGTGATGGGATGAGTATATTAGTGATCTCTTCCACGATAACAGAGAGCAACCTACAACACACAAAAATATGGATGGACCAGAAATATTAAAAACCGAATTAGAATCGGTAATAGCCAAATTGAACAGAAATAAAGCAGCAGGACCCGCTGGGATTGTAATAGAGATGTTGACGCCCTTAGAAGACTTTGGTATAGACAGGCTCACAGAAATAATAAACGAAATCTACAACAGCGGCAAAATATCGGAGGACCTAAGCAGAACAATTTTCATATCACAATCTAAGAAGCCAGGTGCAAAGGAATGTGAACTCCACCGAACAATCAGCTTAATGAGCCACATAACAAAACTCATCATCCGGGTTCTGATGAAAAGAGCGCGCAGCAGAATTGGTCCAGTGACAGGACAAGAACGGTGTGGCTTTGTTAAAGATATCGGAACGAGTAATGCTATATTCCTGCTCAGAATGTTATTCGAAAGAGCAATATAAATGTAGAAGAACCTTTATATGTGCTTTATAGACGACGAAAAGAGATTTGAAAAAGTACGGCACAAAGATGCTCGACAAAAGACGTTAGGATAATCAAGAATATCTACCGTCAGCAAACCGCTTACGTACGGGTAGGAAGTGAATTCAGCAGGTTTACAAAAATAGAAAAATGCGTAGAACAAGAATGCTTTCTCACCAGATCTATTCAACTCATACAGTGAAACAATTCTGAAAGAAATAAAACCCTTTCCAAGATTCGGCATTATATATATTAGCAGTATAGCCCGGCGTTGCTCGGGTGTAATGAAAGCTTATAAAAATAATTGCGACAATTTACTAATCGCACATAGTATATATATATATATATATATATATATATATATATATATATATATACTAGCAGTATAGCCCGGAGTTGCTAGGCTGTAATGAAAGCTTTATGGTCCTGGAGATCAGACTCTTTGGGCGTTGGCACGAAAGACTAGCCTAAAAAGCAATAGTTGTTTCCCGTTAAAACGAAACCGTAGACTGAAAGGAAAAATGAATGGATGTAAGTCAAATTTTGATTTCCTGCTATCGATATCAAATAAGTTTTTTCGTCGTAAACTGAATTTTGAAGGCTAAATAAGTCATCTACAATTATACCTACTTAGAGCCAAACCCGAAGCAAAAACTAGAACAAAAGGGATGAAAAATATACAGGCAGATAAAGAGACACACACACAAACATCTTGCCTTTTATATATATATATATATTATATATTATCGATTTTCTGCACTATTGTAAAAACTGCAACCTTGAAAATTCTGAATATCGTTTCTTATCTCTTTGTCTATGAGTGTATCAAATTTGATTAAAATCGGACCACTCCTTCTATAACCCGATTTTTTCGATTACCGATTTTCGATATTTTATCCGGGGTACCTCGACACAAAACCTAGCTAAGAACACTCGCAGACGCTTACAGTACAACTGTGTAAATTTTCAAGAAAATCGGTTCAGCCGTTTCGGAGTCTATAGGTAACGGACACACACACATACAGATACTCACACATACACATACACATACACATACACATACAGAGACAAAGTTCCATTTATAAATAAGTTTAGATAAGGTTTCACACTAGAGACTCTTCACCGGTCTTAGCTTCTGTTAATATTTAGGATCTATGGCGCAGCGTGTAGCAAACTGTTTCGTGTCCTTGTGTAGAAAGTTCCATGTTAACAAGTTCCACTTTGTCTATACAGTCGATATGATGTGTATGTTTCACGGTTGTAACGATGATTACAACTGAAAACTCTCACGCCTGACGTTACATGAGAGACTGGTAAAGATTACCGACCGTTCTTTGCATCACATTTTTGATATTCACGCTTTGACAACGAAGATGGTGGGTGATATAAAAACTAGCAAAAGATCTGAACCTCAACAAAATGTTTTATTCCTATGTCAAAGCTGTTCTTGTTGGCCCTTAAAAGAAAAAAATATAGACACATAAAGATAACTAAAGAAAAATATTATAAATGAATGGTAGCCTCAACTGTACCACTTGTTCTCCTTTTCTTATTATTCTTGCCTCCTTCTCCTTCCTCCTCTTCTTCTTCTTCTTCTTCTTCTTGTCTTGCCTTGTATTCATCATCATCATCATCATCATCAAAGACTTGCCTTTTTTCTTTTCTTCATCTTGCCTCTTCTTCTTCATCATTTTGCTTCTTTTTCTTCTTCTATTTCATAATCATCTTCATGTTGCCTCATCTTTTTGCCTCCTATTGTCACCACGTTTCTATTTTCTTTTTTTCTTTTCACGAGCACACACACACACACACACACACACATATATATATATATATAAGTATACGAGACGAGTATAATTATATATAATCACGTTTATATATATGTATATATGCAAAAAATGAATATTTATTCATGAAAAATTCGATTAAACAAGTTTGTTAAATGCAACCATGGATTTCCAAGCTATATATATATATATATATATATATATATATATATATATATATATATATATAAACAGTCTGGGCATAGATAATCAGAGCATGTAAGGTAAAGTTTGATGATCCTTTTAAGTATGAAATTCTCAGTCACTATGCATTGTTAAGTTGCTTCTATTTATATTAGTAATCGTTTTATCCTCGGATATATATATATATATATATATATATATATAATTGTGTGTGTGTGTTATAGAGAGTGCACTGCATATTCATAAATGTGTTTTACAACTTTGGTCACCATGGTAACTTAAATTGAATAAGTGTGGGTCTTGACACTTCAATTTATTTATCTCATTCTGGCACTGTGTAAATGACTGGATGATTGTGTTGCGCCAGATGGTGGGGTATGTCATTTCGCTTGAAAACCAGCATTTCAAATCTTGATTTCACTTAGGATCGAACCACTGAAACGAATTGGAAATATTCATCATCCAACCAAGCATTTTAATATTTTTAATTTATAGAAATTTACTTTTGTATATTTTCAGTTTTTGTGTTTGTGTGCATAAATAAATATGGATACCTATATGTGTGTAGGTCTGTGTGTAAGTTAATGACTTTATGCACGCTTTCAAATGCAATTGTCTCTGTGTCTATGTAAATGCACAACTTTAAGTCAATTTGTATGTTCTTACTACAATGTGGCTTGGGTATCTTCGCGTACATATGTTTGTTAAGAAACCGCTATATATATTTATGAATGTGTTAGTATCAGCTTGTGTGTGCCGGTGCACACATGTTCTTTGACGTATCATATTGCATATGAGTGTATATATTAAGGTTTCATGCGCATACTAGTGAGGGTTTATGTGTTTGTGAATGTGCATGTACATTACTCTGGATGTACCTCGATATACGTTTCACATTCTGTCTAATATTTTTATGTATTTTACGTCTGTGTGTGTACGTGCGTGTATGCACGTGTGTGCGTTTATGAGCTCTTCAAAAGATATCCATGCCCGTGCGGGGCCCCAGTTGATATATAAATATATAAATTTGTCTGTTCATATCTTTATGGCGTTGTCTGTCCATGTAGACGCAGTATAAATAAAGAGATAGGAAAAGGGAGAGTAAGACAGGAAATTAAGGGAGAGTAAGGATTACATTAAGAGAGGAGAGTAAAGATGGTTCACCAAAGTCTGTCAGAGAAAATAACTACGGTAGGTGGTAGGGTTGAAGGAGCGGCCTTTAAGTGTAAAAGGAGGAATAGAGGACTGTAAAAAGGAAAGGAAGAAAGGACGAAAGCGGTAAAATGTTGGGGTCGGGTGATGTATTTCTTTCTCTTCTCTGTCGATTCTCAGCGGCGGTCATTAATTCAGAACGAAGCCACATGCTTGCGTGAAAACTCTGACGCTGGACAGAGCAGTTGCTTATCATCAGAACTAACTCAAAGCGACGGGGGTTCGATCCTGCGTGTAATGCTTCTAAACACTGTTCTTTTGGTCATGCTAATAATATTGGCTTACTGATTAAACTGCTGAACTTGGAGGGGGTACTGAAGATTCAATGGCTGATAAGTTATTTACTAAGCCTAGCCTAGTTTGGCACAAGAGCACGATATAGTGAACGCAGAATGTAGAGAGAGGTCATTATACCAGCAAATTGGTCTGAAAGACGAGCTTATTTTATGTCTTGACTTTGCGAAAGAAGACCAAGGGCAATAGCTCATGTCTGATGCAGGCATTCAAGTGGCTAGTGTCGCTAGATGGGAGAGAGAGAGAGAGAGAGAGAGAGAGCTTCTCACATGGACTGCAGTAGAAGGTCTGCTCGCTGGAGTGGTTTTGGTTGTCATCGATTTACTTATTCCTCGGTTTGCTTCGACAAAGAAGATTGCCTGCTAGACATTGTTTCGCAATATCTCGCTATCATCAGCTTTTTTGCTTATTTATAATGAGAGTTTCACAGATGAACGTTGTCCTTCTTATAGTGTTCCTGGTTTAGCCATAAACTGCAAATCACAGAAAGTATGGTCATCAGCAAGAGAAAAACCCAAGACAGGATTTCAATTTGGTATCATCATTAAACCGGTAAAGAAGTTTAAATATCTGGCAAGTGTTTTAACAGAAGAAAACGTGACTCCGAACACGCATTGAAGTTGCAAAAGACGATTTTTAAAAGCTAAGAAAAGTGCTGACAAACAGAAAAAATTCGTTCGCATTAAAGAAAAAGAGTGCTGAATTGCTATGTGTTATCTATTTATGGTCCGGTTGATATCGGCTCGGAACGAGAAATCGAAAAGCCAATTTCGAATTCCAGATAAATTCATTGCATTCACTTACGCACAAAAGAAAGATATCAATCCGTCACTTCTCCCTCCAGCTATGGGCTAAATAGCAGATTGGGTTCTATAGCCTTGGTCGGCAACTAGTCTACCGCAAAAAGTAATGTTGCAAAATCTTCTGCCCAGTCAGTCATGTCTTTTTCGAGACAGGTTCGCCCAAGCGTATATCACACATGGTACTTAATTGACTGACTGATATGGCAGTGAATACTGTTCGATCTTACCATAGATTAGAAGAAACCTAGAGGCAGCAGAAATGTACAGAAGGATGCTGAAAATTCTATGGACGGAAGGAGTAAGCACCAATGAACTCTTGAAGTAAATGGCATCCAAGAGAACACTTCTAATCAGAATGAGAAAAAGACAGCTAAACATCTTTGAACAGATAATGAGGAAGGAATGCTTTGAAAAATTTACTCACATATTGAGGAAGCAGAGTTCGAATTTCAGTTAAATTCCTTGCATTCACTTACGCGCAAATACCCTTGGGAAAGGTATTAATCCGTCTCTTCTCTGCAGTTATGGGCTAAATAACAGGACAGATTAGGTTCTATAGCCTTGGCTGGCAACCGGTCTACTGCCTAGTCAGTCATTTCTATTTTGAGACATGATCGTCCAAAGTGTCTATCATGTATGGCACTTAACTGACTGACTGAATAGTTGGAAACATGATTAAGGCTTCTACTGGGTATAAAGTGGGGGATCGGTTTTATATTGTTATGAAGTAATAAACTGATCCCTCACTAATTACTACTTAATAATATAATACATCTCTTCCCCATCTAGCTATGAATCAAATAACAGGACAGATTAGGTTCTATAGCCTTGGCTGGCAACCGGTCTACTGCTGAAAGCAATGGCAACCTACTTCAGGATAATCTTCTGCCCAGTCAGTCATCTCTCTTTCGAGACATGATCGTCCAAAGCGTGTATCATGTATAGCAATTAACTGACTGATGGAGGGCATAGGAGATAGGAAAAGGAAGTGAGAAATCTGACAAGCTTATGTGAATGGATAGGAGGATGAGAGGGGAACTTTAGTAAAAGGCAGAAGAAAAACTGCGAAGAACCACAAGATTAAGGAAATTGTGGAGAGCCATGATCACCTATGTCCTAAACTTAAGCGGCACATAGAAGAACTGTTATTTTTTTTTAGAAGATTTTTAGACATTCCAACCGAATTTATTAATTTCGACTCCCCAGGTTTCAAGTAAGAAACACTAATTCAATTTTTCACGTTTTTATTCGTGTGATTTTATAATACTACGTCTGTTGAAAGGATGTGCGTGGGTGGTGCAGTGTATATCGGCTCAGAATGAGAAATCGGTGAGCCAAGTTCAAATTCCAGTTGAATTTATTGCATTCATTAATGCCCAAATACCCTTGGGAAAGGTATTAATCTATTTCTTCTTCCTTCAGCTATGGGATAAATAACAGGACATAATGTGTTCTATAGCCTTAGTTGGCAACTAGTTCACGCCCGGATGATAAAGACGTTTGCGTAAGGTCAATACCCCTTCCTGTAAAAGCATCGACGCTCTCCTCATCGATGGTGAGGGATCGTCCATGTCCCATACTTCACTGGGAACAATGGGTTTAGGTCGTCTATTGAAAATTTATATTCGAATGCTTTGTTCCAGAAAATAACCTTCCAGTATTACCATATTCCATTCTTTGAAAAACGTAATGTTTTTCAAAACGTTTATTTGCTTAAATTCTAATTTTTTGATCATTGAAAACATTTTCCGATCCCCTTTTTATCAATACCTCCCCCACAGATTGATAATAATTCTTACCCTTCCCTCAATTGCTTAAACGTCTCTCTAGTTTTAATTATCTAAGAATAGCCAAAGACTAGGAGTATCTTTCGAAGAAGAAATTCATTTATCTACTCCACGAGACCTGTCTACTGCAACTGAATCTTTTCCAACATCCTCCTCAGTATGACACTAAATTACATCAGGCAGCAAGTTTCTGATCAGGAGGTTTTGATGAGCATGGAAGCACATCTTAATTGCTATTGTTAGCTGGTTCACTCTAACTCAGATTACAAGCTCCTGTTAGGGAAAGACGGAAAAATAGTTATCTCCCAAACAGGGGGTCAAAACACAGTGAAAGTATATAGAAATAAAAGTTCATATAAAAATTCCAGTAATAAATTTTTAGAAAACAAAACAATTACCAGGAATAAATGTTTGTAAATGAAATTTCGGTATTAAATGACCCATGAAGTGTAGATGAGCCGCTAAACAAACAGGCAACACCTTTCAACGGTCACAGTACTTTTGATTCCGAATGACTTCAGATTCTCAGAGTAAGCAATCCCCAACAGAAGCTGTCCTAGTTATTTATTAAGATCAAATTAGTCTAGAAGAATTGGAGTTCAATTAACACCAATCAAAGTGGTTTTATTCGTGAATTGGTTTTCTAGATATGTTCGTTAATCACGACACGATGTTTGGCATTTTGATCAGAAATATTTAAAATACGATCGGAATGTAACAGACATCTAGTCTTCTGAAAAATCTAAAGTGTTTATCAATATCTTTGATATCATGGCGGCTTTGTAATTTTTATTGAATCTAAATTACTTCCGTTTGTCTTTCAGGAGTTGAATAATATATAAAAAAAAGCAGGTATTTTCTTATAAGCCAAATATATTCTTCATTTGTTTCTCTTACTTATTAATTTCAAATTTGATTTAAATCAGTTCATATTAGAGTTCATGTTGGTCTCTAGACATTTTAGCGTAGTGAGGCGGCCTTTGTTTTTTGTTTTTCGGTTGGTTTTGTTTAGTAGCATATCAACCTCTATGGGTTATTTAATGCCAAAATCTAAATATTTGGAACTCAGTTTTATGGCTTCAACTACAGATAAAATGTATTGATGTTCATTTTGCTGCCAGTTCTACTTAATCACTATACCTTGGACCATTGAGCTCGGGAGGCCACAAGCTAGAATTTACACGCTAAAATTAGTTTACATTAGTTTCGCATTACTTCCAAGTGCAATGGGAGCAAATGATTTTATTGAAAGAAGACGCCTGACAAGCATACAGGCCTTAGCGATGTATAAAAATTATATTCGTTCTAAATTCATACATACATATATACATATATTTTTACTGTTTGTATCGTATTCTTCGATGTTGCTGGCTTTTCTGAATATTTTCAGTTGTTCGTCGTCAGGTTCCTTATTGCTTTACGTTTTAAAGAATCATGATCAATAATTGATGCTCATACGTTTCTGAGCTTTATTTCAAGACATTCCATCATCGCTGATCAAACCCTTAACTATCACCAATGACGATGAATGAAAGTTTCCTCAGAGACGCCCCATGATTTGAGTGCCATGTACTGAACCCAGGCCTCAAGTGTCACCAGTGAAGCAGTAGGGAGATGGTTAATGTTTATTGAATTGGCCTTGTGTCAAACATAATCAAACTTCCTTTAACTTACAGGTTTATTCGCTATCTTGAGAAGGCTGTAGATTGGAATGTATGGAAGAATAAAAGTATAACTTTTGTATGTTTGAAATAGAAATTTATTAATAGAAAAAAAATAATTTGGTAGAGAAGTTAAACGTTCATGAGAAACAGTATTAAAAAGTTAAGGGCATCAAGAGTTTTATTAGTCCTTGCAAGTGAGTTTATGTGTAAGTAGGCAGGAATGTATGTATGCATGTATGTATAAGCGCTTTTTGTTGTGTAGGATTTTTTTTTTTTAATCATATCACCCAAAGCAAGGCGGTGACGCCACTGATGCGCATGGGGCTACTTAAGAGTAAAATGATTGGAAAAGAGAAAGCCGGAAACCACATCCTAAACAGGAAATAAGGGATGAGCCTCTTCACCTGTTCAAAAGACGTGGGTGGAGTGTGAACCGGGCGATATGTTTGCCTTTGAAATTATCGCTCATGGTGAATGGTGAGAAGGAATGAAGTGAGAGAATGAGAGGTGAGAGAGAAAAATAGAGACAATAATAATAACGATTGCTCGACATTTGTCAAGGGTACCTGTTAATTACGCTCGTCATCTTTTCTCTCTAACGCCAGTCGAAACTTTCCCGTCTTTTATTTCGTTTGTGAAAGCTCCGAACAGGTCATTTGGGAATTCACTCCCGGGTGTGATTCTGGCTGTTTTATTTTGTTTTTAGACTTTTCCTAGCTCTCTGTTGCCCGAAAAACATTTCGAATCGAGGTGTGAAATTTTATGAGTTTTATGTGTGTTAAGCAAGGTTTTGTAAATTCGTTTATTTCTTGTCAGTGCATAGCATTTGAATTTTTAATTCTAGAGCTTGTTTTGTTCACTACATACATACGATCCATTGCTAAAGTTGTTGGATAAATGATCGGTTCCCTGTACCGCATTAGTAAGTACCTGACTCTTTATGCTATTCTCTGTCTTTACAAGAGCCATATCAGGTCGAAAGAGGAGTACTGCTGTCATATATTGGCAGCAGCCGACCAGTACTCACTTTCTGTTCACGATAGAGTACAATGCGCCTCCATGTCTTTATGTGTGACAAATATTATTTTCAACCCTACAACCCCTAGTCTATCGCTATTTCCATGAAAAGTCTTCAGATTAACTACATTCCTTAGTTTTACCAGTTCATGCCTTTACAGGTAAGAGCCGCCATGACACGCGCATTGTAGCGAATCACCCTCATTTTGTTCGTATTGCTTAAATGAGATGTAAGTTCCATTTTCCCTGCGAATCGCTGATCTGTAGAATCAACTCCCAAGAAGGTGTTTTCCTGATCAATAAAATGTTAACCAATTCAAGTCTAGGATTAACTGCTATGTTCCTACATATCCGCATAAACTGTGCCTTTTACTCTGTAGCCATCTATCTTGAGTGGCTCAAGAAGTTTGTACAGCGTGAGAATCTCTCCAAAAAGAAAAAGAAAGAAAGAAATACCTTTAAATGCTTCAACTAGTTTTGTATAGAAAGGTCAAATATTTGTATAGAATGATCAAATATGATTATAGAATGATCCAATATTTGTATAGAATGATCAAATATGGGTATAGAATGATCCAATATTTGTATAGAATGATCAAATATGGGTATAGAATGATCAAATATTTGTATAGAATGATCAAATAAATGTATTGAATTATCAAATATTTCTTTAAGGTTGCCAAATTTGGTTTGCCGTTTCAGCTAAACAATATCGCAAATTTATCAGAATATCGATACTTTATTATTAGAATAATCGAAACAAACAGTGCAGCTGATTAGTATAATATTGGTAATGAGATTCTATTTGCTACAGATAACCTTGGACAAGTTACCGTTTTCTGATGAATCTTAATTTTTAAGTTAATGGTTGGATAATCTTCCTGCAAGTTCTGTGACTATAAAAATAATCATGGAAAGTCTCCTTTGTCAAATATTTTGCCTTCCAATCAGGTGTTTGTCTATCTCGGTAATCGTTAGGGAATTTCGAACGTAATCTTTATTTAATCTACAAGGGTAGATTTTTCTTGTTCCATGTCTAGGGATATCTTGTTTAGTTCTTATTTACTACTGCTCAATCATTGCTCATTCTCTTTTCACTGAGTCTATCCGATCCGGAGATTAAACCCGCAATTACTATGTCACCAAATTCAGAGATCAATGCTTTAATCCTTAGGCATTGTCAGTGGAACGAGAACAATTTATATGCGTAGATTAAGTAAAGGATTCAGTTCAAAATTTCGTGAACATAACACAGATCGACAGGCATCTTATGAAAGCCGCTAGGTTCGTAGGCTTGTGATAATGGCAACAAAGATGAGGAAAATAGTGAATAATGTAATTAATTATAAAAATCCTCATCCCAGAAATTTGAGCAGAATTCATGAAAATATGTTTATTAGTTGAACAGACCAAAACATTAGGATCTGAAATGATGAGGCCTTTTTTATCGGTGGTTTTAAAATCTCCAATGATCAAATGTAGATAATATTTTCTTCAATCTTTCTTGCATTGACGATTGATGAGCAGAGAATCAACCAGCTTCATAATCGCACAATGAAATAAAATCGAAAGTAAAATGAAACTGTGTCACACACACACACACACACACACACACACACACACACACACACACACACACACACACAAAAAATATATATATATATATATATATATATATATATATATATTTGTTTTATAATCGTGTGGCCCCAAGCAAAGCATTTTACTGCTAATGTTGCACAGGGGGGGTTACATAGGAGGAATGTTATGAGAAACAGTGACAGGTTACAGGGGGTGTCAGGAAGAGAGTATGAGAAGGAAGAGAATACTGATGAGAGTGGGGTGGACGAAGAAAAAGCATGGGAGAGATAGAAGATGTAAGCTAATGAGACAGGAGATGACTATTGACTTTACATTTGAATTCTTGAAGATTGTAGCTGTCGGGAAAGCAAGTATGCGGAAGGGAATTCCACAGGTGGGAAGTTCGAGAAAAGAAGCTGATGGAATAGAATTTCCGTTTACAATTTGTCGGTTTCACAGTAAAAGGGTGGGACTTAGCTGCTAATCTTGTGGCTCGAGTAAATTCATATATAGGGAGCACCAGTGAGCTAAGTTCATCGGAGCAGAAGCCGTGAAAGTATTTGTAGAAGAGACACAGGGAAGCCTCACTGCGTCGGTGAGAAAGCGACTGTATCCTAGCTGCCACGTCGGGATCGATCACATTACAGATTCTCTGTTGGATTTGGTCAAGAACTCTGAGGTGGATAGCAGGAGCACCCGACCAGATATGGCAGCAATATTCAATGCACGGGCGGATTTGCATATGTGGAGGATTGTTTCGGGTGTGAGAAACTTCCTGACCATTATAAGACAAAAGAAAAAATAGTTTACCAACGCGTTTCGTCCCCAGAGGGACTTTATTAAGATAAATGTGTAATTTTTTATGCTGTAACTCATATTTATACACAAAAGTAAAGTGAAGGGAAATATTTTTAAGCTTTCAAATTTGAAATTTTGAACACTCTAAAATATTTTTAAAACTAGTTGTTTAAGGAAAGGTAAACTATAGGACGGATGTGCGTTGTGGCGCAGTGGATATCGGCTCGGAACGAGAAAACGGGGAACCGAGTTCGAATTCCAGTTGAATTCCTTGCATTCACTTACGCGCAAATATCCTTGGGAAAGGTATTAATCCGTCTCTTCCTTCCAGTTATGGTTTAAATAACAAAAGGACGGATTGGGTTCTATAGCCTTGGTCGGCAACCAGTCTACCGCAGAAAGCAATGGCAACCTACTGCGGGATAATCTTCTGCCCGGTCAGTCATGTCTCTTTCGAGACATGATCGCCCAAAGCGTGTATCGCGCATGGCACTTAACTGACTGAAACTATGGGACCTGCTAAATGATGCAGTTTATTGCCTTAGAAAAGAAAGAAAGTAAATGCTTTTGTTGAATTTTAAAGTATTTATTTTAGTGAAATTATAGTTTATCATTTCAAATTTGTAAAAAGTTTTTATGGATTAATTTATTTATTTTAGATATTTAAATGAATTGATAACTGCTTTCTTTAATTTGATAAAGTTATATGATCATATTTAGCCATGTAAGATCGAGTATGTTGTGATATATGATGATATAAGGCCATATACGGTTATATATGTTGGTTTGTAATAAAAAGATATTTAAAAACAAACCTGGGGCGAAAGTTAACATTTTGGCAAGAATGGAAAATGTTTTCTTCAGATCTGTTGTGGCCAGGTATTGAACTCACAACGCTTTGGGTAAAGTCACTGGATCCAACAAACGCTTTTATCAGAGGTGAACAAAAAAAAAAAACGTTGAGTGAAAGGGAAGTAACTGATACTGGGATGCGCGTTGTGGTGCAATGGATATCGACTCGGAACGACAAATCGGGGAGCCGAGTTCGAGTTCCAGTGGAATTCGTTGCATTCACTTTCGCGCAAATACCCTTGGGAAAGATATAAATTCGTCTATTCCCTCCAGTTATGGTTTAGATAATAGGACAGATTGGGTTCTATAGCCTTAGCTGGCAACCAGTCTACCGCAGAAAGCAATGGCAACCTACTGCGGGATAATCTTCTGCCCAGTCAGTAATGTCTCTTTCGAGACATGATCACCCAAAAGCGTGTGTCACGTATGGCACTTAACTGACTGAACTGATACTGAGACATTTGAAAGTGGCATGAATCCTGGAACTAGAATAATATACACCGGTGAACAAAATAAGAGTTCGAAGTTCCGATCCCCTGAAGTAGTTTGGAGCGTACAACTCTCTGTATATTACACTTAAATGACAAGTCACACATATTCCGACATTTAAAACAACACGGTTATGAACGCACACTTCTCAGAAAAACGCTCGTTGAAAACACATGTATACTTAGACAAGAAAATAGTAAACGAAAACTCAAAATCCTTAGAAGTTATCTACACCAAACAATTTAAACCTGGCTTGAATACGATTAATTTTGATATCTCTACTAACATACTCCAATGCCTGTAATCGGATCAAGATCCACACCACCACCATTTTGTCACTGTCTGCGGCCATCCGCCACGGTAAAAATGGACTTGTCTCTTTGATTTAATTCTCTTTATTTAATTCCACTTTGTTAATAGCTTAAATGTTCTATATTCAATATATGTTAATGCTTATTCTTTGATAATGGCTTATGTTAGTCGAAAGCTTAGACCTGATAAAAAATCAACAATTACTGTGATTTCTTGCTGTCTTTCAACGATAGCACCATCAAGCTTATCAGACGATACGAACGCACCCTGCATAAAATAAATAGGCAAAACTTGTCTATATTATTCAACGAAACCTGTATTAATGATAAAATGCTGCCAAAATGCACACTCTGTGTGTGTGTATATATATATATATATATATATATATATATATATATATATATATATATCGTTTTTTTTTTCTTAGTTGCAATGCATGTGACTGGCCACAATTGGTTTACATCTATCTATCTTGGTTTGAATCTATCTATCTATCTATCTATCTATCTATCTATCTATCTATCTATCTATCTATCTATCTATCTTGGTTTGAATCTATCTCTCTTTCTCTCTCTCTCTCTCTCTCTCTATCTATCTATCTATCTATCTATCTATGCGATAATTCGAAATTCTTTCATGGATGTAATTGTTCTTTTTGGAACTTCTACCCACAATGCATATTTTTCTTTGAGCCAATCGCACCAACTATTGCAGAAAAGACTTCTTTTAACACTCAGTGAATGCCATTTAATATATTTTATACTCATTTCAGTTGAGTCATTTCTTATGTTAACGTTTATTGTTAACGTTTTCTTCATCACTGCTGGCCTATGACTGCGCTTTCTATTGCAGTATTGAGACATCAATGTTTTCGTTTTCTCTCAAATGTATCAGTGCGCTTTGTTTACACACTAGGTTTTAGGAGCCCAAAATGCCAATTACAAGTTGAGGGTTCTAAAATCAAACAATGGCAGAAATTCAAATAACTGGAAAGACGGAAAGTGCGACACTGAGATTCGAAGGCATATTGGCTTGGCCAAGGATGCATTCCAGAAGCTGAGTAGAGTATTAAGAAACAGGAAAATTTCGCTGGAAACAAAAGAAGAAAGTACTAGAATGCTATGTGATGTCTGTTCTTCGATATAGCAGCGAATCCAGGAACTCTCATCAAAGATGAAGGAAAGACTAAAAGCAACCGAAACGTGGTTCTACAGAAGGATGCTGAAGATGCCATAGAACAAATGAGCAACGACGAGGTTTTGGAGAGGAATGACACTAGAAGGAAACTGATACTTAACATCAGGAAAAGACAGCCGAAGTTTTTAGGATATGTAATGAGGAAGGAGGGCTTGGAGAGCCTGGTGCTCATAGGACGGATACATGAAAAGAGAGACAAGGAAAGCAACGCATGAGTTACTTGATGAACTTGAGCAAATGGATGGTGAAGCGAGGATTGAGTGGGATAATTGGAGTAGGCGTATTAAGAGCGATAAGGGATAGAAAGATGTGGAGGGCCATGATCGTCGACGTCCTGAGAAGATACGGCACACAGAAGAAGCCTTGTTATAAGCATATAGAGTGAATAGACGCTAAACACTGAACAAAGTTTGGTTGCTGTCAACAAGATTGCCAATTGCTATAATGTTCAGAGTTACCTATTTTATCTTTCAAGTTAAGCAAAGACGTTCATAGCAAAAATCGGGTAACCGATTATAAAAACAAATATGATAGCTGTTTAATGGCACGTCAATATAGAAAAAAAAGAGTGAGAAGAGAGAGAAAAACAAGAGAAAAAACGAGAGAAAAGTATGAGGGTGGGGAGAATAGTCTAAAGCGAGAAAATATAAAGAGAGAGGTTAAAAGTGCAGCGTGAAAACTGAAAGGAATGGGAGAGATAGAAAGAGATAAAGAAAGGGTGAGAAAAATACTGGGGGATACAAAATGAGAAATAGAGAGAAAAGAAAGTATATGTAATGGAAAACGAAGATGCGAAAAAAAAAAAGATTATTTCCAATACTGGCCCTCCCCAGTTGGGTGAGTGGTGCAGCGTAATCTTTCTATCGCCGTTTGTGACAGGCTAAGCTTAGCTGAGTAAATTTCAAAAAAGCAAAAGTTATGAGATGGAGAAATTATTAAACATGGAAGCAAAGGCTCACATCGAGAGAAAAAGAGACTGAATTGAGAGAGAACGAGAAAGAAAAAAGGAAAAAGAACGAGAAAGAAAAAAGGAAGAACGAGAAAGAAAAAAGGAAGAAGAAAGAGAAAGAAAAAGGAAGAAGAAGAAAGAAAGAAAGAAAAAAGGAAGAAGAAAGAGAAAGAAAAAAGGAAGAAAGAAAGAAAGAAAGAAAAAAGGAAGAAGAAAGAAAGAAAGAAAAAAGGAAGAAGAAAGAAAGAAAGAAAAAGAAAGAAGAAGAAAGAAAGAAAGAAAGAAGAAGAAAGAAAGAAAGAGAAGAAAGAAAGAAAGAAAGAAAGAAAGAAAGAAGAAAGAGAAAGAAAAAAGAAGAAGAAAAAAGAAGAAAGAAGAAGAAGAAAGAAAGAAGAAGAAAGAAGAAGAAAGAAAGAAAGAAAGAAAGAAGAAAGAAGAAAGAAAGAAGAAAGAAAGAAGAAAGAAAGAAGAAGAAGAAAGAAGAAAGAAAGAAGAAGAAAGAAGAAGAAAGAAGAAAGAAAGAAGAAGAAGAAAGAAGAAAGAAAGAAAGAAAGAAGAAAGAAAGAAAGAAAGAAAGAAAGAAAAAGAAAGAAAGAAAGAAGAAAGAAAGAAAGAAAGAAAGAAGAAAGAAAGAAGAAAGAAAGAAGAAGAAAAAAGAAGAGAAAGAAAAAAGGAAAGAAGAAGAAGAAGAAAGAAAGAAAGAAGAAGAAGAAAGAAAGAAAGAAGAAGAAGAAAGAAAGAAGAAAGAAAGAAGAAAGAAAGAAGAAGAAAGAAGAAGAAAGAAAGAAGAAAGAAGAAAGAAGAAAGACGAAGTGAAGGAAAGAGAGGGATAGAAAGAGAGAGAAATATTAAATTGGTTAAAATAGGTGTGTGAACAGATCGAAGAAAATCAAGTGAGTGTGGCCGACAAGAGAGAGAAAAAGACGATTTCCAAGGCTGGTTGAAGCAAAAGGGCAAAAGAAAGACAAAATTGGAAAATATTATAAAAATAGGAAGAAAGACAACAAAAATAAAATGAGAAATGAACGTGTTAGATAGACAAATGTGGTGGAGATGTGAGTAAGGAAAAATCTATAAATCTATCTATCTATCTATCTATCTATCTATCTATCTATCTCAGCCAATTCGTATCTATCTAAATATCTATGTAACTTTGTTCATTATCTATCTATCTATCTATCTATCTATCTATCTATCTATCTATCTCAGCCAATTCGTATCTATTTAAATATCTATGTAACTTTGTTCATTATCTATCTATCTATCTATCTATCTATCTATCTATCTATCTATCTCAGCCAATTCGTATCTATTTAAATATCTATGTAACTTTGTTCATTATCTATCTATCTATCTATCTATCTATCTATCTATCTATCTATCTATCTATCTATCTATCTATCTATCTCAGCCAATTCGTATCTATCTAAATATCTATCTATGTAACTTTGTTCATTATCTATCTATCTATCTATCTATCTATCTATCTATCTATCTATCTATCTCAGCCAATTCGTATCTATCTAAATATCTATCTATGTAACTTTGTTCATTATCTATCTATCTATCTATCTATCTATCTATCTATCTATCTATCTATCTATCTATCTCAGCCAATTCGTATCTATCTAAATATCTATCTATGTAACTTTGTTCATTATCTATCTATCTATCTATCTATCTATCTATCTATCTATCTATCTATCTATCTATCTATCTCAGCCAATTCGTATCTATCTAAATATCTATCTATGTAACTTTGTTCATTATCTATCTATCTATCTATCTATCTATCTATCTATCTATCTATCTATCTCAGCCAATTCGTATCTATCTAAATATCTATCTATGTAACTTTGTTCATTATCTATCTATCTATCTATCTATCTATCTATCTATCTATCTATCTATCATCTATCTCAGCTAATTCGTATCTATCTAAATATCTATCTATGTAACTTTGTTCATTATCTATCTATCTATCTATCTATCTATCTATCTATCTATCTATCTATCTATCTCAGTCTCTTCATATCTACCTATCAATCTCTCTATAAGATAAGATCGTGAGAATGTACAACAGAAAGAAAGAGAGATTAGAGAATGGGGAAAAAGCCAGATAGAGAGATAAAGAAGAATCCATGCAGAGAGAGAAAAACACGCTAGAATAAGAAAGAGAAAGAAAAATAATAAAAAAAGATGGCCGACAGCTGCCGTTAAACGAGAGGGTGAGACGGATTGAAAATAGATAAAAGAAAAATAGAAATAGAAAAGAGAGACGCGAGTGAGAGTTGAGATAAGAGTAAAATAGAAAGAGAAAAAGAGAGATGAAGGTGATAGGGGAGATGAAGTCGGTGTATTGTAAGAGAGAGAGAGAGAGAGAGAGAGAGAGAGAGAGAGAGAGAGAGAGAGAGAGAGAGAGAGACCGTCCGAAAATATTTGCTAGGTTTTCGGAAGATGTTATGATACCTCCGCGATCTTGCCTAATTTTCTATGTATGAAAATATACTGCCACCCTTTCCCGCCGTTATCTTGTTGGATGCGCGCCAATGTTATGACGTGATATATGGAAACCATTTTGAACCAATACAATTCGTTAGTAAGAATAGAATTATGGACTTCATGTGCACACACTCACGCATGCACACACATGTGCATGCACACGCAGTGATCTCATTTGATTTAGGCACAAGTATAATACCTGAAAAATTGAAATTATTTCGTATTTAAATTACAACGAATGAACATATACCAGTTAAATGCAAAAGAAATACTATTAATTCAAGGAGGACGTTCTCGAAAGTCGACCGCAAAATCCGGGAAGACCACGTAACATGAATGTTAGATAACAGATGGCTATCTCGCAAACAACTGATTGGCATCCAAGAGCCTAGAAACGGAAAAGAGGAATGCCTTCTTTGAGATGGAATCATTTGATGATAAAACGCATTCGGAAGAAATTGGCAAGATTTAACCACTAACAGAAACAAATGTCACAAGATGACTGTCATGCAAGCTACGTCAACGATAAAATAAAATTATGTATTTTATTTTCGAACCGTTTGCTTTCAGTACTCAATGAGGTTAATCCGCGGCAAATGGACCGGCATCTATAGAACCTCAATGTTTGTTACTTCAATGTAGGCTATCCTGACTGTGATGTATTTAAGGTCTTCATCTTGCTGGAAAAACTCACAATCATTTCTTGTGACTTTGAAGCTTGATGAATAGTATAAACTTAATGAATAGTTTTAAATATGATTTGATGTCTATAGCTCCCTCAATTCTTTAGAATGGACCGCACTGACTATTTTAGGGCGTAATTCTATATCCTTCCATTGTTCCAATTAAGCACAATCTTTACCTACTTATGTTTTATTTTGCCTCTGACCCTCAGATGCAAGGTCCTGGGCATGACGGTAAACTGCATCCAGCAGCAAGGCTTGGGAGGTTGTGAGGAGCATGGAACCACCTCTTAGTTGCTGTTGTTCTCAGGTCCACTCTGACCCGGAGTGTTAGCATATGTTAGGGTCTCAGCTATGGGCAAATAGTCAAAGGACTATGAAAGTATAAAAATACCCTTTTATAGAAATATATACATAAAAATAGATTTTTTTAGAAAAATATATATTTTTAAGGAAAAATATTATCAGCAATACATTTTTGAAAGAAATAAAGAAATATTATTACCACAACAGATTTTTGAAGGAAAAAATTTTCAGCAAAACACTTTTGAAGACAAAACTAAAAGACATTTTCAGTTTTCTAAAATAAAAAATGAATAATTTTTTTTAAATTAAAATCTGACTAAATCAACCTTCTTACTTTGACTGAACATTAAAAAAAACAAACAAAAAACAACAACCTTAAAACCCCATTTTTTTAAATTAAATAAATTGCAGAGGTTGATAGTCCGTTAAATAAAACTCAAAACTATTAAAAAAAAAAAAAATCAACCCTCAGATGCAAAAAAGATGGGTAGGACGACTAACTACATCAAGCAGCAAGGTCGCTGATCGAAAGGTTTAGAGAAACTAAGAACTACCTATAAATTGTTTGTTGTTTCCAGATTCATCCTGACCCGGGGTTGGTAGCATCTGTCAGGGTCCCAGCTATGGGCAAATAGTTAATTCCTAAATTGGAGTCAAAACACTGTGAAAGTATAAAAATAGATTTTTATAGTAAAAAACAGCAATACATTTTTGGAAACGGTAATAATAATAATAATAATAATAATAATAATAATAATAATAATAATAATCCATACGAACCATTCCTAAAAATCTTGTCAGCATTAAATAATTCACTGAGGTTTATATGCCGGAAGACACAATAAACCAAAGTAAATCAAATGCAAATATTTTAACTTTCGATCTGACCATCAATAAGAAACAACTGAAATTTGTAGGTTACATTATGAGGAAAGCGAACTTGAACAATTTAATGTTCACAGCACAGAGTGATCCACCCCCACTTGGATGATTGGCGGAGCACAGTCTTCTTATTATTCTACTCACCGCTTCTCCTACTAAATTACGTTTAATAAAATTATAGACAACATCGCGTTCAAATAAAATCACTAATTTAAATTTATAACGTAAATGTTTGGATGGTGCAGTTGATATCGTCACGGTACGAGAAATGGGAGAGCCGAGTTCGAATTTCAGTTGAATTCATTTACGCGCAAACAACCTTCCCTCCAGCTATGGGTCAAATAACCTTGGTTGATAGCCATTCTACTGCAGAAAGTAATAGCAACTTGGTACAGATAGATCTTTTTCGAGACATGATCACCCAACTGACTGAATGTAAATGTTTATATCATGAATTTTATTTTATAAAAAGGATCCTATAATGTATTGTTAAATATCCCAAAACATGAACCAAACCCATTTTATATTTAGGATGTGGTTTCCAGCTTTCTCTTTTTCAATCTTTTTACTCTTTTTTTTTCTTTTTTCTTTTTCTTTTTTTTCAATTGGAGTAGATAGACTAAACTATCGCTTGGTTCACACTCCACCCATGTCTATTGAACAGGTGAAGAGGCTCATCCCTTGTTCCCTGTTTAGGATGTGGTTTCCGGCTTTCTCTTTTCCAACCTTTTCACTCTTACGTAGCCCCCTGCGCATCAGTGGCGTTACCGCCTTGCTTGGGGTGATATGATTAAAAAAAATCTTTCGTGTCCCATTCTCTTACTCACTTTTCTCGCTGAGAACGGACCTCTTGAAAGTTTAAAAAAAAACTGAAGTAATGGTTCACTAACACAAAAGTATTTCGTGCCCTAGCTACATCTCATGATGAAAGATGGTCCCTAATGACCTTTCTCGTTTTTTTTAACGTATTGTTTTTCTCTGAAATACCGAGGTAATGGGAAGGGCTAACTTCTTTGCCACTGGGTCTTAAACTCTCACCTCGCTAAACTTGAAACCTTTTTCTATGCATTGCTACTCCCTTTATCCCTTTCACTCTTACTTCCACCCTTCCATTTTTCTTTTTTTTTCTTTTTTTTTTTAACGGAACCATACGAAATCATTAAAATTCTGTTGGGAGATAAAAGAATAGCAATGACAGAAGCAAAAACTCTTTTATTGAGAAAAAATAGCCAATTTTTCACTGATTCATCTCTTTCATTTATTGATGCCGTATTTTCCTGTTGAACGAAAATACACTTCCTCACAAAAATGTTTAGGGACAAAGAGACTGAACAAAAACGAAATTTAACTTTTTCGTTTTGTTCTTTAGTATATTTTAACAACAGCGAAGAAAAACAGCGGAACTGTTTTAAAATTATAAATGCAGAAACATTCAAGTGAGAAATATAAAAGAAGCAGACATAAATAATCTAATTTCCTCTAATGAGCACTAAAATTGTATCGAATAATTCAATCGCTTTCACACACACACACACACACACACACACACACACATATATATATATATATATATATAGTGTAACAAAGATATAAAACTCGTAGTTTTTTTTTACCTGCTGTTCATGAATTTACTTTTATAAAGAGTGCTCGATACAACGTAGAGCATTATATTGTAATTTTTTTCATTTCAACTTATCACCCGACGAGAAGCGCACATAGCAGCTTCGAAACGCGAAAACTTTTGTGTAGTGATACTATGAATTTATAAACCATTGTAACAACCATTACAATGCTATATATATATATATATATATATATATATATATATTTTAATCATATCACCCCGAGCAAGGCGATAACGCCACTGATGCGCAGGGGCTACGTAAGAGTAAAAAGATTGGAAAAAGAGAAAACCGGAAACCACATCCTAAACAGGGAACAAAGGATGAGCCTCTTCACCTGTTCAATAGACGTGGGTGGAGTGTGAACCGGGCGATAGTTTAGTCTATCTACTCCAATTATATATATATATATATATTAGAAGTAGTACAAACTAATGGGTTGACAGTCCAGTGTTTGTAGTAATTTACTTTATTAAGATTGCTTGATACTTAGTAGAGCATTATATATAGTGATATTTTTATTATTATAAGTTTATAATAAAAAACATACTTTACTGCAACACAAGAGCCGTCGTGTTTCGGCACTATCTTATTAGCACCTCATCAGCCAGTGAAATATTTTTTCTGTTAAGAATCATTATATATAGAAGCTTAAATTCAGTGGGATTTCCGAGGGTTTGTCTTAATGAACCAATAGAAAGCCAATGAGGTTGGATAGAAAAAATTTGATTGTAACGTTAAAGTTGGATAGAGACTTGAAATGACTTGAGATCCAGACGTTTTATATGCCAGTGATGAAATAAATTGAATGATACATATGTAGCAAGTCTGAAAAGTTATTTCGTGCTGTCGTGAAACGGTTAAAGGATTTTCTTTAAGTTATTTTTTTAATTAAAGTAGAGAACAAATGACAATGAAAGTTTTTTATTTATTTATATATATATAATACACTGCAAGTCAAAATATGTAATTTATTTAGTGTCTGATCTATCCGTTAAGCCGAAACAAATTATGAGAAGATGGGAGAATCAATCAATTTATGCTAGGGTTTAGATTATAGATGTCTAGTCATATTATATTAGGAAATATGAACTATACTTTAGGGTATATTTTAAATCTATGGTTCCCAACCTCGGGGTAAATTACCCCGGGTGGAGTTATGAGCCCATATTTTGGGGTAATAGATGTTTGGTTTGTGAAGAGGCAATCGGCTAATAACTTCACACTGTGTCCTTGGAAAGAAGACCATGAAACGTAGCAGACTCAATATGTCAAACGACGCCCGAATACACCTTTTAGTCACAAAGCCAAGAATAAATAAACTGGCACAGGCAATACAAGCTCAACACTCACATTAAGAATCACGACTAGGTTACGGCTACTATACCTCTGATTATTATAGTTTGGTACTATTGTATTAAATAATTTCCATTAACTTTGTCTGCTTTTTGTTGTATGAAAATATAATTACTTCTTTTCCTATATTACGGGTATTTGTTCATTGGGGTAATGGATAATAGTTAAATTGTATTTTGGGGTAATCGCAGCAAAAAGTTTGGGAAGCTATGTTTTAAGCGATGATAACAAATGAAAATTACTTTGTTACGTTTATTGAGCAAAAGTTTAGTTTGGGGAATTTGATAATTTGTAAATTTTTCCTGTAAACATAGAAAACATGCCTATAAAAAAACCATATAACTAGACATCTATAACTTAAACCCTAGCATAAATTGATTGATTCTCCCATCTTCTGATCATTAATTTGTTTCGGCTTAACGGATAGATCAGTCACTAACTCAACTACATATGTTTGACATGCAGTGTAATATATGAAAATAAAAAATTAAAAAATCTTTCCCGTTTTTGTCACTTGTTCACTACTAAGAAAATCCTTTAACCGTTTCACGATGACACGTAATAACTTTTTAGATCTGATAAATGCTACATATGTATCATTCAATTTATTTCATCATTGGCATAGAAAACGTCTGGGTATCAAGTCATTTCAAGTTTCTACCCACCTTTACCCTTACAATCAAATTTCTCCTATCCATCATGACCTGACTATCTATTGGTTCAATAAGACAAAACCCTCAGACCACACTTAATTGTATGGAGTTGGTAAAAATTGTGTTTTGTTTTTAAGCTTCTATATAAGATTCCTAACAAAAGAAATATTTCACTGCCTGACGAGGTGCTAATAAGATAGTACCGAAACACAACGGCTCTTGTGTTGCAGTAAACTATGTTTTTATTATAAACTTATAATAAAAATATTACCATATATATATATATATATATATATAGTTATGAGTTGTGATTAAGTTTAGTGCAAAGATTGCTGTTTTTTAATGGTTTATTGGTAGAAAGGCATTTTTGACAAGCAGGTTTTTTTGTCTTAAAGTACTCGATACTCGATATCAGAATATATATGATATATAGATAGAGAAGAGAGAGAGAGAGAGAGAGAGAGAGAGAGAGAGTGGGGAGAGAGGGGGAGAGGAAGATACTGTTGATAGAATTATGCTGACTTCGAAGTTTTCTGAAGGCATTATTGTGATATCTTCAGTCCTCAGAGCTTAAGCCATTAATGTCTTCACGAAATTTCGAAGTCGACATAATTCTGCTCAATTAAGTGACCAAGACATCCACATTAATTATATTAACGCTCTCACTTTCTCTCTCTCTCTCTCTCTCCCTTTCTCTCACTCTTTCAAGAGAGTTCTAAATATATATGTATATAAATACATATAGAGCAAATATAAGAAAAATTAAAGCAGACCTAAAAAAAAATACATTTTATTCGGGGCTTTTTAAAGTTTTTCTGAATTTCATTCGTGTAAAATCCTTTGTGCAATAAAGACGGAAAGCTGATGATGGTTCGCCTGAAATAGGCCTATATTTCCGATTTACCATGAAATAACGTGTCTGCCTTAATTTTTCTTATATATATATATGTATATGATAAAATATAGTTTTAGGCTATGCTATATTTAAGTGCTCAGTATCAGAGATAGCGCATATGCAAACATAGAAAAATACTTTGAAGTTAAAACTGACTGGTGACATTGTGTTTTTCTTTTGAATGCATTCTTCAATCTTGTAACAGACTGTCTGAACTCCGTTTTAACCGCAATCCCTACGATATAAATACGAGAGTGTTATAGACACATGAAGATAACGGACAATGGATATTGTTAACATAACTAATTTCATGATGAACGTGGGTTTACATGTTCTGACTGAAGAATAGACTTTTTAGCGTTCCTATTTAGAGCTACTGCACGCGCACACATCCACATATATATTTTAATTTATTTGTTTGAACATTATTTTTAATACATACTCGTATTTGAGTAGTTATTCTTATATATATATATATATGCTGTCCTGAATATTTTTGAGAAATTTTTATAAGGAAAATGTGTGTCATTTGAAAAGATTCGAACTAAGGCAAATTTCACAAGTCAGTGTGAAAAGCAAAATTCTGGATCCTAATTGGTTAAGAAATAGAAAATTCATATTTCAACGTCAGTCAAATGTTGTTTCACACCTAAAGAAGAAAGTGCCTCTGGGAAGCCGGTCACATGACTAAAATCCACCACTTAATCACTGTGACTGGTTAAGAGTCAGAATGGGATCGGTATCTGATAGCATCTGACAATGTAAGGAAGAAACTTCAAGCTGACTCGATCACATCCCGCCGACCTCTTCTTCGAACTTTCTTTTCTTCTTTTTCACTCCACACTGCCAAAGAGTGCAACAACACCAGCAACAACAACAGGACACTCTGTCTGCGATAAGTACTATTTCTTTATTTACTTCTTTCTCACCCTTTCGCCGACCTACCAGAAAGAGGAGGGAACATAAGACTTTACATTCTACTACTATCAAACCATGAGCCTTAAACTTCTGTGGACATTTTAAATACTTACATTTCTCGTTCAACAATTTTAACCCCAAAACTACATGTATTTTCTCAATGAACATCTTTCTTCTCATAAATATGTTAAAGTGTTCAGTTAAGGAAATTTCACTTATATTTTTCTTCTTACAATTTTGTCATTCTGTTAATAAATCTTTACTTTAATTTACACGCGAAATATTATATCATTTCGCATTTCAACATCCAACCTTCAACCTCCTGATTTTTAAATTGTGGGAACTTCGGACGTGTTTGGCACAAGGCCAACTTATCAAGCATCACTATTCTACAAAGTATCCACGCTGGCGTCTGTTGCACACAGTGGCAGTTCGAGGAAAGAAGCTGTTTTTGTGTATACACCCTGTTTACAACAGAAATATGGGGAAATGTTGATAATTCGACGTCTTGGATGAAGCATAGCGCGTTCTAGCTGTAACGGTCAGAACTGATGAAACCAAAGTGTGAAACTTATTTGAATAGCGACGATTTTATCTTGTGTAAACTAAGCTGATGGTGAATGTTTTTGTGTTAACGTCCTTGTAACCTCTCTGAAGATGGCTCATGTGAGCCGAAAGCTTAGAACCAACTTAAGAAAAAATTATCGGAATGTTGGAGATTTATTGTCTTTATTTTCACCTGAAATTAAAACCAAAATACGATGTTTAGAACGACTCGTGATTAAACATAATAGACATTCATTGTCTCTTATATTTAACAGTATAGGTTTAGAAAATTATCTGCTGCCTCGATACACTATATATATATATAAATTAGAGAAAATTTTCAAAATTCAAAGGTGTCGGATGTACATTTCGACAGAGGATCTCTAATAGAGATTCTACGTCACGTCAGCGACATTGTTTTTTCCAAATGGCGAAGGCCCTGGGGTAGAGTGTGGAGGGGTTTTAGGTTAACAACAGTCACAAAGTAGAAAAGGAAAGAGCTGGTAGTCGCGGGGTTACAGGGTGTTGAAACGGTATATTTAGGAAGGGGCGGAATAGGATTTCATATTTTATAAAGATAGACAACTAAATGAGTTAAATTACTTTTTTAAGGTTAAGATTTTGGGCTGTTTGAAGAGGTGTATTTAGGCGAGAAGGAATGGGTTTCAATATAAGATTTTAAAAATTTTTATTTAAGTTTATTTGATTAAACCTTTTAGGTAGAAGCGAGCTAAATGCCAATTACAGGAAGTTATCAGTTTAAAAATTATTAGAGAACAAATATTAGAGAAAAAAATATTAGAGAAAAAAAAATATATATATATATATACATATATGTGTTAACCAATGAGAAAGGGGTTTAGTAAAAGAATCCATATTTTCTAAAGATAGGCAATTAAAGGAGATTGGGTTAGGAAGGTAGGGGGGTTAAAATACTTTTTAAGGTTAACGTTAGGGTAAAAGTAAGATTAAAACTTAAATTGAATCCTTTTAATTTATATTCTAACATCTAGTCAACGGGGATTTAAATTCTACATTTAAGTATTCGAAAAATTTGCCTTGTGGCGGCACTTACTGATGAATTCCCTCCTAAGATTCAATAGCCGGTTTTGGTGGGGGTATTTTAATATTGAATTTTTTTCCAGTAAACATAGACAGCACCATTCACGAAAATTCCTCGGAATACGGGCTGAATCTATCAGTTTCCAGCTAATTTCAGGATCCAGCCCTTCCTCTTTCATTTTCCAGAATGCCCGCGAAAGGGCTGTCTGGTACCTCTGACCGGGGTTCGAAAAGGAGTCTCTGTGGTTATACAGTCTTTGTTTGAAAGGACCGGTGGACATACCGATATAGGTCCGGAATTATATATATAATCCATTTTTAAACGAGTTATTTCGCTACCCAGATTTCTACCATGAGTGGTGTCTTTAGGCGATTTCTAATTTTAGAAATCTGAAAAAAGCATAAATGGTAATCGTAAATTAAAAAAAAATAAAAAATAAAAATTACAAGTTTATTTTTTTATAAATGCAATGACATTAATAGTGCTTAAAATATTTCAAAAATAAAAATTATTGTAGTTTCACAAACTAATCAAAAGTTATGAATATTATGAGTAATCTTTTTAAGAAATTTATCTTGTTTTCCCCAGAATGTGCTTTGTAGTGCAGTTGATATCAAAACGAGAAATCGAGGAGCCGAGTTCGAATTCTATTTGAATTCCTTGCATTCACTTACGCGCAAATACCCTTGAGAAAGGTATTAATCCGACTCTTCCCTCCATTTATAGGTTAAACATCAGAACAGATTGAGTTCTATATCCTTGGTTGGCAACAGTCTACCGCAGAAAGTAATGGCAACCTACTGGGGGATAATCTGCCAAGTCAGCCATGTCTCTCTAGAGACAAGATCGCCCAAGCGTTTATCACTCATGGCACTTAACTAATTGACTTAATATAATAGTTGAAAACATGATTAAGGCTTCTACTGGGCATAAAGTGGGGGATCAGTTTTATATTGTTTTGAAGAAATAAAATGATCCCCTAATAATTACTACTTAATAATATAATGCATCTCCCCCTTCCCCCTCTAGCTATGAGTCAAATAACAGGACAGATTGGGTTCTATAGCCTTGGCTGGCAACCATTCTACCGCAGAAAAGAATGGCAACCTATTGCGGGATAATATTCTGCCCAGTCAGTCTTGTCTCTCTGTTCTGTCACTTCCTTACACTATATATATATATATATATATATATAGTGTATCGAGACAGTAGATAATTTTCTAAATATATACTGTTAAATATAAGAGACAATGAATGTTTATTATGTTTAATCATGAGCCGTTCTAAACATCGTATTTTGGCTTTAATTTCAGGTGAAAATAAAGACAAAAATTCTCCAACTTAATAAAAAATTATCCAAATGTTGGAGAAGTTTTATCTTTATTTTCACCTGAAATTAAAGCCAAAATTACTATGTTTAGAACGGCCTATGATTAAACATAATAGACATTCATTGTCTCATATTTAACAGTATATGTTTAGAAAATTATCTACTGCATCGATGCACTATATATATATATATATATATATATATATATATATATATATATATATTCAGACTCGGTCAAAAATGCATGAAGTGTCATAGAGTTATATGCAGAGGCAGAGAGACGTACTCAGTCACAATAAAATAAAAAGAAATGTCTCCCCACATCGTCCATTTTGTCTTGGAATCTTTCCACCACAAATGTCTTATCATATTCTTTAGACTTGACATTATTGGAGATCTATTACCCGAGAGAATATCAATCAATACTTACAGTTGCATCTCAGAATTTTACCTTTCCATCTATTTTATTTCCATTCGTCATGTTTTCCTTTCCTTTTTTCCTTTCTTTCCTTTCTTTTTCTTTTCCTTTCTTTTCTTTCTTTTCTTACTTCCTTCCTTTCTTTTATTATTTTTAATAATTTTTCTTTCTTTCTTTCTTTCTTTCTTTCTTTCTTTCTTTCTTTCTTTCTTTCTTTCCCAATTCATTCTTCTTTCAGTTTGGCGTACTATAATCATAGCTCACTTTCCTTTATGCTAAATCTAATTGAATTTCTTTTTTCAGCTTTTTCTTTTTGTTTCTCTTAAATTTTGTCAACTTTTTTCCAGTCATCCCTGTCAAAAAATGCTGCCAAGCACTTCTCCCACTTTTCGATTCCGACAAAAGCCTTGACCAGCCTAACATTTACCATTCATTGGAACACTTTCGATCTCTTTAATGTCACAGAGATTCCTCCACTTACAAGAATGAAGAAGACCAATCCTCAAGAGCTACTTTTTTTTTCTTCCTTTGGAATATTTTTAAAATATTTTCCCATTGTCTTCCGATTTTTTTACGCTCCAGAACGCTCCATTTTAGATTTGCCTTTTTTTTTCAGTCATTTCTTTCTTTCTGTTCCTACAGAAGAGAACCAAACACATTTCGATATCTTTCATTCTTTTCGCTTTCATCCTCTCCTTATAATTATCTCTCTCTCTCTCGCTCGATTTCATTCTTTCTCCTTACTACTCGTTCTCAGCAAAAAGTGACTAAATTAAAATGTATTAAATCTGGGCAATATTTCCCAGCAAAGAAATGGTTGTTATCTGTTGATTGGTTGATTGAGTCTTTTTTTTAAAAGAACCGTGCGAACAGTTGCACGCACCTAGTATATTTTATGATCAACTTGCCACTTCATATTTATTCATTTCAATGTTGCCTTACTTGAACAAAATAAAATTTCTACGTCACTCATGTCATAATGAGAAGCGTCATGAACATTTCAAGTAATGTTTGGACGACTAAAAACAGGAAAAGGACGATTGTCATTAGTCAGAAAATAATTGTAACTGTTATTTACAGAACAGCGATAGATATGTAATTGTTATTGTCAGAATAACGTAAAATATATATATATATATATATGTGTGTGTGTGTGTGTGTGTGTGTGTGTGTGTGTGTGTGTGTGTGTGTGTGTGTGTGTAAAAATTAACACAGAAACGTTATTCCATGGTTAAGCGGAAGTGTGGGCCTTTTTCAGGCGAACCATCATCAGCTTCCGTCTTTATTGTGCAGTAAAATCTTCTGTACAGGATATTCCTTTAGATTCTTCTATATCTACGCCACACAAGCACACACTTATATATATATATATATATATATATATATATATATATATATATATGTGTGGGGGGGGGGTTTGTGTGTGTGTGTGTGTGTGTGTGTGATGGTTTACATTTTGTATATAACACGTTAAAATCTGCACCGAGCGCCCATAGCTTAGAAGTAGAATCGCCGACTGTTGTCAATTCAAATGTCTCACCGTACTGATGAGCTGTGATATAGGGAAACAGGACTGTCTGCGGATGACTATATATATATATATATTACGGATTATTCGCTGATTAACGGAATGGAATTAAAAGCCGACATATTTAATTTATTTGTTTGAACATTATTTTTAATCGATGTTCGTATTTGAGTAGATATTCTGTTTTTAATTAAACAGTATATATATATATATATATATATATATATATATATATATATATATATAATTCTAGCGGTCTGAATATTTATGAGAAATTTTGTTAGAAAAATATGTGTCATTTGGTAGGATTCCAACTCTTCTCCTGAGCCAGTATCTTCGTCCATGTACCTTTTTATTATTAAATAATTTGGTGCACGTTAAAATTTCGTTACGAAAATCTCACCCCACCACCACAAGGTTTGGGATTCTCTCTCTCTTTAAGACTCACCAATTCTCACATTTTTTTTTTTTACGTGACAGGATATTGTGAGGGAGGATCGGAGTAATTTTTACAGTGGGTGTTGAAGTAAATTTAATGTCGAGTCTCTTCAGAATGTATTTGATCGTGACGCTTTATTATCAGTTAATTGCCATGACTTCTTGGAAGTAGAGTGGATTTTTATTGCATTCTCCTTGATTAGCTCTCATTGAAGACTATTGAAATGAGCCTACACAACTATTTAACCTATAGTTTATGAAGACACAAAAGAAACATTGTTGCCTTTTTCCGAAAATGAAAACAACAGAATATGACGGAATTTGAACTCCGGTGAGAAAGTAAATGAAACAGAGATGCCAATTCAGAATCGTTTATATTGCAGATGTTTTTTTTTATTTTGTTAAAAATCTCGAGATGAATAGCAAGAGCATCACACTGAATATGGCAGCAGTATTCAATGCACAGACGAATGGTAGATTTATAAATGCAAGATTGATTCTGACGAGAAACATTTTCAGGCAAAACGCAGTGTCCCAACTTTCCTCGCAGTAAATGCAGCGGTGAAAAAGATGACAGAAAGAAAAAGACAAATATATATCAGGATTTAAGCCTAAAATATTTGAAGATTCAGTAAGTCAACTGAGTGCCATACGTGATACACGCTTTGGGTGATCATGTCTCTAAAGAGACATGACTGACTGGGTAGAAGATTATCCAGCAGTAAGCTGCCGTTGCTTTTTGCGGTAGACTGGTTGCCAGCCAAGGTTATAGAACCCAATTTGTCCTGTTATTTAACCCATAACTGGAGGGAAGAGACGGTATTTGTGCATAAGTGAATGCAAGGAATTCAACTGGAATTCAAACTCGGCACCCCGAATTGTTGTTCCGAGTCGATATCCACTGCACCACAACACACATCCGCTATGTGCTGATAAGCTATAATTACTACCTTGAGTCTAGCTTAGACCTGTCGGCCATGCTTTTTTTCTGTCTAAATTCCTGGAATGAGGAGTTGTGAATATTTACATTATTTACATACGGACTGTTGTCCTCATCTTCGTTGTTGCTATCACAACGCTTCGTCCGTTAGAAATACGATATGGGAACTGCCAATAAAGAATGACAAGGTCTTTAACAGCAGCAGCAACTGTAACAAAACGAGAAAAGCTTCAGTGGGGGCAGTCGAGCGTGACAAGACAGAGACGGCTCAAGTTTAAGACGACAAGTTCTCCACAGAGAATTGTCACATGGGAAAATCGCCTTGTGGATAAAATCGTTGGTTTGTGAATTTATTGAAATAGTATGTGCGTTGTGGTACAGTGGATATCGGCTCGGAACGAGAAAGCAGGGAGCCGAGTTCGAATTCCAGCTGAATTCATTACGCACAAATACCCTTGGGAAAGGTATTAATCCGTCTATCCGTCTATTCCTTCCAGTTATGGGTTAAATAACAGGACAGATTGGGTTCTATAGCCTTGGTCGGCAACCAGTCTACCGCAGAAAGCAATGGCAGCCTACTGCGGGATAATCTTCTACCCAGTCAGTCATGTCTCTTTCTAAGCGTGTATCACGTATGGCACTTAACTGACTGAATTGCAGGCTCAATCTGTGGGATGAGCAGTGTGTACATTCTACTCAATGGGAATAACTAACCAGTACGAAAAACAAGAAGCAGAAGGGATATAAATAAAAGGGTTCAGTTCGAAATTAAATAAAGGGTTCAGCTCGGAATTCCCTGGAGGTTACCTGGGCCGCTATACACCTGATGAAGACCGGTGGGCACAAAGGTGTAATAACAGTAGTTTACATGCAGATAGTGTAAGTCATTATTATAAGGTACTATAAAATTACCTATATTGCTTTCTAAACAGTACTAACACCTAAAGTATGAATTGATAAAAAAAATGAATGAAAGTGGAAAGAGCAAAGATGATAGATAAACAAAAAACAGAAAGTAAAAATAAAAAAGACTTTCAGAATCAGTCAGTTAAGTGATATAAATGATACACGTTTAGGCGATCATGTTTCGAAAGAGACTTGACCGACTGGGCAGAAGATTTTCCTGCAGTAGATTGCCATTAACTTTCTGCGTTAGACAGGTCGCAAACCAAGGCTATAGAACCCAACCTATCCTGCTATTTAATCCATAGCTGGAGGTAAAAGTGAGGGAATAATATCTTCCCCAAGGGTATTTGCGAAGTGAATTCAACTCGAATTCGGCTCTCCGATTTCTCGTTCCGAGCCGATATCCACTGCACCACAACGCACATCCGGAAATAGTTGTACAAAAACAAATAAATGATACCATATCATGTTGAAACACCAATTCTCGTACGATTACTCAAGTTAAGCAACATCGAGGCCTGGTCAGTACCTAGATGGAAGACTACCTGAAAATAAGCTTGCATGTGCGGTTAGTGTAATTGATTGAGAACCGAGTTTTAATTCCAGTTCGGTTTATTATATTCAAATTACACGCAATTAACCTTGGGAAAGGTATGAATCCACCTCCTCTCCATCCGGATATGGGTTAATTAGTAAGACTTGTAGCACTAAATCATTATCATCACAAAAAATTATTCAAATTTAAAACAACTTGCAAAGTGTTCAAAAGCCATAAAAAAACGAATCTAACAATCGATAATATGGAAAAAGAACAAAATAAAAGAAACAGTAATCAACACACATATGAATATATATATATATATATATATATATATATATATATATATGACGAGCCGTTGTGTAAAATCGCAGTAGGTTTTGGCGATCTTGTGATTTTTTTACGTGTCTTTGCTCTACATTAGTTCCTCTTTGTTATTCCGCTTTGGTTAGTTCTGTATCGAGCACTTTTTCTTTCTTTGTGGTTGGTTCCGGTTGGGTTTTTTATTCTTTACTGCGGGGTATTGTATGTATTGTCTGTATTCCGCAGTTTTCTTTTTTTTTTTCCCTCTTGTCCAACGCCTTATAGCGACGGACAATAACGGAATTAGATTCTGTCTGTTATTTGTTGTCCTCAAAGTTTATTTTCGTATAATTTTAGGATTTAGATACTTACAGAGTCGGTCTTGTTATTATATATATATATATATATGTATATATATATATATATATATATATATATATATATATATATTCATAATATATATATATATATATATATTCATAAAAAATTCATATATATATATATATCATAAAAAATGCGAATTGTATTGAATTATTATATAACTTTTAAGCAATACTTGATTTTTTTTCCAGTTAAACACAAAATCCGTCAACTTTTTGAAGTTTCGACAAAACGGGTCATTTCTTTTTGAGTTCTGGGCAACAAAGGCTCTTCATAATCTTTATTAATCTCCGTCGTTAATCTGCTGGTTTTTATTATCTTCTTACTCTCTGTTCTTTCCTCTTTCATCACCTATCTTTTGATTCTCTTCCCACCTTTTAATGTTTATTTTTCACCTCCCCCCTCTCTCTCTTTCTCTCAATATTTTTCTCCCACCTACTCTCCCAGACACCTGGTGTGGAGCAATGGATAATAAAAGTCCTATACTTGATTGTTATTGGTTACAAATGAGTTCGATCCTCACTGGGTGTCTCGTACCAAATACGACATGAAATTGTAAAGTTGGAAAATTAACAAATACCTTTCTCTCTGACCATTCCTTTGCATTTTCTCTCTGCTTACTCCAAGGATTCTCTTATTTTCTCCCACTGTTCTTTCTAATCATTCTCTTGCCCACCCCCCCCCACCTCTCTCTTTCCCTCTCTCTTTCCCTCTCTCTTTCCCTCTCTCTCTATTTTATATTTTTCTCTCTCTGGTCTCTGTAACTATTCTTTCGCATTCTTTCTTTTTTTTCCCTAAACAGTCTCTCGCTCTCTATCACTCTTCTCTCTAACAATTCCTTCGCTTTTTCTCTCTGTTATCTCCAAGTATTCTCTCACTTACTCTCTCTCTCTCTCTTCAGTTCTCTGTAAATATTCTATTGCTGTCTTTAACTATTCTCTCACTTTCTTTTTCTGTTCTCTCACTTTCTCTCACTACTCTCTCTAACTATTCTCGAGCCTTCTTTCTCTATTTTCTCTAAGTATTCTCTCGCTTACTCCCCCTCTCTCTCTGTTCTCTTTAAATATTCTATTGCTGTCTCTAACTATTCCCTCGATTTCTCTCTCTTCTCTCCAAGCATACTCTCGCCTTCCCCTTTTATTCTCTCTCAGCATTTTCTCATTTTCTCTTACCATTCTCTTACTTTCTTTCTCTCTGTTCTCTCTAACCATTCATTCTTTTTATTTCTCTCTTCTCTTTTCTCTCTACCGTTTTCTTGCTTTTACTATAACCATCTTTTTTCTTTAGAATATTCTCCCGTTTGTTCTTTCACCACCCTCTATTCTCTCTACGTCTCTCTCACTTTCTCTTTCATTCTCTCTACCATTCTCTTGCATTCTCTTTCACCCCCTCTATTCTCCTTTACTGTTTTCTCACTTTTTCTTTCACCACTCTGTATTCTCTCAACCTCTCTTTCTCCGCTCTCTATTCATTAATATTCACTCATTTTTTTCACCACTCTCTTGTTTTCACCTCTCTCTCTCTCTCTCTCTCTCTCTCTCTTATTCGTTCTCTCTTATTCTCTTTCATTACTGTCTATTCTATCTATTCGCTTTCTTTTTCATTCTTTATGCTACTCTCGCTCTCTATTTTCTCTCGATATTGTGTCTAAACTACCCTCAAGCTTTTAGTTATCCAATCACATCACGCCTTTTCTCCTTCTCTCTTTGCGTCTCCGTTATGTATTCTCCTCTTTTAGTTCCTCTCTATTTCCACCTGCTCCTTGCTGACAGTCCGCATTACAAAAAGGGGCCAGAGGCCTCCACTCATCGCTTCCACCTGATTGGTCTTTAGCGTCAATGGCACTATTGTAATCACGTGGCATTCAGAATCAAATTTTTTAGATGTTCGACAATATTTCTGACACCGTCAACAATTCTTAGCTTCTTCCAAGGTTCTTTTTCTTTTAATTCATTTTTTTTTTTATTTCCAATCTTAAGATTTTTTTCTTTCTTTCTTTTTAATCGCATCATTCTTTCTTTATAGTATTCCTGAGTATGACGATAAACTAAATCTGACAGCACGGCCCCTGATCGAGAAATTGAAAGTTTTGAGGAGACTGGAATTGCTGCTGTTCCTAAATTAACCCTGTTCTGTGGGATAGCACCTGCAAAGACCCACCTATCGGCAAATAGTGGACTCCAGACAAAATCAAAACACTTTGAAAGTTTAAAAAATATTTTTTCCAAAAAAAATTACCAACAATAGGTATTTATAGTAATACATTGTAAATCAAAATGACCAACAATATACTTTATAGTAGAATTACCAATTTAAGACATTAAATACAATACATATTAAATACATTAAAATACAATTTGTATTTTTTGTATTTGTATTTTTTGTATTTTTTATATTTTTATATTTATATTTTTATATTTTAAATTTTTATATTTATATTTTTATATTTTTTGTATTTTTTATATTTTTTGTATTTGTATTTTTAAATTGTAGAATTGTAAATCAAAATGACCAACAATAGACTTTATAGTAGAATTACCAATTTAAGACATACAATTGCGTTCAAAATATATTTAGTTCAAGCTCTAAAGTTTTGTTCAAAATATTTAGAGTTTAGCATTAAATAACCCATGGTGGTATTGATATGCCGCTAAACAAAATCAATAAACTTTCCTTATAATCCTATGTCCTTTTATTTTATGTTCTTTCGCTTTATTTATTTATTTTTGACTCCGCACTATTCTCACTTATTTCTCCTAGTCTTTTTTTTAACTCCCCATTTTTTCCCTTCTGGGGGGGAATGTGCGCTGGGGAGCAGCGGATATGGGCTCGGAACTAAAAATTGGAGAGCAAAGTGCAAATTTCAGTCGAATATGTTGCATTCACTTACAAGTAAATAGGGTATTAATTAATCACCTCTCCCTCTAGTTATGGGTTAAATAGCAGGACAGGTTGGGTTCTTTAGCCTTAGTTGGCAACCAGTTTATTACAGATACTAATGTTAACCTACTGCGGGAAAATATTCTGTCATGTCTCTTTTAAGACATGAGTATCCAAACGTGTATGCTTCTTAACTGGCTGACTTTCTCTTCGCATACCATAGTATTTCTTTTTTTCTTGACTTCTCATTTTTTCTTTTAATATTTTCCTTTAAATTTGTTGATTTTGGAAGTTTCTTTCTTTCTTTCTTTCTTTTTTCTTTCTTTCTTTCTTGTCATTTATTCATTTTTTGCCACTTGTTTCTTTTCTTCCAGTCGTTTTCTTTCTTTCTTTCTTTCTTT
Organism: Ascarosepion bandense; assembly: GCA_037127315.1. Taxonomy (NCBI): domain Eukaryota; kingdom Metazoa; phylum Mollusca; class Cephalopoda; order Sepiida; family Sepiidae; genus Ascarosepion; species Ascarosepion bandense. Next base: position 1,383,775 of record JBBBDQ010000529.1, on the reverse strand, counting down.
CTTTCTTTCTTTCTTTCTTTCTTTCTTTCTTTCTTTGTCACCTTTTCTCTTTCCTTTCACTATGCACTTCTCTCTCTCACTCATTTTCTTTCTTTCTTTCTTTCTTTTTTATCTTTCTTTCTTTTTTTGACTTTTCATTTTTTCTTTGAATATTTTTCTTTAAACTTGTTGCTTTTAGAAGTTTCTTTCTTTCTTTCTTTCTTTCTTTCTTTCTTTCTTGTCATTTATTCATTTTTTGCCACCTTGTTTCTTTTCTTCCAGTCGTTTTCTTTCTTTCTTTCTTTCTTTCTTTCTTTCTTTCTTTCTTTCTTTCTTTGTCACTTTTTCTGTTTCCTTTCACTACGCACTTCTCTCTCTCACTCACTTTCTTTCTTTCTTTCTTTCTTTCTTTCTTTCTTTGTCACTTTTCTCTTTCCTTTCACTACGCACTTCTCTCTCTCACTCACTTTCTTTTTTCTTTCTTTCTTTCTTTTAAACATTTCCTTTTCTGTCTTCTTTGAATATTTTTCTTTAAACTTGTCCTTTTTAGAAGTTTCTTTCTTTCTCTCTCTCTCTCACTTTTTCTCTTTCTTTTCACTACTCACCTCTCTCTCCCACTTTCTTTCTTTCTTTCTTTCTCCTTTTAAACATTTCCTTTTTGTCTTCTTCGTTCCCGTTTCCCTTTCTTTTTTCTCGTTTCATTCATCTTCCTCGATGATGGCGCAATTAATTAAAATCTGCTTTGTTGTTTTATCGACTGAGCTTAGTTTTCCTCGAGGCTAAAACTCTGGAAAACATGGAGACGCTCTAACTCACTTTTTCTTCTTCTTTGTGATATGTCCCTTCAGGGCGTAGGCGATCATGGCCCTCCGTATCTCTCTATCCCTGGTGACTCTTAGCACGCTTTCTCTTGTTACCCCACCCAAAACGCTGCACTGCTAATCAAATATGTTACTCGCTGCTTTCCCCGGTCTCTCTTTCTCTCTGTCTGACCTCTGAATATCAGATTCTCTAAGCCCTCCTTCCTCATTATATGTCCCAGGAACGTTAGCTGTCTCTTTCCGATGCTTAGTATTAATTTCTTTTCGTTTCCATTCTTTCTAAAACCTCATAATTTCTTACATTCTCTATCCATGATATCCGCAGCATCCTTCTGTAGAACCACATTTCAGAAGCTTCAAGTTTTTTTCCTTCATCTTTGATAATATTGTCCAACATTCATTGCCATACTGAAGAGCTGACATCTCATAGAAATCCAGAACTCTCTTCTTTGTTTCTAGTGAAAGTTTCCTGTCTCACAATACTCTACACAGCTTCTGGTATGTGTCCTTCGCCATGCCACTTTGCCTTCGGATTTCAGTGTTGCACTTTCCGTCTTTCCAGTTATTTAAATTTGTGCACTTGTTTGATTTTAGTATCCCCCACCTGTAATTGGCATTTTGGTCTCCTATGTTTGCTGATGACCACGCACTTCTTTAGGAGGTCTTGTAGTTTCCTTTCCGTGTCTGCTATCAGCACTGTATCATCTGCTTATTTTATGTTGTTTAGATTGTGGGATGACTTCCTCATAATAGTCTCGCTGTACAAGTTGAATAGATCCGGTGAAAAGACACATCCTTGTCTTACGCCCCGCTGTATCTTTGTATATCTGCTGAATTTGTTTTCCAGTCCGTATGCAGGCGATTTGCTGCCAGTAGAGATTCTTGTTCACACTAACGCCATAGCCAAATATGTCGAGTTTGCTGAGGATTTCTATCAATTCTTTGTGGTGTAATTTATCGAATGTCTTTGCATAGTCTATAAGACATATGTACACGTCCTTTTTTTATTTGTATTGCTCTTTCTGATAGCATCCTAATCACAAATATCGCGTTACTTGTTCAAGTGTCTTTGACGAAACGGCACTGTTCTTGTCCTATCTTTGGCTTGATTTGGTTTCGCGCTCTTGTTCGCATTCGCTTTTAACTCACTCAGTTAAGTGCCATACGTGATACACGCTTTGGGCGATCATGTCTCGAAAGAGACATAAGTGACTAGCAGAAGATTTTTCCGCAGTAGGTTGTCATTGCTTTCTGCGGTAGACTGGTTGCCATTCAAGGCTATAGAACCCAATCTGTCCTATTATTTAACCCATAACTGGAGGGAAGAGACGGCATTTGTGCATAAGTGAATGCAAGGAATTCAACTGGAATTCGAACTCGGCACTCCGATTTGTCATTCCAAGTCGATATCCACTGCGCCACAACGTACATTCTTTAACTCACTACTTTCTCGTTATAACCAACCAAAGTAGCACACTAACCCTAACCCTACGCCGAATCGTATTTTACTTCCATTAAATCGCTGACAAAACGGCAGAGTATGAAGAAAAAAGGCCCCAAAATTAATAAAAACGAACTTTTTCCATAAAAATGTTTATGTTATTATTAAGAGTAAAAATCAAAGAATTTTATAATTATTTAAAAAAAAATTTAAAATCTTTTTTAACACGATCGAAATTTTGGTAAAAAAAATTGTTTTTATTTTCGTTAGCAGGAAGCCAAATCGTTAGAATGGAAAACGTAATATTACGTACCTCACTTTTTTTCGGTGACAAACACATTAATAGAAAATTCTTGCTAAAATTGTCGGATTTTAATGAAATTTTCAGGATTATTGACAAATGAATGAAATTAAGTTTGAAACCATTATTTTTAAAAAAATTCTTGGTAAAAACATATATTCTTTTTAATCTTTTACTTCTCTCCACAGAAATTCATGAAATTTCAAGAAATTAAATCCTGTAGGCAAAATTAGTTTTATTAGCTAAAAGCAGGACTTATTCATGTATTATTTTTGCAACCATTTTGCCTTTTTTACCAAAAATCTGCTCCGAATAGTAAAATAGAAAATGCAATAAAACTTTGACATTATTTAATTAAATAAGATTTTAATTAGTTTAATGAATGATATAAATTAAGGACATTATAGGCTGAAGAAAAAAAATTGATTAATAATGCAGTTTTAAAAGAATTGATCTTTATTTTATTTTTTTCAATTATAATAATTTATAAAGTTTCAAAAACATTTTAAAAATAATTTAAAGACTTGTAGATATTAGGCTGGTAAGTTATAAAATGAAGACTATTTACTAATCAAAAATTGAAAAGTTTAATACAAATCATCTAGCCATCGTATTTTTAAAATAATTTCTAATTTAATTTTTTTTAGACTATTTTTTTTTTTAGTTTATTTCTTTGTATAGTAATTTCTATGTGTACATTAAAAGGTTATGTGATTCACAGTTTTTCCCCTTACTGGAAAAAAATTTTGTAACAATTATATCACTTGTGATCGCCATACACTTATCTTATCACTTGTGATGCCATACACTTATCTTATCACTTGTGATCGCCATACACGTATCTTGTCACTTGTGATCGCCATACACGTATCTTGTCACTTGTGATCGCCATACACGTATCTTGTCACTTGTGATCGCCATACGTATCTTGTCACTTGTGATCGCCATACACGTATCTTGTCACTTGTGATCGCCATACACGTTATCTTGTCACTTGTGATCGCCATACACTTATCTTGTCACTTGTGATCGCCATACACTTATCTTGTCACTTGTGATCGCCATACACTTATCTTATACTTGTGATATACACTTATCTCGCAACTAGGCGAGCTGTCAACACATTTGGAGAAATACGGGGGAAAAGGTCAGAAGGTTCAACTCTGTGATTAAGAAAAGTTTTATTCTAAATTTCATGATATAAATAAGTAATACTTGTGTAAATTGAAATAATTTGACATTAGATTTACTAATTTTGCAAAAATAATGTGTCACAGATGTATATTTTATTTTTGCAAGATTTTTAAAACCGAGAATTAACTTTTGTTTACAAATGTATCGATGGCTCAAAAATGGCCGGAAAAATTGAAAAATTAAAATAAAAATCTCAAAATTTTAGATTCCAGTCAACATAATTTCTGTTTGAAATATATCAGATTATTTTGCTTTCTGAAAAGAATAAATTTCATCATTTAATTTTCAGTTAAAACTAAAACAAATGTTTCAAGAAAACCTTTTTTATTTTAAAAACTTCAATTTAAAAGTTACTTATAGAAAATGAGTGCAGGTACCTAATATAATTTATTTTGTTGTATCACTTTTTAGATATTAATCTTACATGGTTACTTTTAATACCGCGATGAACATATTAACATGGCGTCTTCGACCCTCACGCCGAGTAGATGAGAATCGTCAACACGATTTCATTTTATTTGTTTTCCTTTTAATTTTGTAATAAACAATGTTTTGTATTTTTGCAGAATAATGAGGATCATTTTCTGAATATGATTCTTTAAGTTTTATATCGGGCTCATCCGACAGCAAATTAGATTTGATTTCTCAAAGACCTAAACCCAGAAAAAGTTGTAAGACAAATTCATCAAGGAGCGGTAATTCTTTTAAGTGTTGTGTCCTTTCAGGTCTAACTCGTTCATTTAACGAAATTTTATTTTACAGTTTTTGTTTTCTTTCTTTTTTCTCTCATTTCCTGATTTCCATCTATTACATTAGGTTAGCTACTCAATGTTCATCTCAGTCCCTCTTGCCTCTGAATACCAAAATCTCCATGTGTGCTAAAAATTAAAAATGACTTCTGATTCTAAATAAAAGAGCTCTTTTAGTTCTTTAAAACTCCTCATTGCTTCCATTCTTTGTTCATGTTATTCTCTCAGTTCTTTCTGTAAAACCACATTTTCAGTGTCTCTTTTTCTAAACTTTGCTACCATGTAGAAGGATTGATATTTCATTACAGTTCAATTTAAAGTTTCAGTGAAAATTCGCGTCTTCTTCAGAATAAGCAATATGAATTGAAGGTATCGCAAATAAATAGCGATTTATAAATTTAATATCTTACACTTTTTGTGAATGCAGAATCTCCAACTATGTTTTTCCTGTTTAAACTGAAAAACACCCACGTAAACACACACACACCCACGTAAACACACACACACACACACACACACACACATAAATGATGAGTATACATCATCCATGAATGTGTTAGTTGCGCATATTAAATTATCTCTAGTGGTTAGTGATCGAGCCGAGGGAAAAGGCTGTTATTCGAATGCATATTCCGAAGGTAAGAAAATCAACCCTATCGGGAAGACTAGATACACCGCCATTTATTTATGTGTATTAATACGCATTTACTTTCTTTGAATACATGATTTTATTCTGTGTAGAGATTCATGCATCAAAATGTATGCGTAAATGCAAGCGGGCGCACGCATTTATGCCTAGTTATGTAATAGCTTCAGTGCTGACAAGTAATTATAGACAATTTGCAGAATCTCTTGCCAAGCTTAACGGCAAGAAAGCAAAGCCATTTGCCAGGGGACATAACTCTGTATTTTGCAATACATCGCTCTTATTTAATTGGAGGTTTGCCGATCAGAACAGTGCAAGTCTCTGATTACACACACACACACACACACACACACACCTCACATTCATAAACACATACAGAGACAGAGAAAGGGAGCGAGAGAGAGAGAGAGACTATTATTTCCATTCTTTAAACCAGGGCCGTTTTCATTTTTATCATAGGTTTAGTTTTCTCGTATAATGAAGTATTTTTCATGAAGCTACCAACCTTAAGGTTGTGAGCTGACACTCACCTCCTCTCATAAAAAAACAAAAACGAAAACTGATAGCATATTATAGGGACGGACCCCTCAAACCAGGAGAGTCTCGATTAAATCAATTTCACACACACACACACACACGCACACACACACACACATACACACACACACACACACACATATATATATATATATATATTTACGCTCTCGCCTGTCGATTGAGCACGCTAAGAAAATGGTAGATTTTAAAAAACAGTAGCTACTCAACGCTATTTACGCATCGTTCTTCAGTAATGTATTGAACACTAAAATTAACAAATATATATATATATATATATATATATATATATATATTTTTGTTAATTTTAGTGTTATATATATATATATATATATATAGTCATCAGCAGACAGATCTGTTTCGCTGTATCACAGCTCATCAGTACGGTTAGACTCCGATTGTTTTTAACCCAGGATTGAAACCCGACCGAATTGGAGTCAGTCGGCTATGGGTGCTCGGTAGAAGATACCTGCTTAAGCCAAACTGTGGTATATATTGCAACTATGCTAAGCGGATCATAGTTTCAATTTTTTTTCGATTCAGTGTGTAAAGCGTATATTGGAATCAGGTGATACTTTATCAATTCTTAACATAGTGGTTATAGCGGATTTTATTTTATTGGGTTACAAGGGTCCTGACTGACGTCTCTCTCGGCTAGGGACAAATAAGTAGTATTCCCGTGAATTCACGCCCAGTGAACTAGAAGTTCATATGTTTCGGAGAACATAGTCAGGGTGAACATCACGCATTCATGCTCGGTTTTGTTAAATATTCGTTAGACAATATTTTTTAGAATCATTAAATCTTTGACAATGAAAATTTTTGCTTGGTGACAGATATTTTGAGATTTGAGTGAAATGTATTTTGTTGAAAAAGGTCAGCCAGGTGCATAAAAAAGGAAAACATTCTCGGATTTGTATTTTTATTTTGTCTAACGAGGTCAGAGGTTCACGTCTCACGTTTTTATACGGGAAGACAGCTATCAATGGCTCTGATGTGACGTCAAGCTAACAGTTAGAAAATCTTTATAAGTAATTGTGATTTTGATTTTGAAGAGTGTGGACACATCCGTTGAAGCGTACGGTTGAGTAATGATGGGAGACTTCTAATCCAATGGCATATAACCGAAGATGTCTTTGAATGAAAAATAAAAATAAAATATATTTAATATTTTATTTTACATATAGGTCTGGTCCTATTGTTTTAGATGGAGGCGTGTGTCCAGATTGTATTTGTTGATGACGGTTACGAAGAAAGAAGATGAAGAAGAAAGTTATATGATTTTTGGGAATAAGTCGAGTTGAGTGGTCCCTGACAAAGTTATTTATGATTTGAAAAGTTTACGCGTCGCCCTGAATTTGTTGCGCATTTTGAAGTTTAGTAGTGGCCCAAGAAGTTTGATAACAATCGCCGTAGCAGTAGCAGTATGAAGTTTTATTTTCAATCCCGGAATTCCAACATTCGTCGTTTGTACCAACACCATTGATTCAGCACCTTTGATCAAACAACGTGGTTGGATTAGCTTCGTTATAGCATTGTGGGTAGTAGCAAGCGACTCATTGAAAAAATATTTAGTAGGGAAATCCGGCACGCATTTAGGTTAGGTTGGTTGGGAGTTTAGTGTTTAGAGCTATGAAAATGGCGAGCTAATCCTCCGATCGGGGACATGTACTAACATCATAGGATACACTAGACCTTAGATGATTTCCTCTCTCTCTCTCTCTCTCTCTCTCTCTCTCTCTCTTGTTTGGCTATTATGTTATCCACGGCAGACTTGTTAGAAGTGATATGCACTGCGTGAATTAGGCAGATCTCTGTGTCCAATCATCATATGTATTGGGATTTATGTGATTCTATATGTAATGGAAACCCGGGCCGAGTGGTAACATAGGTATGCGAAGGTCATTTACTTTGTGTCAACGTAGAATTGAGATGCGGTTACCGTTCTCGGCAGAGGTCAAGCACCATGGCGTCTGTGGGCGTGGTTAAGTTCAAAGAGAAAAGAGAAAAGACAAATGTAAAAAGAAAAGTGAACCGCATAATTTTTTACTGTGAGTGCTTTTCAGAAGGAAAGAAAAACGAACTTTCTGATGTGTGTTCTTCAGAAAAAAAAAAAGAAACGAACTTTCCGAACATTTTATAAAATTTCTTGTGTGTAATTTTCAAAAAGAAGAAAAAAATAACGAACTCTTTAGACTTTACAGACTTTCTTTGACATTTTGTTTAAAAAAAGTGAAAAAAAAAAAAAATTAAAAAAAAAAACAGAAAAAAAATGGTGTCATAAAAAAAAAGAAAAGAAAGATTTCTTGTAAAAATTGGGTGCTTTTTACTTGTATTTTCCATTGCATTGTGCGATATTTTATATTTGTTTTGGTTTAAGATTTTTTCAGGGTATCATGAAGAAGTTGGGCGTTGCCACAAAGTTGACAACAGGCTGACAAGAAGAAAAATAAAAATGAAATGAAACAGAGTATAAGGAGTAAATCAATCTTTTGTGGCCAGAGTGTGGGTTGTGTTTGGCGCTTGAATTGACGAATAATTGAAAAAAATAAATAAATAAAAGAGCAAAGAAAGAAAACGAAATGGTCCAACTGATAAAGCCGAAAGGTTATCGCCAGTTGCAAGAGAATGCAGTGAAGTCAGTTGTTGGGAATAATGAGTCCAAGACGCGCAGAAAACTTTGGAAACTGACAAAGGTATGCGAAAATATGAATTCTTTTATGATTATAAATTATGTAACCACACATCTCGGAAAAGTGATTTTCTAATTGTGACTTAGATGTGGCATAAGGCCGAGATTATGGAGAACCTCTTGATTGTCGAGCTCACCTCTCAATTGTAATTGTTTTGGTGCTAACCATTACTCCACGTCAGGGTGCCAACGTGTCTCAATACGTGAAGACGGGCGACCTGCCCATTGGAAGTTAAAAAGAAGAAAAGGAATGTAAATGTAATTTTATGTAAATCGTATTTTAGCCTGGTTCATTGTTATGGCTGAATTAGGAGAGTAACTTAAAACTTCCATCATTAAAAATTAAGAGCAAGACACGTGCGCACAATGGAAGAGAAAGGAATATCACCATTGATATAATGTGTAATTTTTGTTGTTGTTGTGATATTATGATATTTTATATTATGTCTTATTATGTAAAATACTGTACTCTGACGTTGGTATGGTGGAGAGGTTTTGGTCATGAGAACAAAAGAAAAAGAAAGTCTCTTAAAATGTTCGGTTCGGGTGAACATTTTGAAAGAATGTAGGCAAAGGAATGTTAAATGTTCGTTAGACGATATTTTGGAGAATCATAAACTTTTTGACAAAGAAAACTTGCGCTTGGTGACAGATATTTTGAGATTTGAGTGCAATGTAATGTGTAGAAAAAGGTCAGCCAGTTGCACAAAAAAGGAAAACATTCTCGTATTTGGATTTTTATTTTGTCTAGCGAGGTCAGAGTTTCATGTCCCACATTTGAGTTTGTACCGGAAGATAGCTGTCAATGGTGCGAAAATGAAGTCAAGCTGATAGAAAATCTTTAGTAGTAATTGCGATTTTAAAGCATACGTTTGAGTAAGATCAGGTCTCCCTGATGGCGGGTATGGACAACTCTGACTAAACAACCTCCTAACTTATGGCATATCACCGATGATGTATTTGTAAAAAAAAATATATGTATATACATATATATATATATATATATTTTATATTTTATTTACATTTGTGTCTGGTCCTGTAGTTTTAGACGGAGGCGTTTGTTGCAGATTGTATTTGTTGTTGCTGACGGTGACTACGAAAAGACAAAAAAAAAAGATTAGAAAATGATTATGTGAAAGTGATTTTTGTGAAGAAGTCAGGTTGAGTGGTCCCTGACAAAAAGCAGTTATGATTGGAGTTGAAAGCTTTAAGCGTCGTCCCAGAAGTTTTGAGAAGTATCGTCGTCGTAGCGGTCGCAGTGAAAGCCGCCGAATTTATGAAGTTTAATGTTCGTCATCAGCCCAAAATGGTCGTAGATCCCGGAATTGCAACATTCGTCTTTCGTTTTACAAGCACCTTTGATCAGCAACGTTGGACGCAGTAGTAATGTTCCAGAATTATCATTATCGTCGAACTTGATATATATATATATATATATATATATATATATATATATATATATATATATATAAATACTAACAGTATAGCCCTGCGTTGCTCGGGTGTAATGAAAGCTTTAAAACTAATCCATGGTCCTGGAGATCAGACTTATTAGACGTTAGCACGAAATACTAAAAGGCAATAGTTGTTTCCAGTTAAAGCGAAACCGTAGACTGAAAGATAAATGAATCGATGTAAGGCAAATTTTGATTTCCTGGTATTGATATCAAGTAAGTTTTTTTCGTAAACTGAATTTGAAGGCTAAATAAGTCCTCTGAGTAAATGGTATATATATATATGGCTGAGACTAAGAACTACAATTGTACCTACTTAAAGCCAAGCCCGAAGAAAAAACTAAAATAAAAGGGCTGAAAAAAAAATACAGATACTGGCAGATAAACAGACACACACATAAACATCTTGCTTTTTATATATATATATATTATCGATTTTCTGCACTATTGTAAGGACTGCAACTTTGAAACTTCTGAATATCGTTTTTTATGTCTTTGTCTATGAGTGTATTAAATTTGATTAAAATCGGACGACTCCTTCTATAACCCGATTTATTGGGGTACCTCGACACAAAACCTAGCTAAGAACACTCGCAGACGCTTATAGTACAACTGTGTAAATTTTCAAGAAAATCGGTTCAGCCGTTTCGGAGTCTATAGGTAACGGACACACAGACACACAAACACACACACACAGAGATAAAGTTCTATTTACAAATAAGTTTACATAACATGTTGCCTTAGGCATATAAGACGATTCTACGTTAAGTTAGAAGATGTAAGCTCTTCCGCTGTTTCCGCAATGTTCCGTAACTCTCTCTAGAAACTCCTGAAAGACAGAAGCATTGACTCTTAAGCACTGAATAAAGGAAGCGGAATACCTCTTTCATTGCTGATGATTTAAAACACCATTCTAGTTGATGGGAACTTTGGTATGCCTGACCCTTGAGACCCGAATTGAATCTGTCCGTCCTTCTCTTTTGGTCCTGATGAGAGTTTTTCCAGCCTCTTGGCGTTTTAGTTTGCTCAGCAAGTGCTTTGCATAGATCAAACGATTCTCTCTTGTCTCTTCCGATATGATCTGACATCTTGTACAGGATATCCTCATTCAAAATTCTTCTGATTATGCACTCTGACACTTTGAGGTCCTTTGAAATGACTCTGATTGACTTTCCGGGGATTTTATTGATTATTTCTGCATCTTTTGTACAAAGTTAGGCCTTCTGCTGGTTTTAGGATCCGTAGTATGAGTTCGAAGTCCAGTTGAATCACTTGCATTCACTTACGCACAAATACCTTTGGGAACGGTATTAATCCGTCTCTTCCCTCCAGTTATGGGTTAAATAATAGGACAGATTGTATTCTATAGCCTTAGCTGACAATCAGTCTACCGCAGAAAGCATTGACAACCTACTGCAGGATAATCTTCTGCTCAGTCGGTCGTGTCTCGAAAGAGACATGATCGCCCAAAGCGTGTATCACGTATGACACTTAACTGACTGACTGAATATAATAGTTAAAAACACGACTAAGGCTTCTACTTTGCATAAAGTGGGGAATTAGTTTTTTATTGTTATGAAGTAATGATCTGATCTCCCACTAATTACTACTTAATAATATAATACATTTCTTCCCCCCTCTAGCTATGAGTCAAATAACAGGACAGATTGGGTTCTATAGTCTTTCTCGGCAACCAGGCTGCTGCAGGAAGCAATGGCAACCTACTGCGGAATAATCTTTTGCCCAGTTGGTCATGTCTCGAAAGAGACATGATCGCCCAAAGCGTGTATCACGTACGGCACTTAACTGACTGAATAGACGTTGTCTTATCACCGGATATATTCAACCTGTCCAAAGAAACAATTCTGAGAGAACTAAAAGTCCTGCCAGGATTCCTCATTAATCGGCCACAATATCAACAATATAATACCTATAATGTGCTTAGAAGCTCTTTTACAAGTTTATATCTGTGTGTTTATTTTGTGCATATCTATACCTGTCGTTTTTTGTGTCAGTATATACATTCTTTCCAACATTTTTTATACGTTTGTGTAATTTAATGTATGTCTTCTTTATTCCGTGTGTTTGTATTGTGTATAGATGTGCCGACTGACGCCATTTCGGTCGGGTTTCAGTTCTGAGTAAAAAGCAACCGGATGTCTAATCGTACTGATGAGCTGTGATACAGCGAAACAAATCTGTCTGTGGATGACTATATATATATATATAGTCATCAATATATATAGTGTAGATATATATATATATATAAATATAGTGTAGATATAATTGTATAAATATATATATCTAATCTAAACTTATTTATAAATGGAACTTTGTGTGTGTGTGTGTGTGTGTGTGTGTGTGTGTGTGTGTGTGTGTGAGTGTGTGTGCGTCTGTATATCCGTTACCTATAGACTCCGAAACGGCTGAGCCAAATTTTCTTGAAAATTTACACAGTTGTACTATAAGCGTCTGCGAGTGTTCTTAGCTAGGTTTTGTGTCGAGGTACCCCCGATAAATATCAAAAATCGATAATCGAAAAAATTGGGTTATAGAAGGAGCTCGGTTTTAATCAAATTTGATACACTCATAGACAAAGACATAAGAAACGATATTCAGAAGTTTCAAGGTTGCAGGTTCTTACAATAGTGCAGAAAATTTTATATCGATACCAGGAAATCAAAATTTGACTTACATCCATTCATTTTTCTTTCAGTCTACGGTTTCGCTTTAACTGGAAACAACTATTGCTTTTTAGTCTTTCGTATAGCTTCTATTTCCGTAACCGGTGCTGGGTGATGTTCATACCAGTGTTTGTTTACATATTTTCCATATGGTTTGCACATTGTCCAATGTAAATATTGCCCCACTCTATCGTGTCGATTTTTATATTCATTTGGAGCAAGTACAGAAAATCCTGAGATTAGATGGTCTATTTTGTTTCTTGGTATTTATCACAGAACCTGCATTTTGGATCCACATCATTATGTATAATATTTGCCTGAAAGTTCCTAGTGAAAAAACTTTGGTCTTGCGCTGCAAGAATAAAGTCTTCAGTCTCAAATTTTAATCCAGATGCACGTAGCCATCGATGAGTATTAACCTTATCAACATTGGATTTATTGGCACGTTCTGGATATTGGCCATGCAGAGGTTTGTCTTGTCAGCGTTGTTTAATTTGTTCAAGGGCTTTATCCTTGGCTTTCATTTTCATATTTTTGCCGCAATAGTTGGTTCTTGGTTTCTGTTTTGCTTTTCTACAGAATCTACTAAGTGTAAATCTTGTTTGTATTTACTGTCCTTCCTTTTATTATTGAATATTTATTATTATTATTATTATTATAGTAATGTTTTTATTATAAGTGTTTAAAATATAGTTTACTGCAATAGAAGAGCTGTTGTGTTTCGGTACTACTTGTTAGTACCTCATGAAGTAGTGAAATATTTTTCTGTTAGAAATCGTAGTATTGCAGTCAACTGCGTTTTTATTATAAACACTTATAATAAAATATTACTATAAATATTGCTCTACTAAGTGTCGAGCATTTTTCAAAAAAGTAAATCACTACGAACAGTGGATTATTAACCCATTTCTTTGTACTACTTCTAAGATATATATCTAGTCATCTGTCGACAGATCTGTTTCGTTGTATCGCAGCTCATCAGTACGGTTGGCATCAGTTGGTGATTCTACCTCTGAGCTATGGCCGCTCGGCAGATGAAGGCGGATTTTAGCGTGTTATATACAATGTAAACACACGCCAGTAGCCGAGAGGGTTCAAATTAATTACTGAATGAACGATGTGTAGATTCGTGAGTAACTACTGTTTTATTCAAAGTCTACCATTCCTCCATAGTGCTCAATCGGGGTGTGAGATGAGAATTCTTCTGTCGAGAACAACGGATGAAGGATAAGTAAATTCCAAGTTTTTATTGAACAACATGCACAAGTGAATTGTTTAAAGTGAGTTGCTATAGGGCTTATCATGTCCTGTTACTTCCCAAGAAACAGAAAAATATCCGTAGTAAGAAAGAAAGGTTTTAGAAAAATTGAAACACAAAAGAACACTTGTACTTAGAATCAGAAAGAGATAGTTGAAATTTCTTGGATACAGTGAGAACAGAGAGTTCGGAGAATTTAACACCAAAAGAAGATATTGACGGAATGGTGTGGGGGGGGGGGGGTTAAAGAAAACAAAGTTATGTAAATACATGACAAGAAAAAAAGAGTAAAAAAAAACAAATTGAGTTACAAAAGATAGGGAATTGTGAAAAAACAAAACAAAAAAGTTAACTCTTGTACTTATAATCAGGAAGAAACAGTTGAAATTTCTGGCCCGTTTAATGAGGAAGGAAGGTTTGTTAAATTTAACACTCACAAAGGAGAGAAATAAAGGTAAACGGGAAATAACCTAATTAAGTAGCTTGTATAAATGGCAGAGCAGGGATTAGGAAGGATAGTCTAGGAACAATAATTAACCACCTTATCTACCAGAGCTGACGTTATAATGTACCGAAATCGGCATGCGTCTATATGATTTGGCCGTCCAGAACCTGATTTACGGGTGTAGGAATGTTCAGCTGAACACACTTGCTAGCACGTCACGTCCAACAAACGCAGCAATTCTCTGAAATCTCAAAGGCTCACAAACAGCTGTAATTGATCAATACCCGATTCTGGACTCTTATACCGCACTATAATATATAAATATAATTGCAGAATGTCTAATTGCCTAATTAACAATAATTTCTCTAACCTGACAACTGCTAATAAATTCAACTAACCTCAGTAAATAAATGAATAAAAGCTTCCAAATTTGAGCATCGCCAGTGATGCGAGAAAAATCAAAACTTCAACAAACCTATGTTGCTGATAAATTGACTTCTCTCCTTGTAGTGTTTGCTCTCTTCCAATAATAATAATTCAAATAGAGCACACATTTCTTTCACAATAGCTTCATTATCACATCGGATTACGTGTCAATTATTCGATAATAGTTCTACTATATCTTACATCGTTAAAACACAAGAAATCTGATACATCTTTACCAATAACACTATATTTGCACAAACTATAAAATTGACCACAGAAACTAGACATAAAATCAGACAACCCAATATCAATAAAAATGCTATTGATTTTGGAACAATCATACTAAATATATTTAATCCAGAAAGCAAAATCCCAACAAAAAAAATCTTGACACAGGAAGACGCAAAGACGCGAAATTTAAAAATGAAAACACCAATATAGTGCAAAAATCAAAACTATCTGAGAGTAGCTTATGAAAGCCAAAAGTTCACAGACGTTGAAATAGTAACTTTTGAAAGACAAAAGTTCACAGACGTTAGACTATTTATATTTAAGTATATACAGGAAACCTGAAAAAAAGGTCCAAAATATAAAAATATAAATTAAATTAAAAATCATTATCTATGAACAATTTTCATTGGTATTTAAGCAAAGTTGTTTATATATATATATATATATATATATATATATATGATCTTAGGCGAATGCGGATATCTATTGAAATAAATACATTCAGTTAACAGGAAATAATCACTTCAGCTAACAGATGCATTAAACTGTTTTCCCTTTTCCTGGAAACGTGCCAATGTTTTCTGGAGGCAACAATCTTTCCGTCAAAACGAAGTATTTTCAAGGCCGGTCTGCTCGCGACTGGCTTTCTGCGCATGCGTACTCGTCTGCATTTCTCCGTGTCGACGCGCATTCACGTAACCCCTTTCCACACCTCACAAACCACCGAGGCAAAGGAAGAAGTAGGTAATTGTTGAGAACAGATTCGCCTTCAGGTTACTTAAAAGATGTGCGAGAAAGAAAGAAAAAATTACTGGCCGTCAAAAGTGGCAAGGGTTTCAATTTCGGACTCTCTCCGCCATTAATCTCACCATTTCACTGTTTTTCAATTGATATTTGTACTTTGCACAAATCCGGGCTTTTATGAGCGCTGAATGACTTAAATTAGGACCTCATTCTTGCTGAGTAAAAGTCACTGTTAGCGAAGTTTGAAACTCTGAGATTGGAGCATTTTTTAATCATTTCATGAATTATTCGTATTAGTCCCTCTCTCTTAGTCTCTCTCTCTTAGTCGCTCTCTCTCTATCTCTCTCTTAGTCTCTCTCTTAGTCTCTCTCAGTCTCTCTCTCTTTAGTCTCTCTCTCAGTCTGTCGCTCTTTTAGCCTCTCTCTCAATCTCTCTCTCTCTCTCTTAGCCTCTCTTAGCCTATCTCTCTCTAAGTCTCTCTCTTAGTCTCTCTTAGTCTCTCTCTCTCTCTCTCACTTATTAATTCTACATACGTTTAATGAAGACAAACGAAATTAGGGATGGAAGAATAATAATAAAAACTGTAGTAGAATTTTTTTTAAGTCAGTTCGCATTGTATTTAATATTTATTTATTAAATATTAATATTTAATAAATATTAGCTCTTTAATGAGCTAATATTTATTTTTGTAAAAATACAAACAATCTGTCATGAGGACAGAAGTGGAGACAGAGAAGGCTATTCATCATCAGTTTTATTTTAAACTTTATCTAGGCACAATCATTAACCCAAATAAACTATACAAAATCCTTGTACTACAATACAACATTCTTACTTTTCATACTACAACTACTATAATAATTCAAAGTTTCTATGGTATCTTAACTAATCCCCGTATGTACAATTTGTCTTTGAGGTGAGGCATCGAATAACAATATTTAAAAACTAAATCCCCATTAAATATTTACAATATACACAAGACGAAAATCCTTAATTGTGGCAAAAATATCACTAAACTGGACGAAATTAATTCTCGACTTGGATCAATTAAAAAAATACAATCATTCAACCAACCACACACACAAGTACATACTCGTTCAGATACGACAGCAATTACGAATAGACACACTCAAAAAACGAAAAATGTTCCACATCCGCCAGAGAACTGGCATTTCTGGTCACCTAACAGGAGAGAGAATAGGGAAAGAGACCAAAGGAAGCGTGGACAAAATTAAAAGAGACCAGTGAGCATACATCCCATAGATAAGTTAACTTGTGGTAAAAAAAAAATAAATAAATAAAAAACAAAAATAGTCTAAACGAACCTATTTCATGCGGTGTTGCCAATGTTTAATACAAGGCTTCCAATTTCCTGATGTCTAATCGGCATTTAAATGCGACTCTAACTCAGCTCCTTTCATTCGACAGTTACGTGCAGCTCACCCACCTCATCACATTTTCGTACTGATCTTGTTCTTTAAGTAGAAGCTTAAAGAACAAGATTAGTTGGGGAGAGGTAAACTTCCCGTTTCCATAAAATTTCTGTCGAGTCGTCCATGTTACGACTAGCATAGAACCTATTAAAGCACAAGAACACATAGTCAACGATCTTAACACATTGCTACAAACAGAACTGGCCTCAAGGACAAAGAATTTTTCACGCAGCATGCGAACCATGATGTCTTCAATAAATTTACACTTTGGTACATTAGTATCACACACGAGAAAGGAAACAATGAGAGTAGGTAAAGATATGCGAAACACATACTTCCCTCTTCTATACTTAGGACAAATGCCTCCGGAACCACAAACGAACTTGTTGAAGAGTAGTTTTCGTACTGAAAGTTATAATCGTGCTATGTCGGTTGCTAATCGACTTAATACACTCTAAATGTTAGGAACTTGGTAATCTTCCACTGAAAATTGACTCCTTAGTATTCGGCTAATTCCCGACTAATATCAACTGCCTTGTAGTTCTACAGAACTATAATAGAGCTCTAAAGAACTCTCTAGAACTTCTAAGAACTCCTATGAACTTCCCAAGAACTTCTCGGGTTAACTTCCTGTTAACTCTTATTAATATAGGAGGGAGAGTCCATTATCTGAGGAATGCGTTCACCATAACAGAACTTCACCCTCGAACTTCTTTCACACCTCCGGACCAATCCATTTCCAGCAAGAGATCGGGACCGAACCAGACGCTGAGTATCTTGACCGGCCTATCCGTCGAGAGGAAAGGCCCCCGAAGAGAAACGTCATTCCATACACTCAGCAGCAAGCAAAAAGTTACATCGCGGTGGATCTTGAATCCTATCACCTTTTCGTATACTCTGATCGCTTTGCCGACTTCCTCAATCTCGGTCCTGCTCGACACAAGAATCGAAACGTCATCAGCATCAGCAGCGTACTTGAAATGGATCCCAAATACTGATACAGATCTGCACTCTTTTGTGATAAAGTTCAGACTGGAAGGGCCCTCGCAGTCGGTACGCGTGGGTAACAGGACGTTTCATATGAAATATCCCCTGTCTCTTATGATTCTTTGGGGTTTAACTTCCAGGGATGTCAATGATTTTAACACAGTGCCTTTTGTGGAGCGGCAAATTTTGCGCGAACGCTTGTCAACCACAAAGACTGACGCAATTTTGTTTCAACCTTGTGTACTTTATGATGATATACAAAAAGTCCATTTTCTTTCATTAAATGTTCGTAACTTTTTGCTCTCTCCAGGAAATCGATCATATTAATTATACACTTCGGTAGAGACTTTCAGCAAGATGGTGTGTGCATGATTACTACATTTTTATCTATACTTTTACTGTTGTGATTGTTATTACCGGAGTAAGTTGGCAACACTTTTTCTTGGTTTTGGCTATTCTTGGCCTCCATACATTTCCTTGAATATTTTGGTGGTCAATTTTTTGGCAATGGCTATGTTTTTAGTAGTCACCGTTGATTGAGTGTTTGAGTGATTGGAGGGTCTTCATTTTTTGTCTTCTTTTTTTATTAACCGACGTATATCGACTATTTTTGTTTACTTAAAATAATCTTTCTTTTAATGAAAAACAGGGAAATAAACAATAGAATTTCTTAAATAAATACAGAGCAATAAAAAACGAATTTATGAACACAATGAAACAAATTAATTCAAAGCCCTTATCGAAAAGAAGGAAAAAAGTAACAATTAAAATGACAAAAAAAAAAAGACAACCAAAAACATAAAAGTATGACGTAAAAAACAAAACGAATAAATTTACTGAAACAACACAAGTAATAAAAGGGATTCTTTTTTAAAATTAAAACCTACACTATAAACAAATTAGGAAATAAATACTAAAAAAGAGGAATTTTACAAATTAAACAAAATGACCGACGTAAAAAGAAATAAAACTAATGATTAGACAATAAAGTAACACGAAAAAAATTAAAACTAAAACATTAAGCATAGAAGAATATATTCGAGAAAAAATGTTTACAGACGGGGCTGAAAACTAAAAGGAACTTAAAATTAAAATACAATATACACAAAAAGTAAATCAATAACCTAGTAAAAGGAGATGTTACACTAGCAACAAAATTTAAAAAATATAATTTAAAATATAACAGTTCTTCTAACAAAATATGAGTTTCAATCGTTAAGCGACAAAAATACGTCATACGCGTGGCAAAACGAAAATTGGACCGAATTAGCTTTAAAGAAATAATATTTATGTTTTAAAAATATAAAGTATGTGGTACAAGGCAAAAAGTGGGGATGGAAAAGGCTTGTAATATAACAATCTGGCCCCACCCGAGGAAGGCTGATGCAAGCGGGGGTGTTTCCGGTCGTTGAAAGGAACGGATGTTTGTTTGACCTTATTTCCGGCAGTAGCGGAAATGGCTACAGAGGCAAACAGAACAGGTGTCTCTGAGAATTACGTGGGCGTGCGTGGGCGAGGCAAAACCGAAAGAAAAAGTCCCGGTTTGGAGATTATAAAAAGACCTCGGCGCACGGATTCACCAGACAGTACAGACCAGAGTAGCAGGAGAGAGAGAGAGAGAGAGACACAACAGATACGACTACCCTCCCGTCAACCCATTAGAAGCGCGCTCTCTTAATTCTCTGTCCCCTATGCTACACGGTTCATCGTCATTAATAAAAATATAACTCATATTTTTATATATATGCGTGTTTGTTGTTTGTCGATATACAACAGGCTGGTCATCATCTGCCTTATCTTAAACCTCGCTCGCCACTATCATTATAATCCAAACTATATAATAATCCTTGCACAAAAATATCACATTCTTACTTATCATTTTTATTGAACCATCATAATAACTCAAATCTCTATGACGTTCTAACAAATCATCAAATATACAATTTGTCTGTGGAGGTTGCGAAATAGAATAACAAAATTTATAATGAAAAACCAGTGAATATTTACAATATGCATAATACTATATATACAAAGAACTAATTAAATAGTGTTAATTATAACACCCAATCCTTAATTGGAGTAGAAATATCAGTTAACTCGACGAAAGAAAGGTGGGACTTGGATGAACTAAAACAAAAATTTGCTCAACAACATACACACCTACACACGACAACACTTATGAAAGAACACACTCGAAAAACGAAAAGTATCCCACATTCATCAGAAAATTAACATTTCTGGTCACCCGACGAGAGAGAGGAATGGGGAATTAAAATAAAGAAAGTGGGGATGAAAATTAAAATGGTCAATGAGCATAAATCCCATAGCTAAATTATTTTGTGGTAAAAACATTAAAAAAGACAAGAGAAATCTGAACTACCCTATTTGGGATGACGTTTTCAATGCTTAATACAGGGCTCCCAATATCCTGATGTAAGGGAAGGTAGCGTGGACTTGAAATAATAGAAGCAGCTCATCTGCGATAGTGCGTTCTAGGTACCTTAACCGTGTTCTAGTTAAGATAGTCGATGTATAGTTCTTTCTATTGCATTCTCTAATTTATTCAGATCATAGGCTCTTTCGAGTTCTTGTAAACTTAGGTAAGCTTAAGGATAGTATGATTGGCTACTGGAAATTGAAAGCATTAGCATTTAGTGATAGAGATTTTGAATGTGAACCGTAAAGGGGACATAAGCGGTGGTTTAACCACTCCATTCCCAGTTGCTGGCATGCTCATCACAGGTGAGGCAGAAATAACAAACACAGCCAAATGAGGGTTTCGTTCGCTTTGGGCATGAAATCTAGAGGCCTTCTTCTCCGAGCAGTCTCCCCACACTTTTCAATCAGTCAATATGACTGGAATTTTCAGGCCAGTTGCATCGAGACAGTAGAAGACGAAAAGAAAGGATTTCCGAATCGAGCATGATTATAAGAAGAAGAACTCAGTTCTTCAGAGCAGTTTATGGCTGGGTGCCTTTACCTAGTCTTTGGCGTGGATAGCAGTACATCCCGTATGAAAAAGCCTGATCCCTTGATTATTTTTGGGGCTTAACTCCGAGAGATTCCAGTGACTTAACCACTGTATCTTCCGTGGCGTGAAAATCTTTTTGCATGTACGCATGTCGGCCACGAAGACTGACACAATTCTTTTTTGGAAGACTCCTAAGAAATTAAGATTGATCTTCTTAAGTTCTTGCTGGGTGGTCTTCTACGATGTTGATCACGCATTTAGGGGAAACTCACAGTAAGAGGGCTATTCCCAAGCCTCGACATTGTCTTTCTTTTCATTCACACTTTTCCTGGTTTTACTTTTGCCGTTTTTATTTTCCATACTTTTTCTTGGTCATTTTCTGTTTCTTTTCAGCATTCACATCACTACTATTTTCTGCTGGCATTGATTTTTCTTTTTTGTTAGGTGCGTCTACTTTAAAAGTAATCCCAAACAAGTCTTTTATTTTATTAACCTATGTTTGTCGGCCATTTTGAGAGGAGTGATTCATATTCACATTTTTTTAAATTTCTAGGCAAATTTTGCGTGTATGTGTGTAAGTATGTGTATGTGAGTGTATTTTTAAATATACAAAGAATAAAAAACCGAAAATTTAAAAAAGAAATTAAGGTACAGAAATTAAATGAAATTCCCTCACTAATGGAAGAAAAAGACAACTAATTAAACAATACAAAATCATATAACTAACACAACGAAAAAATAGAAAAACAGAAAAACACCCGACACTGTTTCATCATCTGATGGGAGGAGTGAAGCAAATGAAAAAAATACTATAAGTAAGAAGAATGGTTATAATACAAAAATAAAGCAAGTGGGAGTGAAAAACTTACGATAGAAAACTGAAAAAATAATGTTTCGCCGAAAAATCGACGAGCAAACAAATTAAAAAAGAAATATAACCACTAAAAAATTAAAGTAGAGAATAGACTAGAAAGACTAGCAAAAATAAGACAAGCAAAGAAAAAAAAGCATAAATAAAAAAGGAAATTATGTTCTGAGATGTAAGCGACGAAAAAAATATGATAGAATAGTAAGCACTAAAAATAAAATGCACTAAAATAAAAAATAAAATCTTTAAAAAAAGATTCACGATCAAAAATAAAATATAAAAAGTAAAAACATTGAGAAAAAAAATGATTTGCTGAAATAAAATGTCGGAAATATGTGCGCTAAAAAGTAAAATAATGAGCGAGATAAAAAGTAGAAAATAGGAAAGAAATAAAAAACAAAACATGAAAGACAGAAAAATAATTAAAACAACCGTCTTGTGTGCACCTCAGTTACACTAGAGAAAAAAAAAGAAAACAAAACAAACAAAAAAAAACCCGGGTTACTAAAGCGGAAGTAAAAATTCTTAAAAAGAAAAATAAACTGAAGAAAAAAAAAAAGAAATACAAACAAAAATTGAGTCAAATTAATAAAAATAAAGCCAAACTTAACAAAATATGAAGTCAAAAGTTTCGATAAAACAGATATGCAAAAAAAAAAAAAAAAAAAAAAAAAAAATGACAGCAGCGGGTCAGAAAAAATGTCTCTCGTGAGACGAGGTCACAAACAAGAGCTAGTCTCAAGTCAGCTTTAATGAACTCCGGATTTACACAAATTTACTCACAAAGGTGCGATGTGGCACAAGGCTAATTTTTAGGGATTTCTGAGAGTCTACACTATAGGGCAAATAGAGAAAGAGAGAGAGAGTGGAGGTGGCGGAGGATATCATTGGTTTATCAAGGTTTGTAAATTTGTATTTACAAACCTTGATAATTAATTGACATCTTTGCCTGTATATATAAACCCGAGCAGAATAATAATACATCCTACGGTGTTTTAATAAAAACCCTCAGAGGACGAAACAGATCAGCTAAGTTCGGGTGTTCTTTTTTCCCTTTTTTTTATTTCCTGTGTCAGGTCTACATATACAGTCTACTTGAGAATATTTACACATGATATTAGCTACAACTTGTATTTAAGAAGTACACTTAGTAGTAATGCACACAGTCCTATTGAGTCATTTTGTTTGTAATACCGTTGCTGGAATGCCATCAGAAAAAAAGAAGGTCCCTTCCCCATTTTGCGACTTTAGGTTGCGTGACGAAGTTGACTAGTGTGTTTGAGTACAATTAATTCACAGTGCCTAGTCGGGGAGGGTCAATAGTAAAAATCTATAAAGGCGAATGTGAACGAACTTGAAATCATTTATATTGTCTTTTCAATAGGATACTCACAAAGCCTCTTGTCTTCTTAGAGGCAGTAGTACACGTGTAAACTCGGGGGTATCTGAGAACTTAGAGGTAAATAACAGAATTTTTTTTTCTCCTGCTTTAGTAAATATACTTCTCATCTATGCATATCGATCTTTAGAGGGGGTTAAAAACCTCAAACCTAATATCCTTAAGTCTCAAATTCCACCCACTACGCCAAACCGACAAATGCTCAGTTCCCTATGGATATTGTCTCCTTGCCTTAGCTTGACTTGGAGTTCTTCCTGACCCTAATTTCTGGCCGGCCAGTGTTGTGGTATATGCAGTGCCAATCGCCGCAAACAAAAGACTGGCAATGAGCCAGCACTTTCCCGCGTTTCTTTACTTCTTTTCCCGCCACATCAAGTGGGAATGAAAGCCGAAGGTAGAAGGGCAAATAACATTGCCAATAATCCATTCCAGATGTAAGCATGTATTTGGTTCTTTGTTTCCCAATTCTCTTTCATTCCCCCACTCCGTCTATTTTTTCTTTCACTTTCTCCCCCGTTTTTCATTTCATTTCTATCCCTTCTCCTCTTTATTTATTACACCTTTCTCTCTTCTTCTCTTGTCATTTCTCTCGTCTTTTCATATTTTTTCTTTCCATTCACTAACTTTTTCACTTTTTCTTACTTTCTCTATCTTTCTCTATCTTTCGATTTCTTTTCCCCTTTACTTTTACTTCCCATCTCTTTCTCTCTATTTTCATTTCCTTTTCTTTCACCTTCATTTTTTCTTCCTTTCTCGTCGTTTTCCTTTCTCTCCTTTCCCAAACTTTTATTTTTTCTTCATTTCTCCCTCTTTCTTTCTCTTTTCGTTTAATCTCTACTTCCTTTCCTTTTTATCGTTTCTTCACTCTCGGTCAAGATTTGTAGTCCTTATCTTTTTCGTTTTGGTTTTTTATTGCTCAATTTTGTTCTTGTATTTTAACAATTTTGGCGTCTTGAAGCGTTCTCAGAAGTTTTTAAATTTTGTCAAATTTATTTTTAAATAAGCACAACAAAATTTAATTAGATATTTATATATATTCATGTTTTTATTCTTATTAATACCCACACATTTACCCTCATCCTACACGTAATTATATATATATGTATATTATATAGATATCATTAAATATATATATATATATATATATATATATAAACACACACACACACACACATATATATATATATAATTATTATTGCCGTTATAATAAAAACATACTGCAAATCAAAAGCTATCAAGTTTCAAGTGTCGGTGCTCAATGCACCATCATCAGGCATTGATGATGATGCGTTGACCACTGAAATTTGATAGCTTTGAAGTTGCATAAACCTATTATTAAAACAATAATAATTACTATATATAATCTGTATTGAGCACTTTATAAAAAGTACATATTAAACTGTGGAATATATATCCTCTAGTTTCAACCACTTGCGTATACATACACTACCGGCCATAATTATTAGGCCGCCGTTGTGTTTTTAAAAAAAATTAATGTATTTCATATTATGTCTTAATATTTATTGCCAAGTGAATAATTATAAATGAAAATAGAATGGCTCTTTTGTTAATATTGCAGGATAACATGGAAATCAAAAGAATTTACAAATATTTAATAATTATCTATGTTGCAGTTACATCAATGAAAGAATGAAGAAAATTTATGGTAATTCGGACGAGTTCATCTTTGCTTCTATGCCTTGCAAAATTTTGCAAAGTAATTATAACAAAAGAACCATTCTATTTTCATTTAGCAATAAATGCTAAAAATAGTATGAAATACATAATTTCTTTTAAAAAAACAAAAAATTGGGGTGAACTAATAATTATGGCCGGTAGTGTATATCGAGTACTTTAGTAAAAAAAAACAAACTTATGAATAAAATTATTTAAAAGAAAACAAACATCTTGGTTCTAAACATTATCGTAACTAAACAATTATATATATATATATATATATATATAATTGTTTAGTTACGATAATGTTTAGAACCAAGATATATATATATAAATGCACAATCGAATAAAATAATTTATAGAAAATGGAGTTATTTGTGCTATAATTGTTAGTCACATTCAACATTAATTATTAATTATCGTCTTTTTTAATTGAAATATGCCTACATTTAAGAAGATACAATAAGAATGCTAGGAATTAATATTGCCCAAAATGCCAAATACAGGTGGGGGGTACTAGAATCAAGCAGGTACAAAAATTTAAATACCTGGGAAGCGTTATAACAGAAGACGGAAAGTGCGACAGATATCCGAAGGCGAATTGGTATGGCGAAGGAAGCATTCCAGAAGTTGAGTAAGGTATTAAGAAACAGGACAATTTCGCTAGAAACAAAGAAGAGAGTACTGGATTTCTATGTGTTGTCCGTTCTTCAATATGGCAGTGAATGCTGGACAATATCATCAAGGATGAAGGAAAAACTCGAAGCAACTGAAATGTGGTCCTACAGAAGGATGCTGCGAATATCATGGATCGAGCACGTGAACAATGATGAAGTCTTAAAAATGATGGAAACAAAAAGGAAACTAATATTGAGCACAAGAAAGAGACAGTTGAAGTGACAATATCATAATAGATCATTCCATCTAAAATAAATCAACAATGTTTTGCGGCAATTTTAAGCATCAATTTGAGATTTTTCTTGTTATGAAAATTGAATAGTTTAACGTAAACAACTTTATGGATAAAAAAATAGTAAACTTTACATAGTGTCTTTTTTTTTTAGTCATGATAAGACAGCGAGGATCACAAAACATTAGCCGGAGTGGTTCGGGTGTAGTATGCGCCGGCCGTGGTTTATACCATAGACTAGGTACTTCAGGTTTCGTTTTTGTAAAGAAATATGGTAGAGTTTAGCCAGGTTTTCTAGGATATTAGATAGCACACAAGTCGACTATAAGGTTGTTTCACGATAAATCTTGCCTCTGATAGACAAACTGAACGTGTTTATTTATAGGTTCATTGCAACGTGTATACATAATAACACTGAAAGTGTTTCTTTTAACTTCCAGAAGCTTCGATGTATGCCTCTCAGTTTTAGATTTTAAATTTCATTTCTTTTAATCTTTAGTTTTGCAATGTTGTGTTCGTTGTGGTGCAGTGGATATCAAATACCCTTGGGAAAGGTATTAATCCGTCTATTTCATCCACATATGGGTTAAACAATAGGACAGATTAGGTTCTATAATAGCCTTGGCTGACAACCAATCTACCGCAGAAAGCAATATTACTGCGGGATAATCTTCTGCCTTGTCAGTCATGTCTCTTTCGAGACATGATTGCCCAAAGCATGTATCACGTATAGCACTTAACTGACTGTGCAATTTTGACATCTACACTAACACTTTCACTCTCTGCCTGTGGAACTCTCTCCTGTATACTTGTTTCCCTGTGGCACTGTGCAGTTGCAAGTTACAAAAATTTAATTCTTAAAACATCGATAGTTACATTAAACTAGGGTGTGTTTGAGTGTGCGTCCGTGTGTCCATGGTTGCCCATAGGTGTGTGTACGTATTCGCGTATGTATACAAATGTGTGTGATAAGAAAACAGCAAGGTCAAAAAGAAAGTAGTTTTTATTTAGACAACAAATAAATATGATTCTAGCACCAAAGCTCATTAAGTTTAAGTTACATATATCAGATTCAAAATTTTATGACTATTGTTAGAACGGGGGTTGACACGGATCAGTTTACGGGTGCCTTTAATATAAATTTACATTCATTTTAAGTGAGTGCGGGGGAAGAGAGAGAGAGAGAGAGAGAGAGAGAGAGAGAGAAAGAGTCCTGCCTGTTATTCAAGGGCGGTGCGTGTTGCTGTGCCGAAGAATTATACTGCGGAATGCCACGTCATCTCTCCAGCTTGACTGAAGTCCCAATGTCTTAAATCCATTTTTGGATTTGTTTGTTCATTTTTTTAAGTGCTTTCTTTCGTTGTTTTTTGTTTTTTTTGTATGTGAAAAACGATGACAACACATACAGCGTGGTGTCCTAACTGACGTGTGGCCATCGACAAATAAACTAATAATTAACTACCATTGTTAATACCACTTTTCAATGTTTATTTGGTGTTGCATCCTTGATAGCTACAATCTCCAAAAGTTTAAATGCAACATCAATTGTCATTTTCTATCTTCTTGATTTCCATTTTTCTATTATCTTTTCTTCGACATCCCCTGTACTTTGTTCTTCATTTTTTCCTCTCACTGTAAACCCCTGCGCACCAGTGGCAGTACTGACTTGGTTAGGGTAAAACGATTATAAAAATCAAAACAAAACAAAATAAATTTAGGTTTGATCCTAAATCATGTTTCTATCTCTTTAAATATTTGTAATTATAATGATGCGCCCGAAAAAAAAAAAAAAAGAAAAAAACTCTCCTTTTTCTTTTTTCTTTTTTTTATCATATCACCCCGAGCAAGGCGGTAACGCCACTGATGTGCAGGGGGCTACATAGGTGTGAAAAGATTGGAAAAGAGAAAACCGGAAACCGCATCCTAAACAGGAAATAAGGGATGAGCCTCTTCACTTGTTCAATAGACGTGGGTGGAGTGTGAACCGATCGATAGTTTATTGATTCTTTTAAAATGTATAATCCCCACGTAGTCCCGACAGAAAAAAATCAAAGTGCCTGTTCAGACTTAAGTGACAATTTAAACAAAGAAACGGACAAATATTCTGCAAGCGAGTTTTGCCTTGGAAATTATCAGCTTCGTACAAGGAGTGTACGTTAGATATAGTAGCTATTTTTGTCTATAACATCGAGTACAACTACAGCAGCAGTGGCCATGTTGGTGGTTTACTGTAAGCCAAAAGAGAAAGAAAAAAATTGAACTGAGGATGGGGAAGGCAGTAATTAGTCGTAGATTTGATTGATGATGGCGGCTACGTTCCGAGTTTGTAGTTTCTATATTTATCCGTGGACGCTGTAATTACCAGGACGCTATTTGTATGACGCAAACGATCACTGTCCAATACTGACGGTCATTGTTGTTTGTGTGATTATGCTAAAAATGTATTTTCAATTCTCTTCGAAAACATTCCATTTTAGGGAACGGGTTGTTGTCATTAGATGGGGACTGTTCGATTATTTTTAATGATTAACTTCAATTTTACACGGGATATTTGCGCATCTAATGTATTTTCGAAAGTTGTATCTCTAGTGAATGTCGCAAACATTTAAGACGATTGTTTTAAATACTTTTGAGGAACGATTTACCCTAATTATGTACATAAAAATAAATATGCTTGACTTGTATTTAAACTTACAAATTAGTATAAAAAATAGCCGATGGCAGTTGGTGTTTGCAAAATGTGTAACATTTAAAGAAATAAATACCATTTTTACCAGAATATATATATATATATATATATATATATATATATATATATATATATAGTCATCCAGAAACAGATCTGTTTCGCTGTATCACAGCTCATCAGTACGGTGTGTCTGTGTGTGTGTGTGTGTGTGTGTGTGCGTGTGTGTGTGCAAACATACTTGTTTATGTAATACGCATATGGATTATTAAAACCAAAGTTTTGGTCTAAATTGAGCAATTTGTTTTGCTATGATGAAATTTGTACTTGACAGAAATGAATTCAAAGTTTAACTGCTGGTATGAAAAATACTTACCATTTATCGACTACTAGCTGAAGTATATGTATTGCCGGGGTTAAAGTTTTTTTTTGTTTTTTGTTTTTTTAAATCAATTCCCTTAAATTTAATCCTAAACAGGAAACTAGAAATAAACCTTTTCAAAAGACTGGGGATGAGTTTGAACTGGATTTATGATGAGGAAATAGGGCATCATAGAAAATGAAGATGAAAGTACTTCACAGAGCATATTGAAGGCAAGATAGGTGAAGGCAGCGAGCCACTTACCTGACGAGTTTGTATGGATGAATGGCCAAACGGGATTGGGGTCTGGAAGCCTTAGGTAAAGGAGAAAACTGCTAAGAACTAAAAGGAAGTTATGGAGAGCAACGATCGCCCATGTCTTGAAGGGACACAACACACAAAAGAATATTGATCAAGTGATTTGGTTTTTACGGCTTATCAACCTTTTGCAGAATATTTAAAGTCAGAAAAGATTTTTTTTAGGTTGTAAGAAATTTTATTGCAGATAATAATGACTTGGTAATAAATCCTAATTAACTCATATCTTGGGTTTGTGTGCATTCACACCTTTCCCAATGGTATTTTCGGATATGAATATAACGAACCCAACTGGAATTGGAACATAGCTTTCCGATTAGCAATTCCGAGCTGTTGACCTTTACACTACCAGCGCATCCTAGTTTACACGCAGTGTTTCCAAGCAGTCACCCATGTAAGTACTGACTAGACCCGACATTGCTTAGCTTCGTTGATCGTACGAGAACCGGAGTTTCAACATGATATGGCCGTAAGCTGAAGAAGGAAACAAAGACCCGTCTGAAGCTTCATGGATTTCATAAAGTAAAAGTAACTTGTCGCATCCTTTCAGTTGCAATGAAGGAAGCAGCATTATTTTTCATTTTCTCTTTTGCTGAAGTCATGAAAGTAAATACTAATCAAAGGTTTATAATAATGGATGACAATGCTTCTAATAAAAAACAAAGATAAAAGTACTTGTCAAATATTTTTATAATAATGGCTGACAACGCTTCTTCTAATAAATAATGAAACAGAAATTATAAACTTAAGTAAAAAATTATCTGCACTTATTCTCTTTTGCTGTGTGAGTAGAAGGTACAGGAGAAGAATTAAACATTGCGCACTAGTCGAGATTCGAACCACTGTTCTTATTGTTTTCAGAGAGATTAACAAAAAACCCAGATGTTTTTAACCTACTAGAAATCAACGGAGATGAAACCGAACCGACGAATTCAGTTTTCACTCGGCGTTTTTTCAATTATATATTTAGATTGATTCCCTTACATTACTATTATATTTGATTATATTTGATTACACAAAGTAACGATCTACGGCATCGAGTAGACAGCACAGATCGGAAACGATAAATCCTCGTTTATTTTTCCACTGTCTACACATTGCCGTAAATTAAAAGTTGCGTAAAAGAAAGTCAAAAATTAAGATGAAAATGAATATTCATCAAAATCAATATTAAGGTTTCAGAAAATAAAAAAAATTTAAATGAAAGCAAATATCGGGCAGAATTAATAATAATAATAATACTTAATATTTTTAATCATATTGTCAATCTACGGCACTGAATTAAACCGCGCATATCCGAAATAAGCGATATCTTCTTGATTTTTTTTTTTTTTGTTTACTCTGTCTACATACTTATTTCATACTTATTGTTGGTCAGATTAAAATATACGGTAGAAAGAAACTAAAGAGTTAAAGTATAAAACTGAAAATAAATCTTAATTAAAATTAATAAGAATGGTTGATTGTGATGGACATAAAAGTGAAATAAAACAGAAGATGAATGTAAATCAATAATGAATGTCAAATCTAATAATGATGATTGATGGAATTTGTTTAAAAATTAAAATAAGATAAATTTTTATCAAAACCACTGTTAATTATTGACAATGCTTAATTTAATAAAATAAAAATTAAGCACGCAATCAAATACCAATCAAAAGTGAATAATAACGATTGACAATGCTTCATGTAATAAAAATGCAAAAGTAAAAAATAACTAGCACTTTCGACATATCTTTACAAAAGAGTTCCGAATAAATTTTAACTTTCCCTCGTAAGTACAAGATTAAAATTAATAATAATGGCTGACAATGCTTCATCTAATAAAAAATGAAGATGAAAGTAAATACTAACTCAAAATTAATAATAATGGCTGACAATGCTTCATCTAATAAAAAATGTAGATGAAAGTAAATACTAACTCAAAATTAATAATAATGACTGACAATGCTTCATCTAATAAAAAAATGAAGATGAAAGTAAATACTAATCAAAAATTAATTATAACGGCTGACAATGCTTCATCTAATAAAAAATGTAGATGAAAGTAAATACTAACTCAAAATTAATAATAATGACTGACAATGCTTCATCGAATAAAAAATGTAGATGAAAGTAAATACTAATCAAAAATTAATTATAATGGCTGACAATGCTTCATCTAATAAAAAATGAAGATGAAAGTAAATACTAGTCAAAAATTAATTATAATGGCTGACAATGCTTCATCTAATAAAAATGAAGATGAAAGTAAATACTAATCAAAAATTAATTATAATGGCTGACAGTGCTTCATCTAATAAAAAATGAAGATGAAAGTAAATACTAGTCAAAAATTAATTATAATGGCCAACAATGCTTCATCTAATAAAAAATGAAGATGAAAGTAAATACTAGTCAAAAATTAATTATAATGGCTGACAATGCTTCATCTAATAAAAAATGTAGATGAAAGTAAATACTAATCAAAAATTAATTATAATGGCTGACAATGCTTCATCTAATAAAAAATGAAGATGAAAGTAAATACTAGTCAAAAATTAATTATAATGGCTGACAATGCTTCATCTAATAAAAAATGAAGATGAAAGTAAATACTAGTCAAAAATTAATAATAATAGCTGACAGTGCTTCATCTAATAAAAAATGAAGATGAAAGTAAATACTAGTCAAAAATTAATTATAATGGCTGACAATGCTTCATCTAATAAAAAATGAAGATGAAAGTAAATACTAATCAAAAATTAATAATAATGACTGACAATGCTTCATCTAATAAAAAATGAAGATGAAAGTAAATACTAATTCAAAATTAATAATAATGGCTGACAATGCTTCATCTAATAAAAAATGAAGATGAAAGTAAATACTAATCAAAAATTAATAATAATGGCTGAATATGCGTCATTTAATAAAAAGTGAAAGTAAATACTAATCAAAAATTAATAATAATGGCTGACAATGCTTCATCTAATAAAAAATGAAGATGAAAGTAAATACTAATCAAAAATTAATAATAATGGCTGACAATGCTTCATCTAATAAAAAATGAAGATGAAAGTAAATACTAATTCAAAATTAATAATCATGGCTGACAATGCTTCATCTAATAAAAAGTGAAGATGAAAGTAAATACTAATCAAAAATTAATAATAATGGCTGAATATGCATCATTTAATAAAAAGTGAAAGTAAATACTAGTCAAAAATTAATAATAATGGCTGACAATGCTTCATCTAATAAAAAATGAAGATGAAAGTAAATACTAATCAAAAATTAATAATAATGGCTGACAATGCTTCATCTAATAAAAAATGAAGATGAAAGTAAATACTAATTCAAAATTAATAATAATGGCTGACAATGCTTCATCTAATAAAAAATGAAGATGAAAGTAAATACTAATCAAAAATTAATAATAATGGCTGAATATGCGTCATTTAATAAAAAGTGAAAGTAAATACTAATCAAAAATTAATAATAATGGCTGACAATGCTTCATCTAATAAAAATGAAGATGAAAGTAAATACTAGTCAAAAATTAATAATAATGACTGACAATGCTTCATCTAATAAAAAATGAAGATGAAAGTAAATACTAATCAAAAATTAATAATAATGACTGACAATGCTTCATCTAATAAAAAATGAAGATGAAAGTAAATACTAATTCAAAATTAATAATAATGGCTGGCAATGCTTCATCTAATAAAAAATGAAGATGAAAGTAAATACTAATCAAAAATTAATAATAATGGCTGACAATGCTTCATCTAATAAAAAATGAAGATGAAAGTAAATACTAATTCAAAATTAATAATCATGGCTGACAATGCTTCATCTAATAGAAAATGAAGATGAAAGTAAATACTAATCAAAAATTAATAATAATGGCTGAATATGCGTCATTTAATAAAAAGTGAAAGTAAATACTAATCAAAAATTAATAATAATGGCTGACTATGCTTCATCTAATAAAAAAATGAAGATGAAAGTAAATACTAATTCAAAATTAATAATAATGGCTGACAATGCTTCATCTATTAAAAAATGAAGATGAAAGTAAATACCAATCAAAAATTAATAATAATGGCTGAATATGCATCATTTAATAAAAAGTGAAAGTAAATACTAGTCAAAAATTAATAATAATGGCTGACAATGCTTCATCTAATAAAAAATGAAGATGAAAGTAAATACTAGTCAAAAATTAATAATAATGACTGACAATGCTTCATCTAATAAAAAATGAAGATGAAAGTAAATACTAGTCAAAAATTAATAATAATGGCTGACAATGCTTCATCTAATAAAAAAGAAGATGAAAGTAAATACTAATCAAAAATTAATAATAATGACTGACAATGCTTCATCTAATAAAAAATGAAGATGAAAGTAAATACTAGTCAAAAATTAATAATAATGACTGACAATGCTTCATCTAATAAAAAATGAAGATGAAAGTAAATACTAATCAAAAATTAATAATAATGGCTGACAATGCTTCATCTAATAAAAAATGAAGATGAAAGTAAATACTAATTCAAAATTAATAATCATGGCTGACAATGCTTCATCTAATAAAAAATGAAGATGAAAGTAAATACTAATCAAAAATTAATAATAATGGCTGAATATGCGTCATTTAATAAAAAGTGAAAGTAAATACTAATCAAAAATTAATAATAATGGCTGACAATGCTTCATCTAATAAAAAATGAAGATGAAAGTAAATACTAGTCAAAAATTAATAATAATGACTGACAATGCTTCATCTAATAAAAAATGAAGATGAAAGTAAATACTAATCAAAAATTAATAATAATGACTGACAATGCTTCATCTAATAAAAAATGAAGATGAAAGTAAATACTAGTCAAAAATTAATAATAATGACTGACAATGCTTCATCTAATAAAAAATGAAGATGAAAGTAAATACTAGTCAAAAATTAATAATAATGACTGACAATGCTTCATCTAATAAAAAATGAAGATGAAAGTAAATACTAATTCAAAATTAATAATAATGGCTGACAATGCTTCATCTAATAAAAAATGAAGATGAAAGTAAATACTAATCAAAAATTAATAATAATGGCAGAATATGCGTCATTTAATAAAAAGTGAAAGTAAATACTAATCAAAAATTAATAATAATGACTGACAATGTTTCATCTAATAAAAAATGAAGATGAAAGTAAATACTAGTCAAAAATTAATAATAATCGCTGACAATGCTTCATCTAATAAAAAATGTAGATGAAAGTAAATACTAATCAAAAATTAATAATAATGGCTGAATATGCTTCATTTAATAAAAAGTGAAAGTAAATACTAGTCAAAAATTAATAATAATGGCTGACAATACTTCATCTAATAAAATGAAGATGAAAGTAAATACTAATCAAAAATTAATAATAATGGCTGACAATGTTTCTTCTAACAAAAAATGAAGATGAAAATAAATGCGAGTCAAAAATTAATAATATTGGCTGACAATGCTTCATCTAATAAAAAATGAAGATGAAAGTAAATACTAGTCAAAAATTAATAATAATGGCTGACAATGCTTTATCTAATAAAAAATGAAGAGGAAAGTAAATACTAGTCAAAAATTAATAATAATGACTGACAATGCTTCATCTAATAAAAAATGAAGAGGAAAGTAAATACGAGTCAAAAATTAATAATAATGGCTGACAATGCTTCATCTAATAAAAATGAAGAGGAAAGTAAATACTAGTCAAAAATTAATAATAATGGCTGACAATGCTTCATCTAATAAAAAATGTAGATGAAAGTAAATACTAATCAAAAATTAATAATAATGGCTGAATATGCTTCATTTAATAAAAAGTGAAAGTAAATACTAGTCAAAAATTAATAATAATGGCTGACAATACTTCATCTAATAAAATGAAGATGAAAGTAAATACTAGTCAAAAATTAATAATAATGACTGACAATGTTTCTTCTAACAAAAAATGAAGATGAAAATGAATGCGAGTCAAAAATTAATAATAATGACTGACAATGCTTCATCTAATAAAAAATGAAGATGAAAGTAAATACTAATCAAAAATCAATAATAATGGCTGACAGTGCATCTTCTAATAAAACTGAAGACGAAAGTAAATACTAGACAAAATTAATGATAATATTTGGCAATGCTTCATCTCATAAAAATGAAATTAAATACTTTTTTTTTTTTTTTTTTAATCATTTCACCCCGAGCAAGGCAGAAACGCCACTGATGTGCAGGGGGTTACATAAATGTAGAAAGATTAATTAGAAAAGAGTGAGGAGTACAAGCTAGTTAGAAAGGAACAATAGAAAACTGAGAAAGCAGGTGCAATGACAGGTACATGGGCGGAGAGAAAGGGAAGGTTATACAGGGGAGGGGAGAGAGCTAGAGGCCAGTGGTTAGTAGGTGAGTATTAACTTTGCTTTTAAATTTCTGGAGGTCGTAGCCGTCAGGAAAGCAAGAATACGGGAGTGAGTTCCACAGGCGGGAAGTGCGAGAGAGGAAGCTGCTGGAGTAGAATTGTCGTCTGCGTTTGGCTAACCTGACTGTGAATGGGTGGGACCCAGTTGCCAGTCTGGTTGAACGGGTAAACACCTGTTGAGGAGGCATCAGTGACTTAAGCTCATCCGAGCAGAAGCCATGAAGGTATTTATAGAAGAGACAGAGGGAGGCCACATTTCGACGATGGGAAAGTGGCTGCAGACGAGTCGCCAGATCAGAACCTATCACATTACAGACTCTCCTTTGGAGCTTGTCGAGAACACTGAGGAGAACGGCAGGGGCACCTGACCATAAATGGCAGCAGTACTCCATGCACGGACGGATGGTTGACTTGTATATATGCAGGATGGATTCAGGTGGAAAAAACATCCTGGATCGACATAGTGACCCAATCTTCTTAGCAGTAGATTTTGCTATGGATTCAATATAGTGCTTCCATTTGAGGTCTGAGGACAGGGTAAGTCCGAGGAGGCGTAGTGTATTACTCTCCGGGAGAATCATCTGGTCCATGCTTATGGGAGGCAGAAGAGGTTGCCTGTAATGGTTGACAGACAACAGCTTGGTCTTCGAGGAATTGAAGTTGACAAGCCACTTCTTGCCCCAGTTCACCACAGAGTGTAGATCCCGCTCAAGGTCAGCAGCGAGATTTTGTCTGTCCGCCACGACAGGTTTCTTACTGGAGCGGGAGTATATTGTAGTGTCATCTGCGTAGATGCCTACTTGGGACCTGATCTCATCTGGGAGGTCGTTGATGAAAATAAGGAAGAGCGTTGGGCCCAGGATAGAGCCTTGTGGGACACCAGCATTCGTGCTGTAGGACGAAGAGGCACGCCCATTCAGAACGACCTTCATTTTGCGGTTATTTAAGAAAGATTGGATTAGGTCAAGCAGGCGACCGGTAATACCATAACCGCGTAGTTTGCATAGGAGGCCAGGGTGCCAAACCCTGTCGAAAGCCTTGGAGATATCCAGAGCAACCGCGCGAGCCTCGTCAGACTCATCAAGGGCCTGTAGCATGTACTCCGTTACAGTAGTTAGCAGGTCGGCTGTGGACCTGTCAAATCGGAATCCATATTGCCTGTCGGAGAACAGTTTGTGGGCGGTGAGATGATGAACTATTTCAGCATTTATTATAGCCTCGAACACTTTCCCGAATATTGGTAGAAGACTGATCGGGCGATAGTTGGATGGGTCCGAGGGTTCACCACAGTTCTTAAAGACAGGAACGACTGAGGAGAATTTCCAGCATGCAGGAAAGCAGGAAGCAGAAAGGCAGTAGTTAAACAGTTTAGAGAGGACAGGGGAAAGTTCAGGGACACACCTCTTAAGGACTATCACCGGGATTCCATCGTCTCCACACGCCTTATGGGGGTCGAGTTTTGAAATTACTCTGGATACTATTGTCGGGGTAATATATACGTCATGCAGTTTGGCCTCAGTTCTAATAGGGAAGTCGGGTGGGTGCACTCCGGACGAGTCGAGTGTGGAGTTGGATGAGAATCTGCGGGCAAAGCACTCAGCTTTCTCAGCAGATGACGTGAGAACGTCAAATCCATGGATTAAGGGAGGTATTGAGGATTTCCTATTGTTGAGCACCCGTTTACAAATCCTCCAATAGTCCTTGGAGCCGAACTTGCGGTCAGCTATGTGCTGTCGCATTCTCTCCGCAAACAACTGTTTGGCGTCATTTAGGGTTCTCTTGCACTCACTGCGAGCGGATGTGAACAGGCGCCTATTGTGATCAGTTGGCTGTCTCTGGAATAGATGGAAGTAATGGTTCCTGTGGGCAATGGCGGCTGAGCAGGCCGGAGAGAACCACGGAGAGGAATGAGGTTTTAAGCAATACTTCCTGGTGGGTATGAAGGCATCAATGCCAGCTTTCACCCATGACGAGACCTCAGAGGCACAGTCATCAACTGATAGGTCAAACACTTTTCCCCAGGGGACGTCGCAGAGGAAATCGCGAAAGGCATCCCAGTCAGCTTTTTGGTAGAGGTAGGAGGTTCTATGAGTAGGGGGATCCTGGGGGGAGTGAGATTGGAAAGAAATACTGAGGGAGACTACAGCGTGGTCGGAGTTGCCGAGAGGGCAAAGCTGCGAGACTTGACAGGCGTCGGGCGCAGAGGTGAAACATATATCTAGCAGTGAGGAATGACCCGAGGGTGTGCTTGGGAAGCGAGTGGGGAAGTCCACCACTTGCGTAAGGGATTGGGAAATAGCAAAGTTCACGGCGTGAATGCCCGCCGAATCAGTAACAGCGTTTTCAAGCCACTCAGAGTGATGGGCATTGAGGTCTCCAAATACAAATATGTGGGCAAATGGGTGATAGGAAATAGCCTTATCTATGTCGTCGGCAATGCTATCTAGTAGGGAGCAGTCAGGAGAGGAGGGAGAACGGTAAAGGAAGAATAGGTAGCTAACCGAACTGAGGAGAGACAAGCGGAGACATATGTATTGGTGGTCAGTAGATTCGAGTGAAGTCACCCTAGTTATGGGGAGGTGTTCGCTGACATAAACACCCAGCCCATGCATGTGGACAGTAGAATCCTTCCTTAAAAGGGGAAGATAACCAGGGATGAAGAGGTCAGAGGAGGGAATAGCTGAGCTGAGGTTAGTTTCGCAGAGCGCGAGGATGTCTGGGGACTTTTCATGCAGGAACGCTTCTACACTAGCAAAGTTAGTACGAATGCCTCGGATATTAGTGAAGGAGAGGTTAATGGGCTTAGGTGGTTTGGATTTAGCTGGTTTAGGGTCATTTCTGTTTTGTCTTGTCATGTTTTTTGTTTATAGAAAGGGACCTAGGGTAGAGGATACAGGCGGTCATTACCCACGATCTGTGCTGGGAGGGAGACTGGCTAGGGCTGCAACAAGGTGTGGCCTCGGGGTTGCCCACCGAAAGCGCTTGCAGGGACACCTATCCATGCGCGACATGGCACTACAAGAACCCCGATATTATACAACTGTTGATCAGAGCAGCCGCTCTTGACGCTACGCAAGAGTTAGGGCTCCTAACTACCAGTCGGAAGCAGCAACCAGGAAACTGCCAACCCGGTACCCTCACAGTGATGAGCCATTGCCACCAACCGGCCAGATCGCAGGAAACTCGCGGAAGCACCAGTACCAAGGTCTGAAGAGAGAGGAGTGAAAACCGGAAACCACATCCTAAACAGGAAACAAGGAACGAGCCTCTACTCCAGTTCAATAGACGTGGGAGGAGTATAGACCGGGCGATAGTGTGACCTATCTACTCCTATTAAAAAAAAAAAAAAAAAAAAAAAAACTTACAAACTTACAAAAGTGGAGTTTAACTAAGTTTTAACTTAGTTAAAGTCCAAATGTGAAACCTCAAAAAAGGGGGGGGGGGACAAAAACACAGATATATATATAAAAAATAAAAAAAACAAACAAAACCATCATCAAAGCAAACAAACGGAAAATACCTCTCAGTTTAACACAGGAAATTTGAATTGAAGATTCATTCTTCAATTCTTGCTTTTCCAAAGAATTGTGGCAAGTCGGCCTGCTAATTGTTCTAAACAAAGAACAGCACGTGGCATGGAGCTGTAATGTTGCTGATAACTCGGCCAAAGTGATAACTACGCCTTACAGAATAAATATAAATTTCAAAATTTTTTTTTTTTTCCTCCCAAATGAAGCATGAACTCCGAAAAAGGGGGGGGGACAAAAACACAGATATATATAAAAACAAAAAAATAAAAAAACAAACAAAACAAACAAAACAAACAAACGGAAAATACCTCTCAGTTTAACACAGGAAATTTGAATTGAAGATTCATTCTTCAATTCTTGCTTTCCAAGAGTTAACGGCGAGTCGGCCTTCCATGATAGAATTCCCATCAGGCTGCTTTGTCGCTGGGCACAAGCGGCTGCTGATAACTCGGCCAAAGTAGCTTCGCATAGCAGAATAAATATAAATTTCAAAATTTTTTTTTCCTCTTAAATGAAGCATGAACTCTGAAAAAGGGGGGGGGGGGGACAACACGAGTATAACCAACAAAAACAAAAAAATAAAAAAACAAACAAAACAAACAAAACAAACAAACGGAAAATACCTCTCAGTTTAACACGAGAAATTTGAATTGAAGATTCATTCTTCAATTCTTGGCACCCAAGAGTTAACGGCAGAGTCAAGCTAGATGGGAATTCCCATTCAAAGAAGAACAGCACGTGGCATGCGGGTAACAATGGCTGCTGATAACTCGGCCAAAGTAGCTTCGCATAGCAGAATAAATATAAAATTTAAATTTTTTTTTTTTTTCCTCCCCAAAATGAAGCAGACTCCGGGGGGGGGGGGGGGGGGGGGGGGACAAAAACACAGATATATATAAAAATAAAATAAAAAAAACAAACAAAACAAACAAAACAAACAAACGGAAAATACCTCTCAGTTTGCAGGAAATTTGAATTGAAAATTCATTTTACCTTCAATTCTTTGCGCAGCACTCCAAAGTTAACAGCGAGTCGGCCTGCTAGGTAAATTCCCATTCAAAGAACAGCACGTGGCATGGAGCGCAAATGGCTGCTGATAACTCGGCCAAAAGTAGCTTCGCATAGCAGAATAAATATAAATTTCAAAATTTTTTTTTTTCCTCCCAAACGGCACATGAACTCCGAAAAAAAAAGGGGGGGACAAAAAACACAGATATATATAAAAACAAAAAATAACAAACAAACAAACAAAACAAACAAACAGAAAATACCTCTCCAAGTTTTAACGCGAAAATTTGAATTGAAGATTCATTTTCTTCAATTAAACACTACGAGGAGTTAACGGCGAGTCGGCCTGCTAGGTAAATTCCCATTCAAAAAATAGCACGTGGCATGGAGCTGTGGCCGACACTTTGATAACTCGGCCAAAGTAGCTTGTAGCAGAATAAATATAAATTTCAAAATTTTTTTTTTCCTCCCAAATGAAGCATGAACTCCAGAAAAAGGGGGGGAACAAAAAACACAGATATCTATAAAGCAAAAAAATAAAAAAAACAAACAAAACAAACAAAACAACTTTAAACGGAAAATACCTCTCAGTTTAACACAGGAAATTTGAATTGAAGATTCGCATTCTTCAATTCTTGCTCCAAGTTAACGGCGAGTCATTCTGGAAGGTAAATTCCCATTCAAAGAACAGCACATATTGGAGCTGTAATGGCTGCTGATAACTCGGCCAAAGTAGCTGCTAGCGAATAAATAAATTTCAAAATTTTTCCTCCCAAATGAAGCATGAACTCCGAAAAAGGGGGGGACAAAAACACAGATATATATAAAAACAAAAAAATAAAAAAAACAAACAAAACAAACAAAAACAAACAAACGGAAAATACCTCTCCAGTTTAACACAGGAAATTTGAATTGAAGATTATTCTTCAATTCTTGCTTACCAAATTCAACAGCGAGTCGCAACTGCTAGTGAGCTCCCATTCAAAGAACAGCACATTAACTGGAGCTGTAATGGCTGCTGATAACTCAGCCAAAGTAGCTTCGCACCAACAAAGATAAATATATAAATTAAAAAAATTTTTTTTTTCTCCCAAATGAAGCATGAACTCCGAAAAAGGAGACAAAAATACAGATATATATAAAAACAAAAAAATAAAAAAAACAAACAAACAAACAAAACAAACAAACGGAAAATACCTCTCAGTTTAACACAGGAAATTTGAATTGAAAATTCATTCTTCAATTCTTGCTTTCCCAGAAGTTAACGGCGAGTCGACCTATAGGTAAATTCCCATTCAAATTGTAGCACGTGGCATGGAGCTGTAATGGCTGCTGATAACTCGGCCAAAGTAACTTCGCATAGCAGAATAAATATAAATTTCAAAATTTTTTTTTTCCCTCCCAAAATGAAGCATGAACTCCGAAAAAAAGGGGGGGGGGACAAAAACACAGATATATATAAAAACAAAAAAATAAAAACAAACAAAACAAACAAAACAAACAAACAGGAAAATACCTCTCAGTTTAACACAGGAAATTTGAATTGAAGATTCATTCTTCAATTCTTGCTTTTCCCAAGAGTTAACGGCAGTCAACCTGCTAGGTAATTCCCACATTCAAAAGACAGCACGACTAACTTCTGGAGCTGTAATGGCTGCTGATAACTCGTAAGTAGCTTCGCATAGCAGAATAAATATAAATTTCAAAATTTTTTTTTTTTTTCCTCCCAAATGAAGCATGAACTCCGAAAAAAAGGGGGGAGGGGACAAAAACACAGATATATATAAAAACAAAAAAATAAAAAAAACAAACAAAACAAACAAAACAAACAAACGGAAAATACCTCTCAGTTTAACACAGGAAATTTGAATTGAAGATTCATTCTTCAATTCTTGCTTTTACCCCCAAGGATTAACAGTCAGCCTGCTAGGTAAATTCCCATTGAAAAAGAACAGCGTGGCATGGGCTGCAATGGCTGCTGATAACTCGGCCAAAGTAGCTTCGCATAGCA
The DNA here is from genome assembly GCA_037127315.1 of Ascarosepion bandense. Taxonomy (NCBI): domain Eukaryota; kingdom Metazoa; phylum Mollusca; class Cephalopoda; order Sepiida; family Sepiidae; genus Ascarosepion; species Ascarosepion bandense. The sequence continues at coordinate 1,341,548 of JBBBDQ010000529.1, read as the reverse complement.
GAATAAATATAAATTTCAAAATTTTTTTTTTCCTCCCAAATGAAGCATGAACTCCGAAAAAAAGGGGGGGGGGGGGACAAAAACCCCAGATATATATAAAAACAAAAAAATAAAAAAAATAAGTAAAGCAAACAAAACAAACAAACGGAAAATACCTCTCAGTTTAACACAGGAAATTTGAATTGAAGATTCATTCTTCAATTCTTGCTTTTCCCAAGAGTTAACGGCGAGTCGGCCTGCTAGGTAAATTCCCATTCAAAGAACAGCACGTGGCATGGAGCTGTAATGGCTGCTGATAACTCGGCCAAAGTAGCTTCATAGCAGAATAAATATAAATTTCAAAATTTTTTTTTTCCTCCCAAATGAAGCATGAACTCCGAAAAAAGGGGGGGACAAAAACACAGATATATATAAAAACAAAAAAAAATAAAAAAAACAAACAAAACAAACAAAACAAACAAACGGAAAATACCTCTCAGTTTAACACAGGAAATTTGAATTGAAGATTCATTCAACAATTCTTGCTGGAAGTTCATGCCGGCGAGTCAGCCTGCTAGGTAAATTCCCATTCAAAGAACAGCACGTGGCATGGAGCTGTAATGGCTGCTGATAACTCGGCCAAAGTAGCTTCGCATAGCAAACAAATATAAATTTCAAAATTTTTTTTTCCCTCCCAAATGAAGCATGAACTCCGAAAAAAGGGGGGGACAAAAACACAGATATATATAAAAACAAAAAAATAAAAAAAACAAACAAAACAAACAAAACAAACAAACGGAAAATACCTCAGTTTAACACAGGAAATTTGAATTGAAGATTCATTCTTCAATTCTTGCTTTTCCCAAGAGTTAACGGCGAGTCGGCCTGCTAGGTAAATTCCCCGCAATAAAGAACAGCACGTGGCATGGAGCTGTAATGGCTGCTGATAACTCGGCCAAAGTAGCTTCGCATAGCAGAATAAATATAAATTTCAAAATTTTTTTTTTAAAATGAAGCATGAACTCCGAAAAAAAAAGGGGGGGGGGACAAAAAACACGAATATATATAAAAACAAAAAAATAAAAAAAACAAACAAAACAAACAAAACAAACAAACGGAAAATACCTCTCAGTTTAACACAGGAAATTTGAATTGAAGATTCATTCTTCAATTCTTGCTTTAAGAGTTAACGGCGAGTCGGCCTGCTAGGTAAATTCCCATTCAAAGAACAGCACATGGCATGGAGCTGTAATGGCTGCTGATAACTCGGCCAAAGTAGCTTCATGGCAAATAAATATAAATTTCAAAATTTTTTTTTTTTTCCTCCCCAAATGAAACGCGAACTCGAAAAAAGAGAGGGGGGACAAAAACACAGATATATATAAAAACAAAAAAACAAAAAACAAAACAAAACAAACAAAACAAACAAACAGGAAAATACCTCTCAGTTTAACACAGGAAATTTGAATTGAAGATTCGTCTTCAATTCTTGCTTTTCCCAGGTTAACGGCGAGTCGGCCTGCTAGGTAAATTCCCATTCAAAGAACAGCACGTGGCATGGAGCTGTAATGGCTGCTGATAACTCGGCCAAAGTAGCTTCGCATAGCAAGAATAAATATAAATTTCAAAATTTTTTTTTTTTTCCTCCCCAATGTGACATGAACTCCGAAAAAAGGGGGGGGGGACAAAAACACAGATATATATAAAAACAAAAAAATAAAAAAAACAAACAAAACAAACAAAACAAACAAACGGAAAATACCTCTCAGTTTAACACAGGAAATTTAGATGAAGATTCATTCTTCGGTCTTGCTTTTCCCAAGAGTTAACGGCGAGTCGGCCTGCTAGGTAAATTCCATTCAAAGAACAGCACGTGGCATGGAGCTGTAATGGCTGCTGATAACTCGGCCAAAGTAGCTTCGCATAGCAGAATAATATAAATTTCAAAATTTTTTTTTTCCTCCCAAATGAAGCATGAACTCCGAAAAAAGGAGAGGACAAAAACACAGATATATATAAAAAACAAAAAAAAAAAAAAAAAAAAAACAAACAAAACAAACAAAACAAACAAACGGAAAATACCTCTCAGTTTAACACGGAGAATTTGAATTGAATTCGTGCAATTCTTGCTTTTCCGGTTAACGGCAGGTCGGCCTGCTAGGTAATTCCCATTCAAAGAACAGCACGTGGCATGGAGCTGTAATGGCTGCTGATAACTCGGCCAAGTAGCTTCGCATAGCAAGAATAAATATAAATTTCCAAAATTTTTTTTTTCTCCAAATGAAGCATGAACTCCGAAAAAAGAGAGAGGACAAAAACACAGATATATATAAAAACAAAAATAAAAAAAACAAACAAAACAAATAAAAACAAACAAACGGAAAATACCTCTCAGTTTAGAAGTTGAATTGAAGATTCATTCTTTAATTCTTGCTTTTCCCAAGAGTTAACGGCAGGAGTCAACCTGCTAGGTAAATTCCCATTCAAAGAACAGCACGTGGCATGGAGCTGTAATGGCTGCTGATAACTCAGCCAAAGTAGCTTCGCACTTAAGAATAAATATAAATTTCAAAATTTTTTTTTTTTTTCCTCCCAAATGAAGCATGAACTCCGAAAAAGGGGGGGGGGACAAAAACACAGATATATATAAAAACAAAAAAATAAAAAAAACAAACAAAACAAACAAAACAAACAAACGGAAAATACCTCTCAGTTTAACACAGAAATTTGAATTGAAAATTCATTCTTCAATTCTTGCTTTTCCCAAGAGTTAACGGCGGAGTCGGCCTGCTAGGTAAATTCCCATTCAAAGAACAGCACGTGGCATGGAGCTGTAATGGCCATGATAACTCGGCCAAAGTAGCTTCGCATAGCAGAATAAATATAAATTTCCACGATTTTTTTTTTCCTCCCAAATGAAGCATGAACTCCGAAAAAAAGGGGGGGGGGACAAAAACACAGATATATATAAAAACAAAAAATAAAAAAAACAAACAAAACAAACAAAACAAACAAACGGAAAATACCTCTCAGTTTAACACAGGAAATTTGGATGAAGATTCATTCTTCAATTCTTGCTTTTAAGAGTTAACGGCAGAGTCGTATATGAGTAAATTCCCATTCAAAGAACAGCACGTGGCATGGAGCTGTAATGGCTGCTGATAACTCGGCAAAAGTAGCTTCGCATAGCAGAATAAATATAAATTTCAAAATTTTTTTTTTTTTCCTCCCAAATGAAGCATGAACTCGAAAAAAGGGGGGGGGGGGGGACAAAAACACAGATATATATAAAAACAAAAAAATAAAAAAAACAAACAAAACAAACAAAACAAACAAACGGAAAATACTCTCAGTTTAACACAGGAAATTTGAATTGAAGATTCATTCTTCAGTCCCTTGCTTTCCCAAGAGTTAACGGCTTGGAGTCAGCCTGCTAGGTAATTCCCATTCAAAGAACAGCACGTGGCATGGAGCTGTAATGGCTGCTGATAACTCGGCCAGTAGCTTCGCATAGCAGAATAAATATAAATTTCAAAATTTTTTTTTTTCCTCCCAAATGACATGAACTCCGAAAGGAGACCAAAACACAGATATATATAAAAACAAAAAATAAAAAAAACAAACAAAACAAACAAAACAAACAAACGGAAAATACCTCTCAGTTTAACACAGGAAATTTGAATTGAAGATTCATTCTTCAATTCTTTTCCCAAGAGTTAACGGCGAGTCGGCCTGCTAGGTAAATTCCCATTCAAAGAACAGCACGTGGCATGGAGCTGTAATGGCTGCTGATAACTCGGCCAAAGTAGCTTCGCATAGCAGAATAAATATAAATTTCAAAATTTTTTTTTTCCCTCCCAAATAAAACTGAACTCGAAAAAAAGGGGGGGGAGACAAAAACACAGATATATATAAAAACAAAAAAATAAAACAAACAAAACAAACAAAACAAACAAACGGAAAATACCTCTCGGTTTAACACGGGAAATTTGAATTGAAGATTCATTCTTCAATTCTTGCTTTTCCCAAGAGTTAACGGCAGGTCGACCTGCTAAATTAGAATTCCCATTCAAAGAACAACACGTGGCATGGAGCTGTAATGGCTGCTGATAACTCGGCCAAAGTAGCTTCGCATAGCAGAATAAATATAAATTTCAAAATTTTTTTTTTTCCTCCCAAATGAAGCATGAACTCCGAAAAAAAGGGGGGGACAGAAACACAGATATATATAAAAACAAAAAATAAAAAAAACAAACAAAACAAACAAAACAAACAAACGGAAAATACCTCTCAGTTTAACACAGGAAATTTGAATTGAAGATTCGCCTTCCAATTCTTGCTTTTCCCCCAGAAGTTAACGGCGAGTCGACCCTGCTAGGTAAATTCCCATTCAAAGAACAGCACGTGGCATGGAGCTGTAATGGCTGCTGATAACTCGGCCAAAGTAGCTCGCATAGCAGAATAAATATAAATTTCAAAATTTTTTCCTCCCAAATGAAGCATGAACTCCGAAAAGAGGGGGGGGACAAAAACACAGATATATATAAAAACAAAAAAACAAACAAAACAAACAAAACAAACAAACGGAAAATACCTCTCAGTTTAACACAGGAAATTTGAATTGATTCATTCTTGAATTCTTGCTTCCCAAGAGTTAACGGCGAGTCGGCTACTAGGTAAATTCCCATTCAAAGAACAGCACGTAGCATGGAGCTGTAATGGCTGCTGATAACTCGGCCAAAGTAGCTTCGCATAGCAGAATAAATATAAATTTCAAAATTTTTTTTTTTTTCCTCCCAAATGAAGCATGAACTCCGAAAAAAGGGGGGGGGGACAAAAACACAGATATATATAAAAACAAAAAAATAAAAAAACAAACAAAACAAACAAAACAAACAAACGGAAAATACCTCTCAGTTTAACACAGGAAATTTGAATTGAAGATTCATTCTTCAATTCTTACTTTTCGAGTTAACGGCGAGTCGGCCTGCTAGGTAAATTCCCATTCAAAGAATGACACGTGGCATGGAGCTGTAATGGCTGCTGATAACTCTTCAAGTAGCTTCGCATAGCAGAATAAATATAAATTTCAAAATTTTTTTTTTTCCTCCCAAATGAAGCATGAACTCCGAAAAAAAGGGGGGGGGGACAAAAACACAGATATATATAAAAACAAAAAAATAAAAAAAACAAACAAAACAAACAAAACAAACAACGGAAAATACCTCTCAAAAGTTTAACACAGGAAATTTGAATTGAAGATTCATTCTTCAATTCTTGCTTTCAGAGTTAACGGCGAGTCGGCCTGCTAGGCCATTTCCACATTCAAAGAACAGCACGTGGCATGGAGCTGTAATGGCTGTGCTCTGGCCAAAGTAGCTTCGCATAGCAGAATAAATATAAATTTCAAAATTTTTTTTTCCTCCCAAATGAAGCATGAACTCCGAAAAAGGGGGGGGGGGACAAAACACAGATATATAAAAACAAAAAAAATAAAAAAAACAAACAAAACAAACAAAACAAACAAACGGAAAATACCTCTCAGGTTGCTTACAGGAAATTTGAATTGAAGATTCATTCTTCAATTCTTGCTTTTCCAAGAGTTAACGGCAGATCAGCATAACTAGGTAAATTCCCATTCAAAGAACAGCACGTGGCATGGAGCTGTAATGGCTGCTGATAACTCGGCCAAAGTAGCTTCGCATAGCAGAATAAATATAAAATTTCAAAATTTTTTTTTCCTCCCAAATGAAGCATGAACTCCGAAAAAGGGGGTTAAAAACACAGATATATAAAAACAAAAAAACCAAAAAAAACAAACAAAACAAACAAAACAAACAAACGGAAAATACCTCTCAGTTTAACACAGGAAATTTGAATTGAAGATTCATTCTTCAATTCTTGCTTTTCCCAAGAGTTAACGGCAGTCAACCTGCTAGGTAAATTCCATTCAAAGAACAGCACGTGGCATGGAGCTGTAATGGCTGCTGATATCGGCCAAGTAGCTTCGCATAGCAGAATAAATATAAGATTTCAAAATTTTTTTTTTCTCCCAAATGAAGCATGAACTCCGAAAAAAAGGGGGGGGGGGGACAAAAACACAGATATATATAAAAACAAAAAAATAAAAAAAACAAACAAAACAAACAAAACAAACAAACGGAAAATACCCTCTCAGTTTAACACAGGAAATTTGAATTAATTAAATTTCTTCATTCTTGTACTCCAAAGTTAACGGCAAGTCGAGACCTCTCGAATGAAATTCCCATTCAAAGAACAGCACATGTGCTGGGAGCTGCTGTGGCTGCACTGGTAACTCAACCAATGCTTCACCTGTGAAATAAATATAAATTTCAAAATTTTTTTTTCCTCCCAAATGAAGCATGAACTCCGAAAGGACAAAAACACAGATATATATAAAAACAAAAAAATAAAAAAAACAAACAAAACAAACAAAACAAACAAAACGGAAAATACCTCTCAGTTTAACACAGGAAATTTGAATTGAAGATTCATTCTTCAATTCTTGCTTTCCCAAGAGTTAACGGCGAGTCGACCTGCTAATTAATTCCCATTCAAAGAACAGCGTGGCATGGGCTGTAATGGCTGCTGATAACTCGGCCAAAGTAGCTTCGCATAGCAGAATAAATATAAATTTCAAAATTTTTTTTTTCCTCCCAAATGAAGCATGAACTCCGAAAAAAGGAGACAAAAACACAGGTGTATATATAAAAACAAAAAAACAAACAAAACAAACAAACAAACAAACGGAAAATCCCTCTCAGTTTAACACAGAAGTGATTGAAGATTCATTGCTGATGTAGCACTTCAGTTAACAGCGAGAGTCGACCTACTAGGTAAAAAAATTCCCATTAGAACAACGCATGTGGAGCTGTGGCTGCTGATAACTCGACCAAAGTAGCTTCGCACCAACAAATAAATATAAATTTCAAAATTTTTTTTTTTTTTCCTCCCCAAATGAAGCATGAACTCGAAAAAGGGGGGGGGGACAAAAACACAGATATATATAAAAACAAAAAAATAAAAAAAACAAACAAAACAAACAAAACAAACAAACGGAAAATGCCTCTCAATTCTTTTAAGGAAATTTGAATTGAAGATTCATTCTTCAATTCATAACTCCCCAAGAGTTAACGGCAGAGTCGGCCTGCTAGGCCAATTCCTTCAAAAAAGAACAGCACGTGGCATGGAGCTGCTAATGGCTGCTGATAACTCGACCCAAGTAGCTTCGCATAGCAGAATAAATATAAATTTCAAAATTTTTTTTTTTTCCCTCCCCAAATGAAGCATGAACTCCGAAAAAGGGGGGGGGGGACAAAAACACAGATATATATAAAAACAAAAAAATAAAAAAAACAAACAAAACAAACAAAACAAACAAACGGAAAAATACCTCTCAGTTTAACACAGGAAATTTGAATTGAAGATTCATTCTTCGTTCTTGCTTTTCCCAAGAGTTAACGGCGAGTCGGCCTGCTAGGTAAATTCCCATTCGAGAACAGCACACGTGGCATGGAGCTGTAATGGCTGCTGATAACTCGGCCAAAGTAGCTTCGCATAGCAGAATAAATATAAATTTCAAAAATTTTTTTTTCCTCCCCAAATGAAGCATGAACTCCGAAAAAGGGGGGGGGACAAAAACACAGATATATATAAAAACAAAAAAATAAAAAAACAAACAAAACAAACAAAACAAACAAACGGAAAATACCTCTCAGTTTAACACAGGAAATTTGAATTGAAGATTCATTCTTCAATTCTTGCTTTTCCCAAAGAGTTAACGGCGAGTCGACCTGCTAGGTAAATTCCCGACAAAGAACAGCACGTGGCATGGAGCTGTAATGGCTGCTGATAACTCGGCCAAAGTAGCTTCGCACTTAGCAGAATAAATATAAATTTCAAAATTTTTTTTTTTTTTTCCTCCCAAATGAAGCATGAACTCCGAAAAAAGGGGGGGGGACAAAAACACAGATATATATAAAAACAAAAAAATAAAAAAAACAAACAAAACAAACAAAACAAACAAACGGAAAATACCTCTCAGTTTAACACAGGAAATTTGAATTGAAGATTCATTCTTTAATTCTTGCTTTTCCCCAAGAGTTAACAGCGAGTCGGCCTGCTAGGTAAATTCCCATTCGAAACAGCACGTGGCATGGAGCTGTAATGGCTGCTGATAACTCGGCCAAGTAGCTTCGCATAGCAGAATAAATATAAATTTCAAAATTTTTTTTTTTCCTCCCAAATGAAACGTGAACTCCGAAAAAGGGGGGGGGGACAAAAACACAGATATATATAAAAACAAAAAAATAAAAAAACAAACAAAACAAACAAAACAAACAAACGGAAAATACCTCTCAGTTTAACACAGGAAATTTGAATTAGAAGATTCATTCTTCAATTCTTGCTTTTCCCAAGAGTTAACGGCGAGTCGGCCTGCAGGTATTCCCATTCCAAAGAACAGCACGTGGCATGGAGCTGTAATGGCTGCTGATAACTCGGCCAAAGTAGCTTTAGCATAGCGGAATAAATATAAATTTCAAAATTTTTTTTTTTTTTCCTCCCAAATGAAGCGAACTCCGAAAAAAGGGGGGGGGGACAAAAACACAGATATATATATAAAAACAAAAAAATAAAAAAACAAACAAAACAAACAAAACAAACAAACGGAAAATACCTCTCAGTTTAACACAGGAAATTTGAATTGAAGATTCATTCTTCGATCTTGCTTTTCAAGAGTTAACGGCGAGTCGGCCTACTAGGTAATTCCCATTCAAAGAACAGCACGTGGCATGGAGCTGTAATGGCTGCTGATAACTCGGCCAAAGTAGCTTCGCATAGCAGAATAAATATAAATTTCAAAATTTTTTTTTCCTCCCAAATGAAACCGCCGACTCCGAAAAGGGGGGGGGGGGACAAAAACACAGATATATAAACAAAAAAAACAAACAAAACAAACAAAACAAACAAACGGAAAATACTCTCAGTTTAACACATTTGGATTGAAGATTCATTCTTCAATTCTTGCTTTTCCCAAGAGTTAACGACGAGTCGGCCTGCTAGGTAAATTCCCATTCAAAGAACAGCACGTGGCATGGAGCTGTAATGGCTGCTGATAACTCGGCCAAAGTAGCTTCGCATAGCAGAATAAATATAAATTTCAAAATTTTTTTTTTTTTCCTCCCAAATGAAGCATGAACTCCGAAAAAGGGGGGGGGACAAAAACACAGATATATATAAAAACAAAAAAATAAAAAAAACAAACAAAACAAACAAAACAAACAAACGGAAAATACCTCTCAGTTTAACACAGGAAATTTGAATTGAAGATTCATTCTTCAATTCTTGCTTTTCCCAGAGTTAACGGCGAGTCGGCTGCTAGGTAAATTCCCATTCAAAGAACAGCACGTGGCATGGAGCTGTAATGGCTGATAACTCGGCCAAAGTAGCTTCGCATAGCAGAATAAATATAAATTTCAAAATTTTTTTTTTTCCTCCCAAATGAAGCATGAACTCGAAAAAGGGGGGGGGACAAAAACACAGATATATATAAAAACAAAAAAATAAAAAAAACAAAACAAAACAAACAAAACAAACAAACGAAAATACCTCTCAATTTAACACAGGAAATTTGAATTGAAATTTCATTCTTCAGATTCTTGCTTTTCCCAAGAGTTAACGGCGAGTCGACCTGCTAGGTAAATTCCCATTCAAAGAACAGCACGTGGCATGGAGCTGTAATGGCTGCTGATAACTCGGCAAAGTAGCTTCGCATAGCAGAATAAATATAAATTTCAAAATTTTTTTTTCCTCCCAAATGAAGCATGAACTCCGAAAAAGGGGGGACAAAAGCAGATATATCTAAAAACAAAAAAAAAAAAAAACAAACAAACGGAAAATACCTCTCAGTTTAACACAGGAAATTTGAATTGAAAGAGATTCATTCTTCAATTCTTGCTTTTCCCAAGAGTTGTCCAAAGAAATAGTAATTTTCGGGAATAACAAAGAAAAATAAAAGTAGTAATTAAGATATAAATACTGATAAATACCCAGAGTAAAATTACGTGCAATAAAAACTAAAATATTATTTAAGATAAAAGTAAAACCGAATCAAGATCAATAATAATCTTTCTTATCTCAGGTTATTAAATCGTGTCACATTGATAAGTGATCTAAGAATAAATATGAAACGCCTGTGCTAAATAGTCCCGTTAATATCTGTGTGACTTTTTTATACTGAAAAATGCATCAACTTGTGAGTGTTGGTCGTGTTGTTTCCCTTGTCACATCAAAGTAAATCTAAAAGAACTGGTTACATTTGGAAGCTCGAATTTGGTTAATATTTAAAATGGGCTTGATATGTTGTTGATATGTCCCGGAAAGATATTTATATATAATTCGAGATAGCTAAACGGTTTTGGCAAATGTAACTGGGTAAGACAATCTAGTATGTAGACCTAATCGACGGTACTCGTCGTATGCAGTATCCGGAGAGATGGGAGTAGATGTAAACCAATAGTCGTAGGTCTCTGGTAGTAGACCTCTATAAGTCCTCGCCATCGTCTGTATTTATGGCTGACACCAGCCATTCACATTACTGTGGAGGGGGACCAAGTTGTATGCATATTCATTAAAGATTCGTTACATCAGTTATCAAATTTGATTTCTATTATCGAAACTATTTGATCCCATTTGGTCGAAAAAATAAGAATTATCCATTGACCATCGGGTCAAAGATGAAAAACAGAGCCCATCAAAATAAAACCGGAAAGATTTAAATGTTAATCAAAATGATGTGTATCATTTGATTAAAGGAAGTAAGGAAAAAACTATACAGAGATTTGAATGTCTGCTAACGGTTGGTCTGGTAGCTTCATTGGTAGTACAAGTGCTTCAGAAAGGCAGGCTTCCAAGGATAAGCGTTTGAATTTTTTTTAAATTTTATTATCCCCCGCTACTTAGCAACGACAGTGAAATGGTGTTTTTTTTTTGTTTTTTTTTATAATCATATCACCCCAAGCAAGGCATTTTACTGCCACTGTTTTGCAGAGGATTACATAGAAGGAAAGTTATAAGAAAGAGTGACAGGTTATAGGGGATGTCAGGAAGTGGGTAAGAGAAGGATGAGAATACTGATGAGAGTGGAGTGAATGGAGAAAGAAGCATGAGAGAGAGGATGCAAGTTAGTGAGATAGGAGATGACTATTGACTTTACATTTAAATTCTTGGAGATTGTAGCTGTTCGGGGAAGCAAGTAAACGGAAGGGAATTCCACAGGCGAGAAGTGCGAGAAAAGAAACTACTGGAGTAGAATTTGCGTTTACAATGTATTGGTTTCACAGTAAAAGGGTGGGACCTAGTTCATCTTGTGGCTCGAGTAAATTCATATATAGGGGGCACCAGTGAGCTAAGTTCATCGGAGTAGCAGCCGTGAAAGTATTTGTAGAAGAGACACAGAGAAGCCACATTGCACGGTGAGAAAGTGACTGTAACCGAGCTGCCAAGCCGGGATCTATCACATTGCAAATTCTCTGTTGGATTTTGTCAAGGACACCTAGATGAATAGCAAGAGCACCCTGTTGTCTGAAATTGTGGCTGAAATAATCGTCAAGAATTTTAAATAACCTTTTAACCTCAAAGCATTCGACGACAACTGAATCAGGAAATATGAATGAGTTTTTCTTTACCCTCATTTATCTTCAGTCTTGGTTTTTTTTTATCATTTCAACCCAAGCCGCTATGATGCACGGGGTTACTGAGAGTGAAATAAACCGAGAAACCTTATTGACGAGAAAGGACAGTAAAAGACAAGGTTCAAAGAGACGGAAAATGGCGATTGACTTTTCATTTAAATTTCTGAAGATCGTAGTCAACAGAAAAGAGTACTTCAATCGAAAAGAAGCTATTTGGATAGAACTTAAAGTTACACTTTGCGATTAAATTGATGTGATCTAACTGCCAGTCTAATCAGTCAGTAAGTTAGTTGCCATACGGGATACCCCCTTTGGCGACCATGCCTCTTTCGAGACATCATTGACAGAGCAAAAGACATTCTAGCCGTAATTTGCCATTTCTTTCTACGGTAGACTGGTTACCAACCAAGGCTATAAAACACAATCTATCTTGATATTCGACTTATAACTGGAGGGAGAAGAGATGGATAAATACTTTTCTCAAGGGTAATCAATGTGCGCAAGTGAATGAAACGAATTCGACTGGAATTCGAACCCGGCACTTTAACTGCGCTTAAATTAACTGTTAATCAGAAAATTTGTTTAATTACACTTGGAAAAATCGATTTTAACTCTCCCTTCTCCAGATACAGACTAGTCTTATAAAATCACCGCTGTTTAATTTTTAGGAATATTTACATTACATAACCACCCGTATTTACTGAACTGATGGAACATTTAAACCCCTCTCCTACCACATGACAATGAAGTTGAATTAACCACTAACAACTTGTCATAAAAAGGCTCAAGTGGCTGACAGCGAGTAAGGTTCAGAAGAGACAACTCTATCGAGTCAGCATTGGACAGACACAAATATTCTTTTCTGATACCTCGTCTGTCTTTTAGTATTTTTTAAGTTTTATTGTTGTTATTATTATTGTTATTGTTGTTATTTTTTCCCACAAACCAAAGAAATAAAGGAAAAAACGGAGCGTGTAGAATGGTGTGGGTTTAGGAAGATGTGGAAATCGACAGACAATGCTAACTTACCCCACGTCTTTATCAGTTTCCCTCTTCTCCACTTACCGCACTGCACCTTCCTTCACTTCTGGCCCTGCCCTTACTACCCGAGCCGTCAGCAATCCCAAGAACAATTTCGAAAACAACGGCATCTCTACTTTCTTTGCCGGCGCCTTATTTTCTTTTTCACTCACTCCTTATTTATTTATTTATTTATTTATTTATTGTGTCTTCCGTTGCTCGGACTGTATCCTGGTTCGACGCGCCCCTATCTTGAACTTCACTCTCCTATTTATGACCACACACCAACTTCCTCCCCGCCATGTTTCATTTCTCCACATTTTTTAATTCTTTCTTTTAGCCTCTTTTACACACAACCGATTCTACGGAACCCCGACAGCCACTATCAGATCTTCAGTCCGATTTCTCTTTTATGGGAGTTGGTGATCGAGGCGAGAGAATGGGGAGAACCATGTACACGTAAACATCGTCGCAAAAATAACAGAAAACGAAAAGGACAAAAGAAAGAGAAGAGGAAGGAGGAGGAGGAGGAGGAGGAGGAGGAGGAGGAAATACGGCTTCGCCAAGTAAATATAAAAATATACAAATAAATAAACATATAAAGTGATAACGAACAGTAACAATAAAAATACAAATATGACAAGACGGTGGGAGAGTGAGGGAGAAACCGTTCCGCAGGTTTCGTAAGGGTTGGGTGAGCTAGAGTCAGAAGAGAATTGCCTGTGGTCGGGGCTGTCGTAGAAAAAAGTGTTGAGAAAGAGAGAAGTCTCATAGAATTTTCCTTCCTTGCTTCTTCGAGCCGGACTCTTTCAATCCTATTTGCAGCATGCCTCTTCCCCATTGGTATGATCAGCAAAAACATGACAATAGACAGCAGGAGACAAACAAGTGTTGACAAATTAGTTGATGAATGCGAGAGGCACACTGTTAACATGTCTTTTCCAGTAGTCACTCTTAACCTTTCGAGTTTCTCTCTCATTCTTACATGTTACCGTTTTCTTTAGATTATAAAACGGGTTCTTTTAGACTAGAATTTCATCATTGTTGCTTTTATTGCAGCCTTTTGGACGATATATTCTTCGGCATTTCTCAGACCTGCGTTACATATTACACTTTTTAAGTATTCTTTTATTTCTATATCGTCATAATGTTAACAGTTCTCAAAAACGAAGCGCACGAAATCCGTAGCTTGAGAAAAAAAATCTGATCATTCAAAATATCAATCAAGAAAAGCGAGAGTGAAACAAATAGAGAGAGAGAAAGAGAGAGAGAAAGAGAGTGAGGGGAATGGAGGCAGAGAGGGAGAGAGAGAAGGAGAGGGAGGGGATGTATGTCATTTCGATAATGCTTGTATAAGGCTGGAGATAGGGTTCACCATAGAGTAAGTCGGTTTTTTCTTAGCTTGTCTCTTTCGTGACCCAAGTTCATATCTTTCCATTCAATGCAAGAATTGGTCTATTCTTTGTGTTCTTCCACCTAACAAACCTATTCTTCCCAAATACTGGTACTATATAGTCATCCGCAGACAGAACTGTTTCGCTGTATCACAGCTCATCAGTACGGTTAGACTCCGATTGCTTTTAACCCAGGATTGAAACCCGACCGAACTGGCGTCAGTCGGCGATTCTACTTCTGGGCTATGGGCGTTCGGTAGAAGAAGGCAGACTTTTAGCATGTATATTGTCATTATACACGCCCAATAGCCAGAGTGCTCTAATTCATTAGTGAATGAGCGATGCGTGCATGCGAGAGTAGCTACTGTTTTTTCAAAGTCTACCATTCTTCCAGAGTGCTCAATCAGGGTGTGAGAGCAAAATGTAGTATATATATATATATATATATATATAGTATTTACATTATCCGGACTATTGTCCTCATCTTTGTTGCCATTTGTATGACGTTTCAGACGTTGTATACTCCGGTTTTCTTCAGGTGCTGTAAATTTCGAACCGAACTCTTTATTACAGTCACTGAGGTATATGATTTTCATTCGAAACGTCGTACAAATAGCAACAAAGATTAGGACAGTAGTCCGAATAATGTAAGTACTGTAAATACTACTACTACCTCATCGCAGAATTATAAACATATATATATATATATATATATATATATGTAACAAGGAACAATGTTAATAAATTTAACTTGATTCCTATTTGTTCCTTATTCGATAATTCTGTCGGATTTTAATCTATATTTGATTCCAGTTCTCTCTCTCTCTCTCTCTCTCTCTCTTTCACACACACACGCACACACACACATATTAAAAATAAAATATATACATATTACCCTGCGTCTATAGCACGACTGGGATTTTCATGCACTATGCAATCTTGCACCTGATGATTGTGCAGTGCATGAAACCCAGAGTAGTGTTATAAACATTGGATAATATGTATATTTACATATATATATACTTAATTGCTCTGGAATATTAGATCGAGCTATGTTCTATTAGCAGCAGATAAAATATTTTTATATGGGTGTGTACCTGCGTGTATATATACACGCAGTCATATTTACAGTCATACACAAACAAAACACACACACATACGCACACAAGCACACACACACACACACACACACACACACACACACACACACACACACACATATATATATATATATATATATATATGTATGTGTATTTATATCCGAATGAATAAGAACGAAGAAAATATTTACAACGTTCAAAACTTTAATATAAAACAGTACTCAATATAGAAACAGAGCGATGAATATTTATTATAAATTATACTTTAGAACATGTACAAACTACAATCTACTACAAAATTGTACATTTCGTTTCGATATTGAAAAAAATGTCAAATCAGGTTGTTAGTAATGATGGTAATAAACGTTATTTAGGAAATGAAAAGTTATGTTAATTCACTTCCTTTTATTGGCAACATTTTTCCTACGAGTTTAAGAGAATAGGAAAGATGAGAAACGAAAAAAGAAAACAAAGAAAGGTAAATAGAAGGAGACAGAGAAGATAAAAAACAAACAAGAAAACAAAAGAGAAAGAAATAAAAAAACAAAAGGAAGAGCCCATTAAACACGATACATACATACATACATGCATATATATATATATATATAGAAAAAATTATGTACATGTTCTAAAACATAATTTATAACAAATATTCACAGCTCTATACATCATATATCGAGCACTGTTTTAAATTAATGTTTTGGACGGTGAAAAAAATTCTTTCTTCGTTCTGTACTCACTCGGATATATATATATATATATATATATATATATATATAGAGAGAGAGAGAGAGAGAGAGAGAGAGAGATTGAAAGTACTTGGGTACATTGAGAAATGAATGATAATAACATCTGTCAACGTTACAGCTCGTTTCTGACATTTTTTAGTTATAATACGTGAAAGATTATCCGTGAGTATGAACGGATTTTATTAAAAATAAGCAGACACAATGTTTGCAATTCATATAATCTGACACACACACACACACACACACACACACACACACACACACACACACACACATATATATATATATATATATATATATATGCAGTGTTCTATACTAATCAGCAACATTCTATTTTAAGGTTAAACGTAATCTGCATCCTCCAAATTCGCATTTAAGCATAAAACAAACTGTCGCCACGCGATGTGGACCTTAGTGACCAATTTAATGTTTCATGCATCCCCCCCCCCCATCTCTGATATTCAGCACTTTTCCTAACTATAATTTTATCATTATACATGTCTGTGTATTTATAGTTTCGTATATACCCTGTGCCCTCACTGGAGCGAGTTTTGACACAAGGTCGGTTTTTAGAGTGGTGAACCCGAGCGCGGGCGCTCGGCCCACTGGTCAAAGATTATCCAGCACCCCCCCCCGCTGGGTACAAAGCTTGTCTTACCTTGTCTTTTCTGGTTGTACAAACCCGCTAGGTGGAGGCTGAATGTGTGAGTAGTTATCTATGTGTGAGTTTTCTCTTTTTTTGGGTGAAATAAACGAGGACATGTCCTGAAATGTTTATATTTGTCAGTAATGCCAACTTATTTTATTAATTTATCGCTTTTTATTTTATTTTATTTTATTTTATTTTATTTTTTTTGTGGAGTACGTTGTGGTGGAGTAGATATCGACTCGGGACGACAAAACATGGAGCAGTGTTCGAATTCCAGTTGAATTCCTTGCATTAACTTACGCACAAATATCCTTGGGAAAGGCATTAATCCGTCTCTTCCCTCCATTTATGGGTTAAATAATAGGACAGACTGGTTTCTATAGCCTTTGCTGGCAACCAGTCTACCGGAGAAAGCAATGGCAACCTAATGTGGGATAATTTTCTGCCCATTTTCGAGACATGATTGCCCAAAGCGTGTATCACGCATGGCACTAAACTGACTGGCTTTTTTATTTTCGAAATTGAGAAATAAATAATTAACTAGATAAGTAAAAATGAAGTACTGCTGTCATACTCGGGCAGGACAGAGCGAGTTCTCATTTTTCCAGTCCCCATAGAATCCAGAAGCGTCTCTACATCCTTGTGGTTGACAAATTATTTTCCACACTAAAAAAAACAAAAAAAAAAAAAAAACTCTTTCAGAGACGAAATGTTACACTGTTCTGTCACTATTTCCATGGCAAATGTTCCGACGAACTACATTCCTTAGTCCCTGTAGTTCTAACGTTCACGGCTAAGACTCACCATGCTAGACGCATTGCAGCGAACCACCCTCATTCTCTCAGAATTCCATCGATGTAGAATATGTTCCACTTAAGGAGCTCAGTAGTGATGCTATAGCGAGATGGTTAATGTTTATTTAATTTGGCCTTGTGTCATACATAACCGAACTCCTTATAGTTTACAAGATTTATGCAGAATTATCATCATCAGAATTATCAGGTTTTCATCAGAATGTTTATGTATATTTGTGGAAGAATAAAATATATTCATTTTGCATGTTTAAATAGAAATTTATTAAAAGAATAGAATAATAAGAATTGGTAGAAATCAATATTCATTGAGAAACAAGTAATAAAAGTATCAAGAGTTGTAGAAATATTCGTAGTAGTAATTTGTTGGAAAGAGTTTATGCGTACGTACGTATATATGCATGAACACTTGTTTAGTAGGAATGTCTTCGAATGGAGAAGATGAAGTAAAATGAATCAGCACAGGAGAAGGAAAGAGAAAGAGTACGAATGTTCAGGTCAGCATGAAGCTTCTCCCGTTACATTTTAGCTTGTCGTCTCTGCTGCTTCCATCCCTGACTGACTGACGCTGACCCAAGTCATTTATACTCATCTAGATTTTTCGCACTTGATCGCTGTCCTTTTCAGTCTTCCAGATCGCTTCCATTGGTCAGAATATCAAATTAACATCTACTCGCGAAATCCGGTTTCGAATTTTTCTTTAAGCACATAGTCAATGATTTTTCTATTTCGGGAAAAACCAGGATTTCAGACGTCATTGTGAATTTTTGTAAAAGTGAAGAGGAAAATTGATTTTAATTCTAATTTTCTATCCACCACACTAGAACCAACTCCCAAGATGTTGTTTTCTTGATCACTACAATCTTAACCTATTCAAGTCTAGTGTTAACAGTTATCTTTCCCCACATATCCTAATAAACTGTGACTGTTACTCTGTAATCCTCCAACTTGAGTATGTTTTAGTGCAGTGGATATCGGCTCGAAACGAGAAATCGGAGAGCCGAGTTCGAATTCCAGTTGAAGTCGTTGCATTTACTTTCGGGCAAATATCACTGAGAAAGCTATTAATCCGTCTATTCCCTCCGGCTACGGGTTAATTAACAGGTGTGATTAAGGTTTTATAGCCTTGGTTGGTAACTAGTCTACCGCAAAAAGTAATGGCAACTGACTGCGGGAAAATCTTCCGCCCAGTCAGTCATGTCTCTTTCGAGACATGATCACCAAAACATGGCACTTAAAGAAGACAGGGTGAACTCCACTGTAAAATAGTAAAAATGCTTCTACTGAGAAATTCGGACAATAATTATTGACATTCATTTATTAACTCTAAAATTAAAACAAATTAATTGTTATTTTTAGTTTCGTTAGATTTTGACAAGTATATAATATATCGATATTATTCAAAAGAATAACCGGAAATGGACTTCTATGGTTTTTATTTTGAATTATTTACTCAAGAACGTTTCATTAGGCAAAAAGAAAAATGTGATAAACTTTCTATTTACAGATGTTAAGGCTTCTACTATTTTTAAATATAAGATATCGAACCAGAGAGAATATCGCAGGAGATTTCATCCATATTTTTCTTATTTTACAATCCAAAATAGCCCAGACGTACGCATTAGGATTCCTGTCAGTAGAATTAACCATTAAAATCTCTCATTACATCTTTGGATTTGCTATTCAGCAGACTTTCTTTTTCGTTATTTGTTTTGCTTTATTATCGGTCTGCACAAAATACAACTCACTGACTACACAGTGTGACTTGTGATGGATTGTAAAAGTAGCAATTTTTTGGTATTCATCAGAATAAATTTGGCCACTGATGGCGTACAAAAAATCCAATCAATATTTTACTGTCTTTCTAAATGATAAACCCTTTTAATTCTCCGTAGAGGAAAAAAAAAAAAAAAAGAAAGAATTTTCCCGATACCCGCTTCTCTATATCTGTTACTGTCTCTCTTTCTCCCCATGTATCTGTTTCTATCTATCTCTCCCTATACATCAATTTCTATCTCCCCCATCTCTCTCTATATATTCCTACCACTCTCTGTATGAGTTTTTATTGCCCTCTCCCTATGTATCAGTTTCTATCCCCCTCTCTCTATATCTGTGTATATCTCTCCCTCTATCTATATCTATTTCTACCCCACCTCTCTTTATATCCATTTCTATCTTCCTCTCTCTGTAACCTTTTTCTGTCTCACTCATACTCTTTAATTTACTCTAAAATTTTATTTTTGCGGTTAATTATTTAAGATTAATACGACTTCTCACCTTTTTTTAAAATTGTGCTTGCCTTCTTTATTCGAACAATGTTGTTGGTTTCCAAAAAACTGTCAGTTAATCTCGTGGGAATTCTTTTCTGCACAACGGACATATATTTTTAAGCTGATAAATCCGTGCTCAACCACTCCCCCATATTACCCGCGACTTTATAACCAAAGCTTTATTATATGGTCTGCAGGTGGTTGCAAAAGATTATTAGTTAAACAATCTCCAGCTTCTGACTCCAATTTGAGAACTGGACGAATTCATCCCAAAAGAGTCAAATGTCTAAGAATCTATTCGACATCGTAAAAACTTAATAGTTTCTCTGGTTTAATGTTGATTGGCTTATGAATTTTTTTTTCGGTCAATCTGCTCTAGAATGTGAGGAAGATACTCTACTGTAACGTTGATTTGAACAAATTTTCCCACGCCTGACGCTTTATAAAAATGACATTTTTTTTTTTACATTTCTCGTCACATTATAACATTTTTGAGAACCCTAACTGACCTGAACGAAATTTAGTGGTTTCCTTTCTTCTATTTGTCAATTGAACGATTTAGTGGTTGACAGTAGAAAATGGCATTCGTAATTTGGAAGTCTGATTCCATCCGAGGACAGACCAAGAAATTCAAAGTGAAATTAAACTAAAGAATTATCAAAAGTTATGAACATATATAAATCTACCATCCGCCCGTGCATTGAATACTCTTGCCTTATCTGGTCGGGTGCTCCTGCTATCCATTAGGGGTCCTTGACAAAATCCAACGGAGAATCTGTAATGTGATCGATCCCAACTTGGCAGCTCGGCTGCAGTCACTTTCTCACCGGCGCAATGTGGCTTCCCTGTGTCTCTTCAACAAATACATTCACGGCTTCTGCTCCGATGAACTTAGCTCACTGGTGCCCCCTATATATGAATTTACTCGAGCCACAAGATTAGCAACTAGGTCCCACCCTTTTACTGTGAAACCAATAAAATGTAAACGCAAATTCTACTCCAACAGCTTCTTTTCGCACTTCCCACCTGTGGAATTCCCTTCAGTTTACTTACTTTCCCGACAGCTACAATCTTTAAGAATTCAAATGTAAAGTCAATAGTCATTTCCTATCTCACTAACCTGCATCCTATCTCTCATGCTCCTTTCTCCGTCCACTCTCATCAGTATTCTCATTCTTCTCTTACCCACTTCCTGACACCCCCTATAACCTGTCACTCTTTCTCATAACTTTCCTCCTATGTAACACCCTGCAAAATAGTGGCGGTAAAATGCCTTGCTTGGGGCGATATGATTATAAAAAAAACAAAAAAAAAAACAATCGTAACTACTGACTTATCTGCCTCTCTTCTTTTCTATCTGTCTTTCTCACACACAAGCTACATAACATAGCATAGGGTCTACAACGTGCCTGACTTATTATATAGATATATCTATCAAGGTACGTGTGAGGGATGTCCATATTTTGTTTGTTGTGGATGCAGGGAATTTAATTATGTCATCAATACATTCTATATATGCTCAATGTGGCTTAAATCTGATAGTCACGAGAGATAGTGGAGTACTTGAACGTCAGCCGTGCATTCATGTAACTCGCATACAATATGGGATCAATTTATCTTGTAGTAGGGACAATCAGCCATGTCTGGTACAAGGCTAATTTACAAATTTAGCCGACACTCCCCGCAACTTAAGGGTTTATTAGAAGGTAGATTTGTGAAAAAAATAATAGTATTTCTTTTGTAAAATGAACAGAATTTTATTAACAAAACAGAATAACATCAATTTGTAGAAGTTAAATGTTCAAAGAGAAAATCTACGTATGCAGTTAAGTGAATCCAGAGTAGGAAGAAGTTATGTGTATCCAGAGTTTGTAGTCGTAAGTAGCAGAATGTGTGTATGTAGGAAGATTAACAGGTGACTAATAAAGTCTGTGTTCCTTTTTTTATGGCCGGCGAGAAAGTGAAAAGGAAGGTGGAGAAATAAAGGAAATTATGCTTATCGGACATTATTTTTTGGGTGTTACTTGAAGCATCTTATTGTTGATGTCGTCTTTTTATTGTTGACTGCGGAAATGTTGAGGATGGAGAAGAAGAGATGAAGAGAAATAAAAGGAGAATGAATGTTCGGATCGGCGGGTTAAAATTTCTTTAGTCAAATCTTGCGGTGTCGTCTCTAATTTCTGCTCCCATCTGATTGATTCCTTCGACTTACTTTCCATTTAGCTTCTCAAGGCAGAGTTGCTAACTTTTTTTATCAGTTTTGCAATCGCTTCTTTTCATTGGTTAGAAAATTAATTTAACATCAAATCGCTAAATCCGGCTTCGTCTTTTACCTTCAGTACAGGGTCAGTCCTTTTCCTATTTGTCAAAATTAGGAATTCACACGTAATTGTGAATTTTTGTAAAGGTGAAGAAGAGAAGAGAGTTGCTTTTAATTTCGTGTTCACTACAATGTTTTTTCAATAGAACATACCGCACACGATAAATTGATTGATTACAACACACACAGTTATGCAATTTTAAACTCTGTCAGTTAAGTGCCATACGTGATACACGCTTTTGGCGATCGTGTCTTGAAAGAGACATGACTGACTGGGGAGAAGGTTATCTCGCAGAAGGTTGCCATTGCTCTCTGCGGTAGACTGGTTGCCGACCAAGGCTATAGAATCCAGTCTGTCCTGTCATTTAACCCATAACTGGAGGGAAGAGACGGATTAATACCTTTCCCAATGCTATTTGCGCGTAAGTGAACACAATGAATTCAACGATTTCTCGTTCCGAGTCGATATCCGCTGCACCACAACGCACATCCAACGCAACTTTTAAACTAAGTTTACTAATTTTGTCACTAATTTTGAGTTTTTCAGTAATCGTTTTGTTAGTAGTAATTATTGTATAAACTAAATTAAAGTAGTTATTATTTGCCTTTTTATAATTTTTGATAAATTATTTTCAATTAAAGTTGTATAATCCTTAGTGGTAATTTTATAGAAGTTAGATGTTATGTCAGACTTAACAAAACCACATAAAATTTCAATTACTGGTGCAGTTTTTATACTTTCAAATACATAAGTTTCAGGTTCTTCGGAAAGCTTATAATCATGAAGGAAGATTGTTCTGAAACACGAAAATTTTCGTATAGTAATAAAATGCTTTTATAAAACATCGTAATAACAAAATTACAATATATATATATATATATATATTGACGGATGTGCGTTGTGGTGCAGTGGATGTCGGCTCGGAGGGGGAAATCGTTGAGCCGAGTTCCAATTCCAGTCGAACACTTTGCATTCACTTACGCACTGGTACCCTTGGGAAAGGTATTAATCCGTCCCTTCCCTCCAGTTATGGATTAAATAACTGAGGTCTGTTGTTCATGCGATCTGTGGCAGACGTCTGCACCGATTGTTTGTTATCAGCAGTTCCGAAAAGTGTTGATGGTGCTACACAAGCCTTCACCACTTTAAACAATTCTTTGTTTGGTTGTCTGTGTTAGACGCTCATACGTCGAAATCGACGGGAGAATCCATTATTATATATATATCTTGTAATATATATATATATATATATATATATATATATATATATATATATAAGTATGTTTCATTAAAAAAATCGACAAAGAAGATTTTATTAATTTTTCATTTAATTTTTCCAGTAGTTTTACATGTTTAATCTTTGTTGGATATAAAGAGTTTAAAAATGCTTCATAATTTCTGACTTTCCAAGTGCTTTCGGCCTCTTCACTGGCCATTTTCAAAGATGTTATTTTTCCGCTGATACTATTATGTCCTCATGTTAGACTGTAATGTAATTCTTGTGTTTTTTGTGTTTTTCGAAAGGAGAGTTCTTTAAAGCTATCACGTGATGCTCGAGGCTGGGCATCGCGTGAACGTCTGTCTATTTTTTTAAACTTTCAAAGCTCCATTTCCACTGTTAATTAATGTAAGGTTGATGGTAGAAGAAACATTTTTGATATGATGTGCCTCTTTCATAGCGATGTGCCTTTGATATTGTGAGTTTAATAGTATTTTTGTATTTTCAACCAATATTTTTCTTAAGGATTCTTGTAAGTTATGGGTTAATAAATATTTTTATTGCACTAGACAAGTGGCATGTAAGGTGTCTAATCAGAGAAGTGGTAGTATGGTCAATATGAGTAATTGATTTATGACAAGAAACACAATCTTGTACAGGGCATTGAAATTCATATATTACTAGTTTAGATCTGATGGGATTATTATGATTAGAAACAGTAAAAGTTGCTGTCTTCCATTTTCTATAATATATTATATATTTTACATGTTTTTTAGGAATCACGGCACAAACAGGGTGTTTAATAATTTTTCAAATAGAAAATTCGTCCTGTTTATTATTAATATCCGTTTGGTTGCAATAAAATATGTTGATGTTTTTTGTATGTTATTTTTAATATTAGTGTCATTGCAAGAATAATTTTTTGGGACGAGGAATTTTGATGTGCTCTATTTAAGAAGTTCGTTATTACTGCTACTTTATATTTCTCTGGGCATTGGCTATTATAGTTAAGAAGACAACAGTTCTTACTGGTGTTTTTTATACAGATAAGTGACAAATTCGTCGGTTTTTAGCTCCATATTGACGTCAAGAAACAGGATTTTGTTATTGTCCATGAGTTCATAGGTAAATTTCAGCAAAGAATTATTTTCAAAATTTATTTTAAAATAACAATTTCCTCCATATCTTTTATCAAAACAAAAATGTCGACAGCATACCTTGTAAAAATCTCCGTAAGAAGACGAAAACATGTAAGAATACTAGAAAAATTAAATAAAAAAATAACCAAATCTTCCTTGCCGGTCGTTTTTAAAGAAATATATTTAAACGCAGAATTACTGCTCGTGATTACTGCCCAAATATATATATATATATATATATATATATATATATATATATATATATATATATAGTTTCAAAAGTTATTGTTAGTAGATACCCGTGTTTGAATAGAAGCCCTGTTTTGTTTCTTTTAAAAAGTGTGTATTATGTGTACTGGCTTTCGAGAAAACTAAATAAAAATGTGCTCTCTGCGAAGTTTTGAACCGGCGCCCTCTTTTCTAGGAGAAACCACTGGCTGGTGCGGTGATTTTTTAAGCCGCTCGGTGTGTCAGGGATGTGCGTTGTGGTACAGTGGATATTGGCTCGGAACGAGAAACCGGGGAGCCGAGTTCGAATTCCAGTTGAATCCATTGTATTAGCTTACGCGCAAATACCCTTGGGAAAGGTATTAATCCGTCTCTTCCTTCTAGTTATGGGTTAAATAGCAGGACAGATTGGGTTCTATAGCCTTGGTCGGCAACCAGTCTAGCGCAGAAAGCAATGGCAACCTACTGCGGGATAATCTTCTGCCCAGTCAGTCATGTCTCTTTCGAGACATGATCGCCCAAGCGTGTATCACGTATGGCACTTAACTGACTGACTAGTGTGTCACAGTATGGCAAGGGCATATTTACCCATTATAAGGAATACAGATTTTATCGTAAGTCTGTATCGATACGAGTTCGTATCCGAAACGTAGATAAAGCAATTTATAAAGTATTAATGGATATGTTTTAATCTGACGATTTTATTTATTGAAACGTTATTTTTAGTGGATACCAATGATTTTAAATAGTAACCCTATCTATCTATCTATCTATCTATCTATCTATCTATCTATCTATCTATCTATCTATCTATCTAGTCTGTTCATATCTATCTATCTATCTATCTATCTATCTATCTATCTATCTATCTATCTATCTATCTCAGTCTGTTCATATCTATCTATCTATCTATCTATCTATCTATCTATCTATCTATCTATCTATCTCAGTCTGTTCATATCTATCTATCTATCTATCTATCTATCTATCTATCTATCTATCTATCTATCTATCTATCTATCTCAGTCTGTTCATATCTATCTATCTATCTATCTATCTATCTATCTATCTATCTATCTATCTATCTATCTATCTGTCTGTCTATCTATCTATCTATCTATCTATCTCAGTCTGTTCATATCTATCTATCTATCTATCTATCTATCTATCTATCTATCTATCTGTCTGTCTATCTATCTATCTATCTATCTATCTATCTATCTATCTATCTATCTATCTATCTGTCTGTCTATCTATCTATCTATCTATCTATCTATCTGTCTATCTATCTATCTATCTATCTATCTATCTATCTATCTATCTATCTATCTATCTATCTGTCTGTCTATCTATCTATCTATCTATCTATCTATCTATCTATCTATCTATCTCAGTCTGTTCATATCTATCTATCTATCTATCTATCTATCTATCTATCTATCTATCTATCTATCTATCTATCTATCTATCTATCTCAGTCTGTTCATATCTATCTATCTCAGTCTGTTCATATCTATCTATCTATCTATCTATCTATCTATCTATCTATCTATCTATCTATCTATCTATCTATCTCAGTCTGTTCATATCTATCTATATCAATCTGTTCATATCTATCTATCTATCTATCTATCTATCTATCTATCTATCTATCTATCTATCTATCTCAGTCTGTTCATATCTATCTATCTATCTATCTATCTATCTATCTATCTCAGTCTGTTCATATCTATCTATCTATCTATCTATCTATCTATCTATCTCAGTCTGTTCATATCTATCTATCTATCTATCTATCTATCTATCTATCTATCTATCTATCTATCTATCTATCTATCTATCTATTATCCTACGTGTATAGCACAGTGTGTAGTTTCATGCACTATACAATTATCGTGGCTTATTATGAACTTCATAATAAGCACCTGTTAATTGCAAAGTGCATGAAACTTCACGTCGTGCTATAGATGTAGGATAATACGTATATGTATTAATATATAATTTATAGCTCTGTTATATTACATCGATCACTGTTTTATAAACACCATAAAAATATATTTATGTGCGTGTACTTCCGTTTATATGCTTATGCATATTTATTCATATGTGTGCGTGTGTAATTATATTTTAATTAATAGTAATTAAAATAAAAATATTAATTAATGTGTTTTTTTTTAATTTTTAATCTGACATTATCAGGACTTCCAATGTTATTAAGCGAGTCTTTGCTATAATAGGGTTTGAAATTTATGTTTCCGGTACGAAACTGAAGTTTGCAGATAAACATTCGGAGAAATTCCAACTTGAAATGTACTTTATATAAATAGGCAATTAAAACTACCTCCCATCAGATTCTAGTCCGAGTTTTATTAATTTTACTGTTAAAAGAAAATTAAAGTCATTGATGGCAACTCAAACAAGAGTAACCACTAAAAATAACGTTTATTGTGCTAAGAATACTAATACCGAATAAGAAACCTCTGTATATATATATATATATATATATATATATATATATATATATATACTACCATCCATAATTATTAGGCCACCCCAGTATTTTAAAAGAAACAATGTATTTAATACTATTTTTAGTATTTATTGCCAAGTGGATAATTCTAAACGAAAATAGAATTATTGTTTTGTTATTCTTACTTTGCGAAATTTTACATGGCAAGAAAGCAAAGATGAACTCTTCCGAAACACCCTAAATTTTCTTCATTCTTTTATTGATGAAACTGCAATATAGGTAATTATTAAATATAATAAATTCATTTGATGCACATATTATTGTGCAGTATTAAAAGAACCATTCTATTTTCATTTACAATTATTCACTTGGCAATAAATACTAAAAAATAATATGAAATACATCATTTTTTTTTAAACACTGGAGAGGCCTAATAATTATGGCCCGTAGTGTATCTTTATATGTTTTGCCGACCTTAATGTAACTTGGCAACAAAAAATAAAAGGAAACCTTACTGTTCTCATGTGAACAGAAAATTCTCCAGTTGGCATTATGAGACCATTCTAAAAGACTTGCGCACTGTATGGCCATAGCTTTCTTATTGACTGAACAAGTATATTTTTCACGTCTTTTGTGAATTTTTCACAGACCAAGACAACGCATAACGCATATTTGGTGCCTTGCTATTGTTCCAGACAAAAATGACCGTTGAAACAGTGTAGACAAGATTATGGAGAAGGAGATTTGCATAAGCGCGTAAGACAGAATGATATACAAATATGTCACACTCCACCCACGTCTATTGAATGGGTGAAGAGGCTCATCCTTTGCTTTTTGTTTAGGATGTGGTTTCCGGCTTTCTCTTTTCTAATTTTTTACTCATTTCCATTCTTTTCCTCTTTTTTTTTTCTTCAATTGGAGTAGATAGACTAAACTATCGCCCGGTTCACACTCCACCCACGTCTATTGAATGGGTGAAGAGGCTCATCCCTTGCTTCCTGTTTAGGATGTGATTTCCGGTTTTCTCTTTTCCAATCTTTTCACTCTTACGTAGCCCTCTGCACATCAGTGGCGTTACCGCCTTGCTCGGGGTGATATGATTAAAATATATATATATATATAACATTTTATCTTACCATTTATATTTTTGGAATTTCTTTCTTCGAAAATGTTTCATTTTTCATTTTTATTGTGTCCGTTTTAAATTTACGCACGATTTATCCTCCTCTTTCTCCTCTTCTTCTTCTTTTCGCCACTTCAGCTACTTCTTCAATTTTTATTATTCAGCAATAATCATTTCACAACGGATGCACTGCCCCCCCCCCCCCCCCGCTTCATCTTTCCGATAAAGTCTACCCCTCCCTTACTTTTATACCCCATCATCGCCACCGTGTATTCACCTATCAAAACGCTACATTTCCAAAAACCTTTTCCGTTGCCACCGCTGCCCCTACCAACGATCCCCATCGTCCGAAACACAACTTACAAGCAGGTTTCTCCAAGAATTTCGTGCAGTTTGCTTATCAAGAAAAAAAAAATTAAGAAAGAAAAGAAATGGAAGAAAAAACTCCCCGACAAACCAGAGTTCCAAAGTTATAGATGTATCCGAAGATAGGCAAGATTTATTAACAGTGCCTCATTCCAGCAAACCCAACTAGGAATGGGGTCTTGGCGTTTTGGCTTGGGAACGCTAGATCCCAAACCTAACTTTCCCCTATTTTTTTTTGTTTCTTTTTTTTGTTTTTTGTTTTCATATAAATTGGTTAGTTTATAATAAGGGGTTGGGGAGAAAAGAGAATGAAAGTGGGAAATTGAGAGAGGGAAAGAGATAGATACTGAGTAGTCAAGCAGTGAATAGAAGACAAGGCGCGGGATGAAGAAGTGCCCGTCAAAGGGAACCGGGGAGCGCTGGGGGAAGGGGGGGGCTCTTGGGTAAAGGCTTTCGAATCGATTTATATTGGCCAGAACCGAGTCCAGTACGCCAACCATTTTTCCACGCATAATTCTGAATAAATCATTAAAACTATTTCTCCCGAAATGCGCCGACCACAGATAACTGTACGGGACCCCATCTTGAACGGAGCTCAGTCAAGAAAGAGGCAGGTAGAGAAATGGTGGTGGGGAAAGGGGCTTTAAATATAAGGTGCCCGTTGAGGAAGTGGGGTTCGAAATGTTTGGGCTATTTCATTTGCTCTCGTTCATTTGTTTTCTACCTTCTTTCTTTCTTTTTTACGTTCTATCTCACTTTTTCTTTCTCAAGTCCTCTCTTCTTTCTTGATTTTCATCTCAGTTCATTACTGTGTCACGTTTCTTTTTTGCGATCTTTCTTTCTTGTGTTCTTTCTTTTGCGTTCTTTCTTTCTTTCTTTCTTTTTTGTGTTCTTTCTTTCTTTTTGCGTTTTTCTTTTTTGCGTTGTTTCTTTCTTTCTTTTTGTGTTTTTCTTTTTTTGCGTTCTTTCTTTCTTTCTTTCTTTCTTTTTCGTATTCTAAATCCTTTCTTTTTTTCTCACTTTCTTTCTCATTACTTTTCTGTTTATTCATTTTCGTCCCATTTCTTTGTTTTTCTCACTTTTTAGCTCATTTCTTTCTTTCTTTCTTTCTTTCTTTCTTTCTTTCTTTCTTTCTTTCTCTAACTGCCAAACGTAGTCCATTCTATCTATCTATCTATCTATCTATCTATCTATCTATCTATCTATCTATCTATCTATCTCTTTACTAATCTCCATGTTTTTCTTCTCATCTTCTTCCAACGTTTCTACTTTTTAATTCACTCAATCAATATTCTTCATTCATTCAATCATCCACATATCAATCAAACATTTAAGTTTGTCATTCTAGTCTCTTTTTACAAACTTGTTAATCTCTTTCGTCTAATGTATGGAATTTGGGTTAGGTTGACACTTCGTCAACAGCCTTTTCCAGGACACAAATACGTACGGATTCAATTTCGTTCCTCATGGTTAAATCGTGCTGAAGAGGCCGGACCTTTAAAGCTAATTCGTCTATCACTCTCTTATCTTTATATCACATTGTGTGTGATTAGTTATTTGGCTAAACTCTGTCGATTGCAGTTCATTTGAATTTTAAAGTCCCATAAAATCTTCTTCTTTTCTTCTTCTTCTTCTTCTTCTTCTTCTTCTTCTTCTTCTTCTTCTTCTTATTATTATTATTATTATTATTATTATTATTATTATTATTGTTGCTGTTGTCGTTATCGTTGTTGTTTTTGTTGTTGTTGTTGTTGTTGTTATTATTATTATTATTATTATTCACCGTTTCTCGGAGTTAACCAACGTCGATCCTGATCAGTACTCATGTGACCCGCTTGAGAATACCGGGTACAGCAGAAATTAGACGAGTCAATGTGGACAAAAATCCCATGTTTGGAATGAGGGAATATTGTAAAAATGTTTCGGCTCACATTTTACGGCGGAGGAACGACATTAGAAAGCAACTGAAAAATAGTGTGGTTATATAATCTAACGATTCAACATAATGTTCTTTTGAAGAGGAGGATAAATTTACTCAAACCTTCAAACGACAAAAATATTTAAATAATTTCGTAATTCCATTAGTTATATTTTCTGCATGGGTAATCAAAAAATTTTATCTCTCACGCAAGAAAAACTTTAAAAAAATATCTTTAAAAGTAAAAACATTCAAGGAATATTAAATAAATAGCAATCTGTTAGGCAATCTTATTAATTGTTAATGATATATTCCGTTGTTATAGTAATGTGAACCTGGTGCGCTTACGTGCGTCGAGTAAGGAATCCTGCTACCATAAGAACGGAATATCTCATTAATAGGAAAGGTAAATCAGCTTGTATGACCAATAAGTATCTGAAATAGCATTTTGTTTTGCATTACCGAATAGAAGTTTATATTTCGTGTTTACACATGAAAGCCTTGATAATTATCACTGAAGAATATTTTTTAAATTCTATAGCACCTATCCCATTAAACTTGGAATCACCAAAGGTTTTTCAAGTGTGCCAACTATAACAAGCACGTTGATACTTTGCATTTCATACTTTTCGTCTCTCCCAGGCGAGATCCTGGAATTTCGGTTGAACACTGTGTTCTACTGGCAGAGCCATATCCTATTTTCTTGATAAAGACTATCAAAACCTCTCTTCTAAATGGAGTGGTTAGATGGGATTTCGAAATTCCAGGGATTCTTATCCTTTTACCATGACTGTCTCTGGTTTGTGCCAATGCTATTTTATTACATGATCGAAACGGAATCGTTTGCACTGTTCTCACTGTATGACCATTTATACTCTGTCATGCTTACCATTTGTTATTATTATTATTGATGTTTTCATTGTTGTTATTCACTACCTAGCATTAGGCAAAATGCGGTTTTTCGTGAACCTTCTAGTTCTTGCGTGCGTACACACACACACACACACACACACACACACACACACACACACACACACACACACACACACACATAATAGATGCGGTCTCGTTAGATGAGTATGACCATTGCTGACAAGTTAAATCTATGATGACATTTTTTAATTCAAAATTGGCCAACAGTAGATGTTAAGATATCAGCAATACCTGTGTTGGGAATAACATCGCATTTTCTTACAACAGTACTACTAATCTCACTGACAAACATATGTGAGATATCTGGATTAGCACAACTATGAAGTTTAATTTTATTTTATTTTTGATAGGTGTAATAAATTAACAACTAATAACGAAGCAGAATAGCTATAACAATAATAATCAGTGAGATAGTGGGATTAGGTTACCCTCTCGAGACCCACCCAGTCGTCTGATCAGCGGATTTAAACATAGTTGTCAATTACCTTTTGGGTCCTACCTTTGCTTCATAAATAAGCAAACAATTTAATATCTACCAAAGGCTGTTAGTTTGTAGGGTTATCATTTACTTAATCCCATCCCGTCAGACCCTGGATGCGTCATAATTTTGCCAACGGTACTGGACTTCAGAAACCAGAGTAATTATAGATGTTAAGATGTTAGCAACGCCCGCATTGAGATTAAACTCTTGTACATCTTGCACAACATCGCAACGACTCACATCAGCAATGCTAACAGAATCCCCAAAACATGCAGATGCAATATATCCGGATTAGCACTGAGGCGAATGTCACATCAAAGTTTTCCTTTTCATAGACGGATACCTTATCAAAAGCTTGTGTTCCAACAACCCCAGAGGGCTAACCGCACACCTGGATATCAACCCAGGTGTTTCTATGCCACCGGGAATACAGATTGCAGTCCGTAAATTGTCACCATTTTATATTTTTAATTTTGCGTCTTGTTTGTTTTTGATTCTGTTGACTGCACAGTATAGTAGGGTCAGTTGGGCACCGTCTGTGAGAAAAGGCACCAGGACGCAATTCACTACGCAAAAAATGTGGAAACGGTATGCTATACTGATCGGCATTCGTGCCAGAAGATCCAATATGAATATTTCAGTGTGTTTAGGGGTTGACCTCAGGACAGTGCAGGGTATTCGGTAAAAGTTGGATGAGTTTAATTGCGATTACGATGGCAGCTCTGGAAACTCATTCTGATCATTCTGATAAGAAGAGTACTCCCGAATTTGTTGCTGTGGGCCTTAGACTCAACAAGGAAGCCTACATCAAATTTCTTGAGGAGGTAGTGCTGGGTCAAGAGGGTGGCTGCTAGAAGACCCTATGTCTGGCAACAGGACTCTCTACCATTCCACTCAAGCAGGAGAACCCAGTCATGGCTACCATAACAATTTCTGTGAACACATCACCACTTACATATGGCCACCTAACCCCTCCCTTGGTTATTATGCGGGGCGCACTCGAGCGAACAAAACTCCTTGTAATACCAAAGATAAACTGAAGGCAAGGATTATGGCAGCATTCATTAACTCAAACAAGGAGACCATCCAAAAGAGTTGCAAAAGATTCTGAAGTCGTCTGGAACCGTGGTTGAAACCAATGCCGATTTTATTAAATAAATTTACTCTTTAATATTTCAAGATATTTTTTTTATGTAATTTTGGTAAATATTTAAACATATTTATAAATGGAACTTTGTCTGTGTTTGTGTGTCTGTATGTGTGTGTGTGTGTGTATCCGTTACCTATAGACTCCGAAACGGCTGAACCGATTTTCTTAAAAATTTAAACAGTTGTACTCAAGCGTCTGCGAGTGTTCTTAGCTAGGTTTTGTGTTGAGGTACCCCCGATAAATATCGAAAATCGATAATCGAAACAATCGGGTTATAGAAGGAGTGGTCCGATTTTAATCAAATTTGATACACTCATAGACAAAGACATAAGAAACGATATTCAGAAGTTTCAAGGTTGCAGTTCTTACAATAGTGCAGAAAATTGATTTTATATATATATATATATATATATATATATATATATATATATAAAAGGCATGATGTTTGTGTGTGTGTGTCTGTTTATCTGCCTGTATGTTTGTATTTTTTTCAGCCCTTTTATTTTAGTTTTTGCTTCGGGTTTGACTCTAAGTAGGAATAATTGTAGTTCTTAGTCTCAGCCATGATACCATTTACTCAGAGAACTTATTTAGCCTTCAAAATTCAGTTTACGACGAAAAAACTTACTTGATATCGATACCAGGAAATCAAAATTTAACTTACATCCATTCATTTATCTTTCAGTCTGCGGTTTCGCTTTAACTGGAAACAAGTATTACTTTTTAGTCTTTTGTACCAACGTCGAAACAGTCTGAGCTCCATGACCATGGATTAGTTTAAAAGCTTTCATTACGCCCGAGCAACGCCGGGCTATACTGCTAGTATCTGATAAAATGCGATGTTAGTTTTATTTTTATTTTTTAAAATATAGACGACAATTTTTCCATCGCGCCCTGTATTTGTGTCTACCTTGTATTTTTTTTTTCCTCTTTTTCTTCTTCTTTCCACCCGTTTACCATTTGAGATTATTTCCTTATTTCATTTTCATTTCATTTCACTCTTTACCCGGCGGTGACTACTTGCTCCACCCTGCTTTCGAGCCCAGATAAAAGGCATAGTCCTGAATGCTGATCTTCGGGGTCCTCTGAAATCTGGAAATTGTCTTAACACGTTATTCTCAGTTTATTAGAAATTCTTGTATTTGAAGAACCCTAATTTAAAGAAAGAAAAAAAGAAAGAAAAGAAAGAAAGAAAAAAGAAAGAAAGAAAGAAAAAAAGAAAGAAGGAAAGTGTATAGACAGGAATAAAACCTAAAAAGAAAAAGAAAAGAGAAAAGAAATATGAAAAAAAATTAAATGTGAAGAATTAAAAATTCATAAAGAAAAGTTTTGAGGTTCGAACTGCCACTGAGGATAGAGAGTTTAAGTTTGAGTTTTGTTTAGCGACATATCAACACCTCTGTGGGTTATTTAATGCCAAAAAAGTGGGGTTTTCGGGTATTTTTTTAATGTTCAGACATTAGGAGAAGGTTGATTTAGTCAGATTTTAATGAAAATATTTTGTTTATTTTTTTATTTTAGAAAACTGAAAATGTGTTCTAGTTTTGTATTAAAAATGTTTTGCTGAAAATATTTTTTTCCCTTCAAAGATGTGTTATGGTAATAATTTTATTTTATTTTTTTATTTTTTATTTTTTTGTTAATTCTAAGCATGCGCGTTGTGGTGCAGTGGATATCGACTCAGAATGACAAGCCAGGGAGCCGAGTTCGAATTCCTAGTATTCACTTACGCACATATAACCTTGGGAAAGGTATTAATCCGTCTATTTCCCTCCAGTTATAGGTGAAATAATAGAACAGATTGGGTTCTATAGCCTTGGCTGGCAACCAGTCTACCGCAGAAAGCAATGGCAACCTACTGCGGGATAATCTTCTGCCCAGTCAGTCATGTTTCTTTCGAGACATGATAGTCCAAAGCGTGTATCACGTATTGCACTTCACTGACTGATTGTTGTTAATATTTTTCCTTCAAAAATGTATATTTTTCTATAAAAGTCTATTTTTATGTATATATTTCTATAAAAGTATTTTTTTATATTTTCATGGTGTTTTGACCCCAGTTTGGGGATTAAATATTTGCCCATTGCTGGGACCCTAACAGGTGCTACTACTCCAGGTCAGGGTGGACCTGAAAGCAACAGCAATTAAGAGATGGTTCTATGCTCCTTACAACCTCCCAAAGAGGCTTGCTGCCTGATGCAGTTTACCGTCATGCCCAGGACCATGAGAATAGAGAACATGGTACGAGAGAAGACGATTTTTAGAGAAGAGGGACTATGAAGATACACTAAAGGCGTGTAAAGAGAAAATAAAGCAGTAACATAGAGAGTGGGTAAAGGAAGAAAGAATAAACGTTGCATTAACGAGATATGAGAGAGAGAGAGAGAGAGAGAGAGAGAGAGAAGAAGAAGAAGAAGAAGAAGAAGAAGAAGAAGAAGAAGAAAGACGCGAAGAAAGCTTTTATCGGTGATAGATGGCGGTAAAGAGAGCGTGTGTATACAAAGTAAAGGAGAGAGAAAGGAGAAAGGGTGAGGAAGAGAAAAAATCTTTTTTTATCGACGAAAAAATGAGATTAAACAAAGAGTGTAGACTATAAAAATTATGCGGAACCATGTGCGTTGTGGTGTAGTGGATATCGACTCAAAATGACAAATTGGGGAGTCGAGTTCGAACTTCAGTTGAATTCCTTGCATTCACTTACTCACAAATACCCTTGTAAAAGGCATTAATCCATCTTTTCTCTCTAGTTATGGGTAAAATAGCAGGACAGATTTGGTTTTATAGTCGTGGCTGGCAACCAGTCTACCGCAGAAAGCAATGGTAACTTCCTGCGGGATAATCTTCTGCCCAGTCAGTCATGTTTCTTTCGAGACATGATCGTCCAAAGCGTGTATCACATATGGCACTTAACTGACTGACTGAATATAATAGTTGGAAACATAACTGAAACTTCTACTAGGCATAATAGGAGGATCAGTTTTTTATTGTTGTGAAGTAATAAACTGATCCCCAACTAATTGTACTTAATATAATAATGTAATATAATCTATCTCTTCTCCCTTTCAGCTATGGGTTAAATTGCAGGACAGATTGGGTTCTATAGCCTTGACTGGCAACCACTCTACCGCAGAAAGCAATGGCAACCTACGGCGGGAGAACCTTCTGCTCAGTCAGTCATGTCTCGAAAGAGACATGATCGCCCAATGCGTGTATCATATATGGCACTTAACTGACTGACTGACTGATCAAGAGAGAAAGAGTGTGTGTGTGAGAGAGAGAGCGAGAGAGAGCGAGAGCGAGAGTGAGAGAGAGAGTGGGAGGGAGAGAGAGAGAGGGAGGGAGGAGAAAGAGCGAGAGAAGATATTTCAGTCATGCTAAGATGCAAGTAAAGAGAGACAGAAGAGCGTAAGAAGGAAGGAATTCAAATTCCCTTCTTTTCGTCGTGACAGGTTGGAATATTCAATAAATAAGACTTTAAAAAGAGAAACGGTAAAGAATGATAGAAAAGAAAACTTTTCCTTTTTTTTTTTATCGACGTGAGATGTATTGATGAGAAAGCCTGAAGATGAAGGGGGTCGGTTTAAAAATACCGATTCTGGGAAGTGGGTCAGGCCGAGAACTTTTCAGCACTACTTTCATAGGCGAGACTGCAGAGAAACGAGATTAAATCGAGAGGAAATACTGTGTGTAGAAACGTGGATAGAAGTGGCGAAACTTTTTTTACGGAAAGATGATAGTGTAAAGGATGTGCATGGATATCGGCTCGGAACGAGAAATCGGGGAGCCGATTTCGAACTCCAGTTGAACTCCTTGCATTCACTTACGAGCAAATACCCTTAGGAAAGGTCTCTTCTCTTCAGTTATGGGTTAAATAACAGAACAGATTGGGTTCTATAGCGTTAGCTGGCAACCAGTCTACCGCAGAAAACAATGGCAACCTACAGCGGGATAATCTTCTGCCCAGTCAGTCATGTCTCTTTCGAGACATGATCGCCCAAGCATGTATAACGTATGGCACTTAACTGACTGATAGTGTAAAGAGGTTAAAAGAATTAAGAGAGAAGAATGAAAAAAAAAACAAAAGGACGCCAGAGAGAAGTTGGGAAAAAATGTCGGAAGACAGTAAGCTTATAGTTCTTTTCGCATTTCCTTCGTGCTTTGCGCCGTCACCATAGGTGATAGGGGAATGGTGAATTCCTAAACCTAGCTTCGGTCAAAGGTGTGGGGCACTCAGTGAGGATGAAACTCACTATTCAGTTAATTGTAATTGATTTAGCGAGACAAGCTTTTCATTTCACCAAGTCGAAGCGCCCAGAGACGATAGTGTAATGACGCTAAGCGATATAAAGAGATACGAATGAAGTTAGAGAGAGAGAGAGAGAGAGAGAGAGAGAGAGAGAGAGAAGATGGTAAAAAAAAGAGGATTACTATTTTCTACTCCCTTTAGTTTCTTATTACCTCCAATGAAACTCTCTTCTCTCTTTATCTTTTCTTCTCTATTTCCCATTATTTCTTTCTTTTTCCAAAAATCTTCGTCCATTTCTTTCTGTCATCGGCGATTAGTTTTATATTTTTTCTTTTTTTTCTATCATTTCTTTTTTTTTATTTATAATCACTTTCATCTTTGTTCTTTTTTCTTCCTTTTTTATTTCTTTTCTTTTTCATATTTAATCTTTCTTTCTTTCTTTCTTTCTTTCTTTCCATAATTACCTACTCCCTTTAATTTCTTACTATCTTCAATTTTCAATATATTGTCTTTCTCTTTCTTTCTTATTTTTATTTAGTTTCTCTTTCTTTTTAGCTTTCTCTTTCGTACTTATCATTGTCTCTCTTCCCCAATTCTTTTTCTCTTTTCTTTTTCTTTCTATCATTTCTTTCCTTTTTTAGTCTAATATCGTTTTCCTCTTTTCCTTTTTTTTCTTTCTGCATGTTTATTTCTTTTCTTTTTCTCATTTAATCTTTCTTTCTGCGAAGATATTTTGATTTACAATGTTTTCTTTATCCATTTTTTATTCTATTTAAGTTTTTCCTTCATTTTCAATTTCTTTTTTCTGTCTTTCTTTATCGTCGGGCAGAGGCAACAGCCCTGTAAAGACGGATCGTCAGGCATGGTGGCGGGTAGGGGAGCCCCTTTGGATAATTACTCTACCCATCTGATAGGAGTTCGCCCAAGATAAGAAGGGATTGACTGGTTTAGATTGCGGCAAACGGACTGATCTCCGCTCCGTGATACAAGAGAGTTGATGTCAATTAATTGCCAAGCGTGGATAAGTTGAACATTGGAACAGGCCACCTTCCCGCCGCCATCATGGTCGCCGAAATACCAGCGTCTTTTGTAAACAGCGACCCTTTGCCTAGTTCATCCCTGTCGTTGTTGGGAGACGACTGAAGACATTAGAGTTGGGGAAGTAATGTTGGTCGGGGAATGAGGAAAAGAATCGGGAGAAAGATCCAGGGGTTAGAGAGGGGAGTGGAAAGATAAAATGAAATAGATTAGAATTGTGCGTGTTGGAAAGAGTAGGAGAGATATATAGAGAGAGAGACACAGAGAATGATATTATGAAAGTGAAAGTGAAAGTGAAAATAAAGAGAACCAAATGAAGACGTGGTTGGGAGGAAAAAAGAAGGGATAGGAGGAAGACGAAAATATTAGTTAGAAAAGAGGGCGGTTTGAGTGTATCAATTGAAATTAAAAAAAGGTGGATTCCGTAGCGTTGCGGTTAACAAGCCAGTCTCATCAGACTATACGCTATATTAATGAGTTAGAGCCTTACTGTGCAGACTACTACTGCAGACTTAAGCCAGATGAAAGTAAGTAGAAAATAATCTTGATACAGTAACGGTTAGTAAATAATGTGTATGATTTTGTTAACAGCTCGAAAAGAGAAATCGACTAGACATGTCTAAATTCCGGCCGAGGTTGTTACATTCACTTTTACACACACACACACACACACACACACACACACACACACATATATATATATATATATATATATATATATATATATATATATATAAATCCAAACTTATCGCTTTACTCGTTTCGAAAAACCCTCCGAGTACATATGCGGAAGGAAAAATGGTAATAAAAGAAGAAAGAGCTAAGCACTTGAACATCAGTCAAAGTACGTAGCCCAGAGAAAAAAAACCGTGGCGAGTAACCTAAAACAAAAAGCGCTCAATACACAAGTAGAGCAAACAATTAGGTTAGTTACTTACTATATATATATATATATATATATATATATATATATATATATATATATATATAGCAGCACGAAACAAGGTAAGTTTCATAGTTACAGGCATTTGAAAAATGGTGGAATAAAAAAAACGATCGACCGGTTTCGATCCCTTTATTCTTCAGGGTCAACCGGGACTTTCAATTCATCATTATTTTAAAATATGAAAACTAAAGATGAACATGAATAGGAGAAAAAGTGGGAGAGAGGCAGGCACTCGATGGTAATTATGGGGAGTCCAAGTAAACAATCTCTTGGCTTACAGAGAGACGGTGCCATAGATTTAATATATAACAAGCAAATCTATAACAGATTCGCGTTGAAAACTCAGTCAGTAGTTTTGCCCAAAAATATTCGTACAGATTGACTGGTGAAAACGGATTTTGGACGACGATTTCAAAGTAATCAGTAACAATAGCAAATTTAAAAATGAAGGACTTCCAGAAATGTTTTTTAAAATTTACTAGCAGTATAGCCTGGCGTTGCTCGGGTGTAATGAAAGCTTTAAAACTAATCCATGGTCATGGAGCTCAGACTGTTTCGACGTTGGTACAAAAGACTAAAAAGTAATACTTGTTTCCAGTTAAAGCGAAACCGTAGACCGAAAGAAAAATGAATGGATGTAAGTCAAATTTTGATTTTCTGCTATCGATATCAAATAAGTTTTTTCGTCGTAAACTTAATTTTGAAGCCTAAATAAGTCCTCTGAGTAAATGGTATCATGGCTGAGACTAAGACTGAGACTAAGAACTACAATTATACCTACTTAGAGTCAAACCCGAAGCAAAAACTAAAATAAAAGGGCTGAAAAATAGACATACAGGCAGATAAACAGACACACACACAAACATCATGCGTTTTATATATATATATATATAATCTATCTTCTGCGCTATTGTAAGAACTGCAACCTTGAAACCTCTGAATATCGTTTCTTATGTCATTGTCTATGAGTGTATCAAATTTGATTAAAATCGAACCACTCCTTCTAGAACCCGACTTTTTCAATTATCGATTTTCGATATTTATCGCGGGTACCTCGTCACGAAACCTAGCTAAGAACACTCGCAGACGCTTATAGTACAACTGTGTAAAATTTTCAAGAAAATCGCTTCAGCCGTTTCGGAGTCTATAGGTAACGGACACACACACACACACACACACACACACACACACACACACACACACACACACAGTTCCATTTATTATATAAGTGTAGATGACTCCAACGCCTGTAAATGAAACATTGAGTGTGAACCAGGCTGCACATGGAAATGGTCCACACTAAAGTCAGTCACACAATTTCTGCTATTTATCTGATATTCACTAATCTCTGACCTGGAAGTGTTCACAGGTTGACCCGCACCAGCATCCATTTTGAGAATTCTTAATAGCACGTGTTGTTTAATTCTGCAATCTAAACGCTGGGACATCCTTCCTATGTAGTCATTACCACAACTACAAATAAACTTATAAACAACAGAAGAAATATGATGTGGAGGAAGTAAGTCCTTTCGCATAGACGGAAAAGCAAAACGAGTGCCAAAATGGATTCTAATCTGAGCATACATGCATATATATATATATATATATATATATATATATATATATATATATATATATATACCAACGGTCTGTTTCATGTTTCATCGCAATCTTCATGTGTTGTGTAATCTCTCTCGCAATTTGTATAAGGTAAAAATCTAGAAGAGTAATTATCAACAATCTTCTTCTTCTTCTTCTTCTTTACATTTGAATGTCAATCTTGTTTTTATCATAAATATCTTTGTGCGTAAAAACTTAAAATCCTTTTCGTGTTAAGTGCACAAAATCATCAATTTTATATAAAAAATGACTGCTTAGAATTAACTAAGAAGAAATAGAAAATATATGCGACTGGGTAGGAATTGAGATCTACTCTGAATGATGCAAATATTTCATCTTATTTCACGAAAGAAGATCGTAATAATAACGAAACCATCAATTTGATGGAATAAATAAACTACTTAAATTGAATGGTCCACTTGTAGCAAACTTGGAAGATTTCTGGGGTTATTCATTTTTAGGGATTAGCCGTCATTAGATCTTCCTGGAGCAAAATCGTACAAAAGCCTATACCCGTTTTTTTTTTCGTTTAAGATAAAAAAAATTATTATGCACCAATATTGTGTATTTACTTCTGAAAAAATTCTTCCCCTCCCAAAAACGAGGTTTAATAATTAAGGTAATTAAAAATTAAGGCAATTAAAATATAATGCCGTTATGAATGATGTATGCCCAGTTTTAAACTTTACATTGTATCCATATTATAAACAGGACTGATCCTCTAAATCCATGGTTCCCAACCTCGGGGTAAATTACCCTAGTGGGAAAATGAGCCCATATTTTGTGGGTAATGTATGTTTGGTTTGGGAACTTCAGGACAATATTGCTTCATTTTGTGGGAAATTGGAACTATGGACCAGACGTAATGGAAAGGGAATTTTTGCACTATTTTCTGCATTGGATGCCTTCCTTGATAAAGTTAATTCTGAAGACATCCTCAACCACTTGAAGACAGACATCAGTGATCACCTAAATGGCCTCTTGGAAAATTTACGTAAGTACTTTCCAAACTTGAATAATTCCAACAATGAATGGGTAAGAAATCCATATCTTGTGAGTGAAGATATCATTCCTGATGAGGACTATCCAGCAAAAGAAGAATTTCTCACACTCAGGATGAACAATGCATGCAAGATTTTGTTTGAGATCAAGTCTGGTCTAGACACCTTTTGGATCTCTCGTCTGCAGGATATAACAACACTAGACTCTAGAGCAGTACAAATTCTCATAGGATTTTCAACCACTTATCTATGTGAACAAGCTTTTTCTACTGTCCTTGGAATGAAGACCAAGAAACGTAGCAGACTCAACGTGGCAAACGACGCCCGAATAGCCCTTTCAGTCACAAAGCCAAGAATAAATAAACTGGCACAGGCAATACAAGATCAACACTCACATTAAAAATCACGGCTAGGTTACGGCTACCATTTTTTTTTAATCATTTCACCCCGAACAAGGCGGAAACGCCACTGATGTGCAGGGGGCTACATAAATGTAAAAAGATTAATTAGAAAAGAGTGAGAAGTACAAACGAGTTAGAAAGGAACAATAGAAAGCCGAGAAAACAGGTGCGATGACAGATACATAGGTGGAGAGAAAGGGAAGGTTATACCGGGGTGGGGAGATGGTTGGTCTTAGATGAATTGAAGTTGACAAGCCACTTCTTGCCCCAGTTCACCACAGAGTGTAGATCCCGTTCAAGGTCAGCAGCGAGATTAAGTCTGTCCGCCACGACAGGTTTCTTACTGGTGCGGGAGTATATTGTAGTGTCATCTGCGTAGATGCCTACTTGGGACTTGATCTCATCTGGGAGGTTGTTGATGAAAATAAGGAAGAGCGTCGGGCCCAGGATAGAGCCCTGTGGGACACCAGCATTCGTGCTGTAGGACGAAGAGGCACGCCCATTCAGAACGACCTTCATTTTGCGGTTATTTAAGAAAGATTGGATTAGGTCAAGCAGGCGACCGGTAATACCATAACCGCGTAGTTTGCATAGGAGGCCAGAGTGCCAAACCATGTCGAAAGCCTTGGAAATGTCCAGAGCAACCGCGCGAGCCTCGTCAGACTCATCAAGGGCCTGTGGCATGTACTCCGTTACGATGGTTAGTAGGTCGGCCGTGGACCTGGCAAAGCGGAATCCATATTGCCTGTCGGAGAAGAGTTTGTGGGCAGTGAGATGATGAACTATTTCAGCATTGATTATAGCCTCGAATACTTTCCCGAATATCGGTAGAAGACTGATAGGGCGATAGTTGGATGGGTCCGAGGGTTCACCACAATTCTTAAATACAGGAACGACTGAAGAGAACTTCCAGCATGCAGGAAAGCAGGAAGCAGAAAAGCAGTAGTTAAATAGTTTAGAGAGGACAGGGGAAAGTTCAGGAGCACACCTCTTAAGGACTATCACCGGGATTCAATCGTCTCCACACGCCTTATGGGGGTCGAGTTTTGAAATTACTCTGGATACTACTGTCGGTGTAATATATACGTCGTGCAGTTTGGCCTCAGTTTTAATAGGGA
The DNA here is from genome assembly GCA_037127315.1 of Ascarosepion bandense. Lineage (NCBI taxonomy): Eukaryota > Metazoa > Mollusca > Cephalopoda > Sepiida > Sepiidae > Ascarosepion > Ascarosepion bandense. The sequence continues at coordinate 1,298,143 of JBBBDQ010000529.1, read as the reverse complement.
AGTCGGGTGGGTGTACTCCGGACGAGTCGAATGTGGAGTTGGATGAGAATCTCTGAGCAAAGCACTCAGCTTTGTCCGCAGATGACGTGAGAACCTCAAATCCATGGATTAAAGGAGGTATTGAGGATTTCCTATTGTTGAGCACTCGTTTACAAATCCTCCAATAGTCCTTGGAGCCGAACTTGCGGTCAGCTATGTGCTGTCGCATTCTCTCAGCAAACAACTGTTTGGCGTCATTTAGGGTTCTCTTGCACTCATTGCGAGCAGATATGAACAGGCGCCTATTGTGATCAGTTGACTGTCTCCGGAATAGACGGAAGTAATGGTTCCTGTGGGCAATAGCGGCTGAGCAGGCCGGAGAGAACCACGGAGAAGAATGAGGTTTTAAGCAATACTTCCTGGTGGGTATGAAGGCATCAATGCCAGCTTTCACCCATGACGAGACCTCAGAGGCACAGTCATCAACTGATAGGTCGAACACTTTTCCCCAAGGGACGTCGCAGAGGAAATCGCGAAAGGCATCCCAGTCAGCTTTTTGGTAGAGGTAGGAGGTCCTATAGTTAGGGGGCTCCTGGGGGGGAGTGAGATTGGAAAGAAATACTGAGAGAGACTACAGCGTGGACGGAGTTGCCGAGAGGGCAAAGCTGCGAGACTTGACAGGCGTCAGGCGCAGAGGTGAAATATATATCTAGCAGTGAGGAATGACCCGAGGGAGTGCTTGGGAAGCGAGTGAGGAAGTCCACCACTTGCGTAAGGGATTGGGAAATAGCAAAGTTCATGGCGTGAATGCCCGCTGGATCAGTAACGGCGTTTTCAAGCCACACAGAGTGATGGGCATTGAGGTCTCCAAATACAAATATGTGGGCGAATGGGTGATAGGAAATAGCCTTATCTATGTCGTCAGCAATGCTATCTAGTAGGAAGCAGTCAGGAGAGGAGAGAGAACGGTAAAGAAAGAATAGGTAACTAACCGAACTGAGGAGAGACAGGCGGAGACAGGTGGTCAGTAGATTCGAGTGAAGTCACCCTAGCTATGGGGAGGTGTTCGCTGACATAGACACCCAGCCCATGCATGTGGACAGTGGAATCCTTCTTTAAAAGGGGAAGATAACCAGGGATGAAGAGGTCAGAGGAGGGAATAGCTGAGTTGAGGTTAGTTTCGCAGAGCGCAAGGATGTCAGGGGACTTTTCATGCAGGAACGCTTCTACACTAGGAAAGTTAGTACGAATGCCCCCGATATTAGTGAAGGAAATGTTAATGGGTTTAGGTGATTTGGATTTAACTGGTCATTAGTCATGATTCTGTTTGTAGAAAGGGACCTAGGGTAGAGGATACAGGCGGTTATTATCCACGATCTGTGCTGGGAGGGAAACTGGCTAGGGCTGCAACAAGGTGTGGCCTCGGGGTTGCCCACCGAAAGCGCTTGCAGGGACACCTATCCATGCGCGACATGGCACTACAAGAACCCCGATATTATACAACTGTTGATCAGAGCAGCCGTTCTTGACGCTACGCAAGAGTTAGGGCTCCTAACTACCAGTCGGAAGCAGCAACCAGGAAACTGCCAACCCGGTACCCTCACAGTGATAAGCCGTTGCTACCAACCGGCCAAATCGCAGGAAACTCACGGAAGCACCAATACCAAGGTCTGAAGAGAGCGAAGAGAAAGCCGGAAACCACATCCTAAACAGGAAACAAGGGGCAAGCCTCTACTCCAGTTCAATAGACGTGGGAGGAGTATGGAGCGGGCGATAGTGTTACCTATCTAATCCTATTTAAAAAAACAAAAACATAAAAAAACACAAACTTCCAAAAGTGGAGAGTTAACTAAGTTTTAACTTAGTTAAAGTCCAAATGAAGCATGAACGCCAAAAAGTGAGAAAAAAAAAAACGAAAAATACAGATTTAAGAAATAATTCGTAACATACCTCACAGTTTAACACAGGAAATTTGAATTAAGAAAGTTTCACTCTTCAATTCTTGCTTTTCCCAAAAATCAACATCGAGTTAAGCTGCTTGGTAAATTTGAATTACCGCTGATTGTCATAGATTGGTACTATTGAATTGAATAATTTCCATTAACTTTGTCTGCTTTTGATGTATGAAAATATAATTAATTCTTTTCCTATATTACGGGTATTTGTTCATTGGGGTAATGGATAATAGTGAAATTGTATTTTGGGGTAATCGCAGCAAAAAGTTTGGGAACCTATGCTCTAAATCAATTCCTTGAGGCCAAATCAAGCATTTATGGGATGTGATGTGCGTTGTGGTGCAGTGGATATCGGCTCGGAACGAGAAATCGGGTAGCCGAGTTCGAATTCCAGCTGAATTCATTGCATTCACTTACGCGCAAATACCCTTGGGAAAGGTATGAATCCGTCTCTTCCCTCCAGTTATGGGTTAAATAGCAGGACAGATTGGGTTCTATAGCCTTGGTCGGCAACCAGTCTATCGCAGAAAGCAATGGCAACCTACTGCGGAATAATCTTCTGCCCAGTCAGTCATGTCTTTTTCGAGACATGATCGCCCAAGCGTGTATCACGTATGGCACTTAACTGACTGACTGTGTGTTGGGGGTGAGGAGTAGGGGTTCTATTTGGACATAAGATCCAGTATCGAGGAATAAAATTGAACTGTGGACAGTGAACAAGACAGCATGGCCCAATATCTCCCCAGAGGGCTTCCTAGCATTTGTGGAACTGATGCCACGTCGTGTTACTGCACTTCGCCTGGCTAGAGATGACCCTAAATTATATGTAGGCACCCCCAGTAACCTTCTAGTCACCAAACTCATCCAGAAATGTCTAACCTGTATACAATCACTTTTTCAGATCAATGGTTTCCAGCGAATGCAGTCGGTAGGTTTTAGCGAGGACCCTCCTTATTGGAACCTAGGACAAATCACAAAAAATGTACCAAATATCTGAAAGTAGGTCACTTGATTGATGGATTTGTTTTCAACAGCTTATTGACTATTTGCAGGTTATTTAAGACAGAAACTATTTTTAGTCTGTAATTGGGTGGATGATTTGCTGATAGAAGTCTTACTAATTGACTAGGAAAAGAAGAGGGAAATTCATACCTTTACCAAGATTATTTGCACGTGAGTGAATACAAAGAACCCGACTGGAATTAGAACTTGGCTCACCGATTAACAATTCCGAACCATTATCCATTACACCAGCCGGTTTACCGTCATATCACTTTGAATACACCGGTTCTCGTCCGATCATCGAAGTTAAACAACGTATTCAGTATTTAGATGGGTGACCGCTTGGAAATACCAGGTGCTGTAAGCGTTTAGTGACGGATGTGCGTTGTGGTGCAGTGGATATCGGCTCGGAAAGAGAAATCGGGGAGCCGAGTTCGAATTCCAGTTGAATGCCCTTCATTCACTTAAGCGCTAATACCTTAGGAAAGGTATTAATCAGTCCCTTCCCTCCAGTTATGGGTTAAATAACAGGACAGATTGGTTTCTATAGCCTTGGCTGGCAACCAGTCTACCGCAGCAGGTATTGGCATAATGGGATAATTAAAATGTCTGAGCTCTATACAGGGTAGGACTTGGAACCCTGCCCCCTTAAACGAATGTTGGGAGGAATCCGGCTCAACCCGACTAGGGTGAATGCGGAAACAGGTACAGGTAGATAGGTACACCAGTCGCACATCCAAGCTTGTATTCCCAAGCGGTCGACAATTTAGGTACTGACCAGGCTCGTGAAAATTCGGTAATCTTGCGGGTACACCACTTGAGGACTTTCAACAGCTGTAACAACTGATACGGATATAATATGTAACTCAAAAAGAACTATAATGACTTTATATGTTGACCCGCACTACTTCAAAGAAAAGGATAGGAAAGACACCTAATCATTAGTGGAAAGAGCAATAACAGTAGGCTTGAGAAGTACATCTTCCTGAAAATTTGTTTTAAGAGAACATTTTATTAATTTCAAACAAAAGTAACACGAATGTTTCCTTATGTTGTGGATTCCGGAGGAGAAACCGACAAAATAATGAACAACAAAAACAGCTATGGAGATAGAAGAGTAGGTTATATTGAACGTAATATACAAACTGGAACGCGGGTTAGTCAATTCAGGAATACTATTAAATATATACAAGTCTTGAAGTGGAAACGTTGGAAAAGCTATGTCCGGGTAACACTTCGGTATCTGTCGGAACTCTTCGATAACGGATCTCTACGATTACTCTCCACTGTGAAATGCAACTACAACTGAGAACCCAAATTTTCAACTGCTGTTCTTTATATGGCAGGATTATATGTACACTCAGTTGAGTTCATTATTATATACAAAAAGGGGAATTCTCACAACACCTTATAAGAAAATCGCTCATATTATCATTGCCATTAGCATATAGGAAATAGAGGTGTTGATTTAAATCTTTTCATTATCATGACAAATCTGCCTACTCGAGAAAATGAAAAAAATATACTAAATTAATTTGATGTTACCTGATGTCCAGTGAATAATAATGAGTAAACAGATAAAATACTAACAACTTCGGACAAATGTTTAAGAATCAATTTTTGAAATGTATTTACAAGCGACGTAATAATGATAGTTGCCTTCCAAAATTTTGCTAACAAGGAAAAAAGAACAGAGTGCCAAAATATTATGTAATATCGGCCTTTTATATGGCAATGAATGGTGAACAATTTTTTCGTCGATGAAAAAGCGACTTGAAGCAACAGAGTTTTGGTATTACAGAAGAGTTCTGAGAATACCATAAATGGAACATGTAAGCAACGAGAAAGTTTAAAGAATAATCGAATACTTAGAATTAGAAATAGTTACTTGAAATTTAATATAATGAAGAAAGGCGTCATGGAGAATTTGATACACTTAGGCAATTAAAGGCAACAGAGGGAAACATTAAATAACGTAATTTAAGAAATTTTGTAAATGTATGGCAAAGCAGGAAGTGGGAAGGTTGATAAAAAGATAAACCCTACCGAAATCAACCAGACATAGGACGTTGTGAAGATCCACGTCCTAAAGGAATCATATAGAAGTAGAAATAGAAAAACTACAAAATAATAACAAAATTCGTCCATGTGGAGAAATGCAAATCTATGAAAGATGTAGAACTATGTAATCAATTAGATTAGAAGGGATCTAAAATAAAAGACATGGCCGGGTGAAAAATATGGATTAACGGAGAATTGATCAAACGACATTGGTTCAACTTTGTCAATAGAAGTTGTTGTGAAGATTGAAATATACAAGATACTTTGTAACTAGGACATTCAAATGTTTCCCTAAATTCAACCACATTTTTCTTCCAATTAAGTCAAATGTTTCCCCCAGTTTAGTCAAATGTTTTCCCCAATTCAGATCAGGTAAATTCAGTCAAATGTTTCCCCTAATTAAGCTAAATGTTTCTTCCGTTTCAGTCAAATGTTTTTTTCAGATCAGTCAAATGTTTTCCTAATTCAGACAAATGTTTCCCCTAATTCAGATCAGGGAAATTGAGTCAAATGATTCCCTTAATTCAGCCAAAGGTTTTTTCCCAATTCAGTTAAATATTTCACATAATTAAGTCAAATGTTTCCCCAAATTAAGACAAATGTTTTCCCCAATTCAGACAAATGGTTCCCCTAATTCAGATCAGGGAAATTGAGTTAAATGATTTCCTTGATTCAGCCAAAGGTTTTTCCCAATTCAGTTAAGTATTTCACATAATTAAGACAAATGTTTTCCCCAATTCAGACAAATGTTCCCCCCAGTTCAGATCAGGGAAATTCAGTCAAATGTTTTCTCCAAATCACTCAAATGTTTTCCCTGATTCAGTCAAATATTTCACACAATTAAATCAAATATTTCCCCAATGCGGATCAAGGATCAGAGTTATCGCAAAGATAGACATGAAAATGTATCAAATATTGATGTTTGAAAATGCTGACCGACTAGACTGACCCCATATATATGTATATAAAAACATCATATATATATATATATATATATATATATATATATATATATATATATATATAAAACCAAATGTTTTGCAAGATTAATTCACGAACAACCTCATTATAGCAAATGTCTAAGAAGAAATAAGGGGTAGATTGTATTTAATAAGATATAAATTCAAGAAGATGATCGTAACATCCAACCAAAGAGACATGTGTAAATATTTATATACGCAAAATTTAGATAGAATTTTTATTTTGTGATATTTAGATAACTTAAATTTGGTTTTCACTGCTGTCCAGCACCGTGGCCTTGAGTCAGACGAAGTTAAACTTAGCAAATAACTATACGAAATAAAGAAAAACTATAAAAGAAATTTTAAAAAATAGTTTAGGAAATCTATAATTAAGATGCAGGGTGACGTAATGGTTAACAAGCTTGCGTACTAGATCACTTATGACTGAATAGTGAATTCAATTCTCACTGGGCTGCTCGACACTTCCGGCCTTGTGCAACATCTAAGCTAGAAATTTATGGGTAAACAAATCAGCAACGAACATTCATGGTTAGTGTTGTGGGATCTCCCCCATTTTGTATATAATAATAGACTCGACTGAGTGTACATATAGTCCTGCCATAGAGAGAACAGAAATCTCAGTTGTAGTGACAGTTCACAGTGGAGAGTAATCGTAGAGATCCGTTAGAGTTACTGAAGAGTTCCGACAGATACCGAATTTACCCAGAGACCAGACTAGCTCTGAGCTCCACTCAGCTAGAATAATATACCCGGACATACTATTTCCAACGACTTCACTTCAAGACTTCTATACATTTATTTCTAATAATAGTATTCCTGGATTTACTAACAGACGTTCAAGATTGTATATTACGTTCAATATAACCTACTTTTCTATCTCCATATCTGTTTTTGTTGTTCATTATTTTGTGCGGTTCCTCATCCGGAATCCACAACAGTTAGAGAGGTAGTTGTGTATTCCCAACTGATGGAAGAGATTAGTATTTGAACTCATTTCAAATGCTGATTTTCAAGGCAGGCAAACTTCATTAATTAGAATATGAGAAACACAACCGCTCACTTTCCTCTATCCTTGTGTCAGATTAAAAAAACAGCTAAGCTTAGTTAATCTATGAAATCGTAACATCGACGAACGAAAGCAGAAATTAGAAATCACGAGAATGAAATATTAATGAGATGGTGGAGACGAAAAACTCCTGTAAGAGAGTTTAAAGTGAGATGAAAACTTTAATTTAATAAAGAAGGAATGAGACGGCGATGAGAAGAGGACGAATGAGGATATTGATGATAATATCAGAATCAATTCGGCAGGACGTGAATCTGTATGAATGGAGAAAGGCAGTAGACTAGAAAAGGCGCTGTGCTGTTGGGACAGAAAGATTGATAGAAGCAGACATTTAGAAAGCAAACGTTAATAAATTGATATATAAAGCAGGTAATTAAGTATTTTTATATTATTGTTCACTCAATACAAGACCCAAGAGTCGAGTGTCTCTTGGGTCTTGTATTGAGTGAACAATAATATAAAATACAATGAAGCTGTAATGGCTTACGAGGGAGAGCCAAAATGTCTGTTATGACGATATAGAGGGTAAAGTTTGATATGTATAGAAACTTGTGAAATATTTTATGTATTTCTGATGCTTGCATTTAAATTTATACAGGTGATGTGGTCTTATACAAAAATATAGTGAAGAAAACATATTTTCGTACATACTACTATTCAGAAAAAAATGCAAATTTTATTAAAAAAAAGGTAACGCTGAAAAAAGTAGATATATTCATTTCAGGACATGGCTCTCCATAACTTCTTTTATGGCTCTAACTTTTGACCATTTATTATTCCGATTTGTCTCTGCTCTGCTATCAGTCAGTTAAGTGCCATACGTGATACACGCTTTGGGCGATCATGTCTCTTTCGAGACATGACTGACTGGGCAGAAGATTATCCCTCAGTAGGTTACTATTGCTTTCTGCGGTAGACTGGTTGTCAGCTAAGGCTATAGAACCCAATCTGTTCTATTATTTAACCAATAACTGGAGGGAAGAGACGGAGTAATACCTTTTCCAAGGGTATTTGTGCGTAAGTGAATGCGAGGAATTCAACTGGAATTCGAACTCGGTTCCCCGATTTGTCGTTCCGAGTCGATATCCACTGCACCACAACTCATATCCAGCCCACAACGCACATTTTGATATCATCCACATAAATTCCATTACTTACTGTTTAGTCCTGCTTCTTTTGTCCGCAGTATGTCTTTTTATTTTTACTAATTTTCACCCGATACTAGGCCCAAAGGCCACTTAAGGTAGAGTTTTAGTCTGGGGTGTTGCATTAGCGCAAGAAAGAGAGGGGAGTGAAGTTCTTGGGACGATACAGGAAAGATAACATCAACTTCTAGACTTGAAAAAGACAAGATTTAATTAGTAAATAAAAATTCATAAAACAGGCGGGAATGTTAGAAGCCTGGATTTGTAGAGTTTATACTATAAGGAAATGGAAACCCAATACCCGGAAACAAGGAATAAAATTCTGCTCTTATTCAAAAGACTGAGAAAATGTGTGAACCAGACGATAGGCAAACCTATCTACTTCTATTGGGAAAGAAAAAGAAAATACTGAATAAAATTTCAGATTTCATGCGAAAACGTAAGAAGAACAGAGGAGAAGAATCTGGAAAGTCAATCATAAACAGGTGATGTAATGGTTAACACGCTTGTCTCGTTAGAATCATTACAAGTGAGTTCGATCCTCACTGGGTGTCCTTACTTTCGACGCATACGGACATTCCCACCGAAAATGTGGTTGAGCCTAATTCGTGTAACAACTTTTGCTTTTTTTCTTTAAATTCACACTAAACCATACAAAAATGGTTTGCATAGATGGCGAACGTTACGAAATTAAGAATAAAGCATTTTAATTCCATTTTCGAACTTCATTTTTCCGAATTTTTACAAAAATTCTGAATCTCGGTTACTGCCTGACTAGTCGACTGCGGCTACCCGTCCGACACGCGTTCGATCACGCCAACGTGTAGTACCCCAATCTATTCGACACTTAGCCTAGAACGTGCGACTGTGCCCGGGTGCCACGTAGCCGGCTGTTGGGCGTTCCACCAAGACAAGCGAGTGGTAGTTGCCCCCCTCCCGTCCCCTCCCTACGCTTAGAAAAGCACCAGGATAAATCTCTACTTCTATTCAAAAATCCGGATACGAGTGTTAACTAGACGATAGGAGAACCTATTTGATTCTGTGTCCTGTGAGTGTTCATTTTTCTAGGCTCTTTTGCCTCGTTATGTATCCCGGAAATTTCAACGGAATTTTCCTGTTTGTATTTATAAGATTCCATATTGTTTCTCTTCTCCTTAACTCAACTCATATTCTTGAATAGTCTCCTCAGATGGCGACTTTAATTTGGATGTCATACCTAGTGCCAAATCCATTCAGAAATATCTAAATTGATTTTTCAGATCAATGGTTAAAATGGCTTTAAGCGAGTGAAGCTTGTTGATCTTGACCAAGAACATCTTTCTAACGAACGTTGTGGACTGTCGCTGTACAGTCACAAACAAAGAAACATACCAAATAACAGAAACCACATCATTTGAGGACATTTAACAGCAGCAACAACTAAAATGTATAGCACAAGTAACTTGAAGTGAAAATAATGACATAATTAAGATGTTGATGTTCTACATTACAACAAATAAAAGATTAGGAAGGAAGCCTTCGTCATTACTGCAAAAAGAGATAGGAGCTACTGGACTGAGAAACCAATTTTCCTGAAAAATTGTTTTGAGAGAAAGATTTTATGAATTTCAACCGACACTGGCTGCTCGGTCAATGAATGCCAAATGTTTCCTGGTAGGGAAACGGCTAATATTATTATTATCATTACTGATACTCTGTCCATAGCATTGTATTTGTTCATGAGGAGAACATTTTGCTTCAAGTCTTTTCATCTGTGAGTAGATTTTCACGAATTCAGTGCTACATATAAAATGTCAGATATTATATAACAGCACATAACTATTTTCTTTGTTGCTAACGATATTTTTCTATATCTTAATACATTGCTTAGTTTCTGGAAGACATTTATCGCTACTTCTTTAAGCTTTCGGATATTTGCTTGATATTTTTCGTCGTCTGTTACTGCACTACACAGATATTTAAATTTCTGCACCGGCTTGATTGCAATGTTCCCGATATGTATCCCACGTCTTGCGTTGCTCTTTTGCTTTTTACATTGTCATTTATTATATTTTGTCTAGGAGTTTTTTTTCTTTTTTTTCTTTTGACCTTACCATCAACAACTGTCATCTGCTTATGTTATACTAGCAGTATAGCCCGGCGTTGCTCGGGTGAAATGAAAGCTTTAAAACTAATCCATGGTCCTGGAGCTCAGACTCAGCCTAAAGAATATTTGAAATAATAAAATAATTGCGACAATTTACACATAGTATATATATATCGCACATAGTATATATATATATATATATATATATATATATATATATATATACTAGCAGTATATCCTGGCGTTGCTCGGGTGTAATGAAAGCTTTAAAACTAATCTATGGTCCTGGAGCTCAGACTCTTTGGACTTTGGCACGAAAGACTAAAAGTAATAATTGTTTCCAGTTAAAACGAAACCCTAGACTGAAAGAAAAATGAATGGATGTAAGTCAAATTTTGATTTCCTGTTTTTTTTTTCGTCGTAAAATGAAATTTGAAGGTTAAATAAGTCCTCCGAGTAAATGGTATCATGGCTGAGACTAAGAACTACAATTATTCCTACTTAGAGCCAAACCCGAAGCAAAAACTAAAATAAAAGGGCTGAAAAAAATACAGACATACAGGCAGATAAACAGACACACACACAAACATCTTGTCTTTTATATATATATATATTATCAATTTTCTGCACTATTGTAAGAACTGCAACCTTGAAACTTCACACACACACACACACACACACACACACACACACACACACACACACACGCACAAAGTTCCATTTATAAATGAGTTTAGATGTGTTATGTTGAAACACACCTATTCCTCCCTCCTATATTAATAAGAGTTAACAAAAAGTTAACTCAAGAAGTTCTTGGAAAGTTCATAGGAGTTCTAGAGAGTTCTACTGGAGTTCAGTAGAACTACTACGCAGTTGATATTAGTCGGCAGTTAGCCGAATACTAAAGAGTCAGCTTTTAGTGAAAGAGTACCCAGTTTCTAACTTTTTAGGTGCTTTAAATCGATTAACAATCAATATAGCACGATTATAACCTTCAGTGCGAAAACTACTCCACAGCAATATGCCGATAAAACATCATAGCTGATTTACTTGTTCTTTTAGTATCGTTTATCTGTACAGGTTAAATATATCGGTCGGAAAAATGCATCCTTGTTTGATAGCTCTTTCTATTTTTGTGTATACACTAAACTTATTTAATCTCTGTGCGCGGAGTGTTAATTCCCCAGTAAATGTTAAATATTACTTAAATATCTTTCTTATGTAAATGAAACGTTTTTAGCATTTGCAGTTGGTCTTTGTGTCGTATCAAATGCTTTTGTATAATCTAATTGTCGTGGAGAAATTTTTAAAAGAATTGTTTTCATTTTTATCATTTTTTTATTATAATAACAATTTATAAATTTTCAAAAATGTTTTTAAATTTCTTCCTCCATCGTTAACACTAGGATGTGAATTAATGCATGAAGACTACATTTACTAATCGAAAATTGAAAAAATTAATACAAATAATTTAGCTAATGGATTTTTAAAAAAATTAAAACATTTTGTGTGCATGCTGATTACCCGTATTTATTGTTATGAGTGGCCGTACATGATATATATCATGATATATATACATGATATATATCATGATATATCATGATATATATCATTAAAAAGTCATGTGTTTTAAAGGTTACGCCCCAGACATAAAAAAAAAACTATATAAACATTTTCGGCAGGATACAATTCTTTCATCTCGCTTCAGTGTTTCCTATACCCTAAGTTTCAACATTCAATGGGCTTTGCAAATCATCCCTTCAAAATTGAAAGCAAGTTTTATATTTTCATTCCTAATTTTGTTAAAAAAAAGTAATTGCGAAATTCACAATTTGTAGAGGTACCTAAAAAGAATATGAAAAATAGATATTAAAAAGAAAAATGAATAAATGCCATAACATTTCATAAATTATTGAGTTACACCTGACGTTATATATTTTCATTCTGTTATTAAATTGTAATTTGTTTTTAAAAGAAAGTTTTATATTATTTAAATTTTTATTTTTCATAAAACATCTTCAAATGTAAGACTATTAATCTAAACTAACTAAAATTCTATAAAATATTGGATAATTGCTTAAAATATTGTTAAATTTTTAATTTTAACATATAGTTAAAAATTAAAAAGAGAAGCGTACGAATAAGATACATGTCAAATTCGTCTTCCATACTTAGCATATTTTGACGGCTACTCTATGTCATGTCAGTTATTGCCGTTGATAAGGTGATGACAACCCCAATAACAAGGCTACCGTAATTAAGAAACGCTTTTATTGTATATTTATGGCAGTAAGCAAGTAATTCCTGTTTCAAATCAGATAAAGGGAAGTTTAAATTCAGTAATTTGAATAAAATAATGTCAGCGAGGTGTATTTTATTTTAGAAAGATATTTGAAAACCGAGAATTGGCTTCTGTTTACAAAATGTGTCGATCGATGAAAAATGGCGGGAAAATTTAAATTTTTTTTCAATCAAAAAATCTTTGATTACAATCAATTTAATTTCGGTTAGAAATACGCCATGGTATTTTGCTTACTGGAATTAGTAAATTTAATCTTTTGGCTTTTAAATAAAGCTAAAATCAAAGCTTCAAGAAAACGTTTTTATTTTTAAAAATTCTATTTAAATTTAGGTATCGAAAATGAGTGGAGGTACCTAATTGTGCCATAGAATACATCTAAATGCGAACAATGAAGCGTTCGGGATAGTATTTCGAGCAAGTTTTTCTTTGTTTTTTAAACAACCAACGCCGAAGCACAGACTGTTAGAAATAGTCAGACGATTGGAAATTAAGAATTGTCCTTTGTCTGACTATTCATTCTCAACCTATTCAGCACCCAGACATAAGACAAAAATTGCACATCATAAAAAATCTTCAACCTTTCATTCAGCATCATGAAAAAAGTTGTTTTATTAACTTCACTGTTCGCCTGAGTGTTCGGTTAAATACTTATAAAATCTGAAATACTTAAAGGGTATAAAGATCACTCAAAGGAATTCTTAATGACTAGAAAAAGTACTCTGCCAAGCAAGGATTTATCTAAAATAAATAAACCCACACAATTGCTTTAAAAAGATGCTGCTAATTTTCAATTGGTCTCGAATGTTGATTTAATAAGAATCGTTAGACAGATGCAATGAAGAAAAAGGTTCTATATTATTCTTATCAAAATGCAATTGGGTTTTTTTTCAGTGATTTATCTTGAACTCTTTCTTTATGTATTACCTTCTTCTTCTTCTTCTTCTTCTTCTTCTTCTTCTTATTATTATTATTATTATTAAAATACAAGCACCAAAAAATTCTGTCATTGCACGTTATTTTTTATTTGTTTTATTCTCTTTCATTTTCTTCTTCTTCTTGTTTTTTGCTTCATTATTCTTTTTTTTTTCTTTCTCTTTCTACTTCGATCCTTTCTTTTGTTATTTCTTTTTCGTTTTCTCTTTATTCTCCTATTTCTTCTTCTTCTTCTTCTTTTTTCTATCTTACTGTTGTTCTTTTCAACTTTTCATTCAATTTTCTTTCTTTTTATAATTCTTTATTTATTCTTTAGTCTTCTACTACTTTTTTTTCCGACTTTCCTTCATATTTTTTTAATCTTTTTTTCTTCATCTTTCCAATTTCATGCCAAATATTTTGACTGTTATCATATTTACAGTCGTTACTGTTTTTTGTTTTTTTTTGTTTCTTTGATGGCTGTTTCCGGACAAGTGCTGCTGTTGCTGCTGCTTCTAACATGGCGGATCACTGGACAGGATTAATGTCTGTCTGTTCGTCATTCGCGTGCACAATGTTGGACGACAGGCGAATAAAATAAATTCAGCGACAATTTATGTGGAGTGAGAATATTCCGGGTGTCCACCATCTTAGAGCTTACCCTTGCCTCGTGCCCTCTGAGCGAACACTTTCCCTCCTCACTGTTGGGCGCACCCACCTACCGCGCCCTTTTCCAATCCATATCCATTCCGAAAACCCGATTACTTTACAGAAATTGTTCCAAGGACCACGGGATGATGCCCGAATCTTCGGCTTCCCCTTTTCCCTTCCCTGGACACGAGACTTTCTCTCTCTTGACAGCTTTTATACATTTTTTTCTGTTTGTCTGCTTCCCAATCTCTTTTCCACAATATCTTCACGGCTTTCTTTTCTAATTTATTCGTATTCGACTTTCTGTCTCTCTATTTATATCCATGTATTCAGACGAATCTAAATTTATTCATATTTATCTATTTATCTATCAACGTTTCATTATATCAGTCTATTGCAGTCCCACTCATATCCACCCCTCTATAATGATGTCATTTATCTATTAAAATTATATTTGTCAGTCTGCTGATTTCTCTCACTCACTCTCTCTCTCTCTCTATATATATATATATATATATATATATCAGTCCGCCCATATATCTCTTTCTTTCTATCTATCTCAATTCATATCTATTTCATTCTGTTAAAATCTATCTATCTATCTATCTATCTATCTATCTATCTATCTATCTATCTATCTATCTATCTTAATCTGTTCATATATATCTATCCATTTATCGAAATATCTCAGTCTGTTCACATTTATCTATATCTAAGTCTGTTCATATCTATCTCAGTCTGTTAATCTGTCTGTCTATCTCTCTATATATCAGTCTGTTCACATCTATCTATCTATCTATCTATCTATCTATCTATCTATCTATCTATCTATCTATCTATCTCAGTCTGTTTAAATTTCTATCTATCTATCTATCTATCTATCTATCTATCTATCTATCTCAGTCTGTTTAAATTTCTATATCTATCTATCTATCTATCTATCTATCTATCTATCTATCTATCTAAATCTTTACAACGCTCAGTGTTGCTGGGAGCTGTGCTCCCATACCTATCAGTGAAGTCTACAAAACAAGAGAATAGCAAAAAACTTCTCTTCTTATCGGAACTCCACAGACAATTTATTCGCAATCAATTAATAAAAAGAGAAAATTAAATGCAAATCAAATGGTAACTTGAAATAAGCTGAAAAATGAGTCAAGGGCAATAAGAAGTTCATCTACTAAAAATACTATGAAGAATAAATTACATAGGAATGAATAAAATATCACAGGTCATGGAAGACGATTTATCCGTCCTCAATATGACGATAGACTACATCCGGCAACCTGACCTCCAACCTGGAACTACCTTTTAATTGCTTTTGTTCCCAGGTAAAATCTGACCCGGAATGGTAGCACCTGTTAGGATCCTAGCTATGGGCGAATAGTGAACTTTCAAACTGGGGTCAAAACACTATGAAAGTATAAAAATACATTTTATAGTAAAAATACTGGAAATACATTTTCATAGTAAAACAAATATTACCAGCAATACTTTTTTTAAAATGAAATTACTAATTCTCTCAAGAAAATTAGATTTCGGCATTAAATGACCCATAAGGGGTTGATATGCTGCTAAAAACAAGCGAGAAAGCAACTTAAAAAATGTTTTTCGAATGAAATTAACTTGTGAGCATTCAGAAAAGTCTAATAATTTTGGAAGAGTTGTTCTTTCGTCATACGTAACTTAAATTGAACTTTTTCACCACGAACCAGCTTATCATGTATGAAGACATGATAGATGATTCTAAGATCAAATGAGCACCATCTTTGCAATAATGCATGGAGGTGGAGTGTATCACTGTTGGCGTGGGGGGTCTCTATAAATGGTAATGGAGAGCATCGTGGGTGTGAAAGAGTTGTTAAAGACACGTATTTGTAAGATAATTTGTCGTTTTCGGAGTAACAGTTAGGAACTGGGTATTGTTGCATTTTTCAATAGGATAAAGATACGATGTCCATAGCTAAAGTAACTCTCTAAACACTTGTTCGAAACAATATAGAAATACTTATTTATAGAAACACTTCTGTACTGTTTTGAACAGTATAGTAATTACTAAACTGAACTGAATCCAATCAAAAATCTAAGACAAAACTCGAAAGATCAATTTTCTACAAGTGGACCAGTCTACTTAAGCAGTTTATTAATTCTATCAAATTGATGGTTTTGTTATCATTACGTTAACATTTCATCCGATAACATAGAATATTTGCATTATTCTAAGTAGATCTTCATTCCTACCCAGTCATATATATTTTCTATTTCTTCTGAGCTAATTTACATCAGTCATTTTTTTTTAATATAAAATTGATGATTTTGTGCACTTAACACGAAAAGACTTTTAAGGTTTTACGCACAAAAATATTTTCGGATAAAAATAAAATTTATATTGAAATGTAAAGAAGAAGAAGAAGAAGAAGAAGAAGAAGAAGAAGAAGAATGTTGATAATTAATCTTGTAAATTTTTACTTTTTACAAATCTTAAATTATTGAATAACTTTGTAAAAAGTGATGTTCTTTGAAAGACTTTCTATCCTATTTTACATATTGTTTTTGACTGAAAGATTTTCTTTCTTTTGTCTCCAAAGAAATCAGTTTTAATGTGGAGTGTATTTTAAATTAATCAAGTAAAGGTTCATGGATTGAGAGACAATAGCGAGGTAGTGTTGGTTTAGTTAATTCTCTTTACTACCTGTTATTAAACTTTGCTACCAGTTACGAAAGCTCTTGCCGCATGTTTGTTCCTTAATAGTGCCTTAATATTTTATTTTTTTCAGTAAATATGACGTCAAGTAGTCAAGAATATATATATATATATTAGTCATCCACATACAAGCCCGTTTCGCTGTATCACAGCTCATCAGTGTGGCTAGACATATCCACTTGCTTCTGGCTGGGATCGAAACTCGACCGATTTAGTGTCAGTCGGAGTCTCTACTCCCTAAGAGAAGGGAAATTTTAACGTCTTGTATGTAAGCAGTGTATACAGACGCCAGTCAAGAGAGAACTCAATTCATTTCTGAAGAGTGACGTATTATAGCCGAAGTGGAAACTGTTTTTAAAATTTTTTTCTCCAGAGAGCTCAATCGTAATAAGAGCATAATATATATATATATATATATATATATATATATATAATTTCTATTATGATAAAAAGGTTCTGTACTTATATATATATATATATATATATATATATATATGTTTGTGTGTAGTTAGGCAGCATGTTTTCATTGATGCATGTTTCATTAAATAATATAAACAAATTTCCTCAATTTATTTTATGTAATTGTTTTTCATATCGTCTGATAAGCTTAATAGCATTAAAGTTGAAAGTGGAAAGAAAATCACAATATTGATACATGTTTTTTATATTTAATCCTTTCTGAGCTTTCGGCTTACATCAGCCATTATCAAGGATGACAATTGTATTGGGTGTATTAAGCAGTTCGCGTATGCAAGTAGTAGTAGTCGTCTATTTTGTTTGTATGGAAGATTGTCGAACACGTGCGTGAGTGCTGAAAACGAAAATCGCACTACACCTTCTGGCGTCACAAATGACCACGCGAGAGTGGGAGGCGAAAGCTCTTGGGATAACCAATCGCTTCTGTTGTCTATTATTTCAGGTTGGGTTTCAATTGTTTTATGTATATGGCTTCGAGTGTTTTTAGTTTTTGTTTATCGTTTTCGTGTTTAAACATACTTAAACATGAAAACAATAAACAAAAACTAAAAATACTCGAAGCCATATACATAAAACAGTGGAAACCCAAACTGAACAAAATTAATTACGAAATCTCCACAAACATTCTTAGAATGGATTATTAAAAAATTATGTATCAATATTGTAATTTTCTTTCTTTATTTAATGATAATGCTATTAAGCTTATCAGAGAATATGAAAAAATTTACATAAAAGAAATAGACAAAATTTGTCTATATTATTTAATGAAACATGCATTCCACTGCTAGGAAGGTTGGATCACTGTGTCGTGCCAGGATGTTTTTTTCCGCTTGAATCCATCCTGCATATATACAAATCAACCATCCGTCCGTGCATGGAATACTGCTGTCATATATGGTCAGGCTGTTCATCTCAGTGTTCTCCACAGGCTCCAAAGGTGAATCAGTAATGTGATACATACTGAATTGGCGGCTCGACTTTCTCACTGATGGGATGTGGCTTCCCTCTGTCTGTTCTATAAATATTTTCATGGCTTCTGCTCCGACGAACTGGTGCCCCTGCCACATGAGTTTACTCGTGCAACTAGACTGGCAACTGGGTCCCACCCATTCACAGTTAGATCAACCGAATGCAGCCGACAATTCTACCCCCTCAGCTTCTTCTCTCGCACTTCCCGCCTGTGGAACTCTCTTCCATATTCTTGCTTTCCTGACGGCTACTACCCCCATGAATGTAAATGCAATGTCAATACCCATCTCTTAATCACTTGACTCTAGATCTTTCTACATCACCCTGTATATATTTTCCTTTCTCTCTACCTTTGCAACTGTCATCACACCTGTATTCCTATCCTTCTCTTGCTCCTTTCTATGACACCCCCTGTAACTGGTTCGTCTTTCTCTTTAATCTCCTCCTATCTAATCCTTTTTCAGTGCGTTACCTTGCTTGGCGTAAAACGATAAAAAAATATATATGAATTGTATTTCCCTCCTGTCCTGCTCAGGGGTTTGGGTTAATTTTTTTCTTTTATCTTAATGTAAAATACTCAATAGTAGGTACATCAGTATATATGTTGCCGTCATTTTAGATGGCATATCGATATAAATATTTTGCTAACATTTTTGACGGCACAAACCCACTCGTAATAATAATAATTTCCTATCTTTCTTTGTTATCATAAAATAAGATGAAAACTTAGCGCATAATTTTCGAAGAAACATTTCATGATCATCATGTCAGTCAGTTAAGTGCCATACGTGAAACACGCTTGGGCGATCATGTCTCGAAAGAGACATGACTGACTGGGCAGAAAATTATCCAGCAGTAGGTTGCCATTGCTTTCTGCGGTAGACTGATTGCCAGCCAAGGCTATAGAACCCAATCTGTCCTCTTATTTAACCCATAACTGGAAGAAATAGACGGATTAATACCTTTCCCAGGGGTATTTTCGCGTAAGTGAATGCAATGAATTACAACTGGAATTCGAACTCGGCTCCCCGATTTCTCGTTCCGAGTCGATATCCACTGCACTACAACGCAACGATGTGATTGATTAATTATTTCTCCTAATTGTTTGTAATTTGTATCTGTACGAAAGGAGATCAATACTTTCAGCGGCTACCACACAAGAGAAATCTTGATCTGATATTTTCCTTGTATATATCCTTATTTTCTTAGGTGAATGAAATCATCCAACATAGTCAACCCAGTCTCTCTTGTTAATCTTATTTCCCGATCCTTATTTTATTTAATGTGGGAAGTCCTTTTCTTCTGCCTCGTTTCTGAATAACAAAGAAGCAAGTCAGTCAGTTAAGTGCCATACGTCATATACGTTTTGGGAGATCATATCTCGAAAGAGACATGAATGATTGGGCCAAAAATTAACCCACAGTAGATTACCATTGCTTTCTGCAGTAGACTGGTTGCAAACCAAGGCTATAGAACCCAATCTGTCCTATTATTTAACTCATAGCTGGAGGGAAGAGACGGATAAATACCTTTCCCAAGGGTATTTGTGCGAAAGTGAATGCGAGTAATTCAACTGGAATTCGAACTCGGCTCCTCAATTTGTCGTACCGAATCGATATCCACTACACCACAACGAGGTGTCCACAAAGAAGGTTAGAATTAGAGTTAGGGCGCTTTAGAACCAATTCCTCGCCTGTCGATTCTATGAATATAGACGTAGATAGGTTCGCTCGCCTATCGTTCGGTTCACACGACACCCCAGTCGTTTTGAAAAGGAGTAAATGTTAATCTCTTATCTTTCATGTTCAGGATTAGCTTTCCGGTTCCTTCCAAAGTTTTATAATTCTCTTTCACTCCCAGTAGCACCCCCCCCCCACTAGGGTTTTAGTGGCATTATCGCTTTGCCTAGTGGGAACTGGTTAGAATAAATGCCAGTTAATAAAATGACGTTGCGTCTTCAACGTTTCACAGAGGTTAGGCAAACTATTTTCTGAAAGCTCCCCACAAATGCCATCAACATTACTTTGTAACGTTATAACTACGTTGCCCAGTAACGTTGCAAATATGTTACCTTGTATTGTTATAATTACGTTGCTTCGAAACGTTGCAAATAAGTTGCTTTGTAACGTTATAAATACTTTGCCTAGTAATGTTGCAAATACGTTTCCTTGTAACGTTATAAGTACGTTGCCCAGTAACGTTGCGAATATGTTACCATTCTGCTCATAGATTTTATGCATCCTATTCATAGATTTCATGCATTCTGTTCATAGATTTTATGCATTCTGTTCATAGAGTTTATGCGTTCTATTCATAGATTTTATGCATTCTGCTCATAGATTTTATGCATTCTATTCATAGATTTTATGCATTCTGCTCATAGATTTTATGCATTCTATTCATAGATTTCATGCATTCTATTCACAGATTTTATGCATTCTGTTCATAGATTTTATGCATTCTATTCATAGACTTTATGCATTCTGCTCATAGATTTTATGCATTCTATTCATAGATTTCATGCATTCTATTCACAGATTTTATGCATTCTGTTCATAGATTTTATGCATTCTATTCATAGACTTTATGCATTCTGTTCATAGATTTCCTGCATTCTATTCATAGATTATATGCATTCTGTTCATAGATTTTATGCATTGTATTCATAGATTTTATGCATTCTGTTCATAGATTTTATGCATTCTATTCATATAGAAGTCAATAAAAATGACTCTGATGATATGACTGACCAGTGCGTAAATTTTCTGCTCCAGCCTTTGCAGCTGTACCATAACGTTTGGGATGAGCGGTTAGTTTGGAGCCAGGAATATAGTTGATTGCAAAATTACAATAACGTCCATACAGGGTCACATAATCCCCACCCTCAATCATTGTATAAGATGTCTGCAACGTTGTAAAACGTTTCGCGTTAGTTGTGATGTCCGAACTGTGGAACTGAGAATCTTTGGGTTAAATGCATCAACAAAAGATATTTTCTTCAAGGACACATGCGTTTTTCTTCATTAGACTGAAGACATTTTTTTAACTTTAGGCTAAAGATATTTCCTTTACATTTTCCTCTTAACCCCATACAACGCTTAAGAGCCTCTCAAGGCTTAAGAGCCTCTCAAGGCTTAAGAGCCTCTCAAGGTTTAAAGCTAGTAAATGAGATGTGTGATATGAGTATAAGAATAGGAAATAGGAAGTGAAGATTACGAGGATAGGCAACGATTGAGTTTCGATTTGAAGAGGTTGATATTGTAGCGTTCTGGAAAACACCCACGCTGGAGTCTGTTCCATAAAGCAATGTTTTTTTGGGGTTTTTTTTGTGAAAAAACTGTCCAAACTACGTGAAGAAGTATAAACTTGAATCCATGGAGCGTAATATTTTTTTGGTTGAAATGTTTTTTTCCCACAATAATCAATTACAGTTATTTTCAATATTGATTCCTATTCTTCTTTTTTCTTTAGTAACGTCGAATCAGAACAAGGAAGCACATTGAAAGGTGCGTACATAAAAGTGAAATGTTTAAGGATGGTGGCAGCTGGTTAAAAAGAAGAACTTTTTTAGCATTCTCTTTTATTTCTTTTACCTTTTAACACATGCAACAGCAAAATATAAAAATGGGGACTGGTGAATATTTCTAGCTAATGTTTCCAGGAAACAGATTGGAATAAAAAAGCAATAAATTATTTTGCTTCATATAACATCCTCTATGAAGCATGTAAACCTTTTTCCTATTATTCTCATATTTTCATCTATTAATATCAGCAAAGAAACCCCGTTGTAAATTACAATATACAGTAAGTCCTCATTTAACGTAGTTTCGTAAAATGCCGTAGTAAATTGCAATATACAGTAAGTCCTCATTTAACGTAGTTTCGTAAAATGCCGTTTGTTATAACATCGACGAGAAAAATAAAACAGAAAAATAAAACTACGTAAAATAGAACATTTATATTATGTATTAGAGATAGTAAAAAAAACAAAAAACGAACACCGCTAAGACATACAAAAGATAGGAAGTTGTGGAGAACCACTATAGAAAAACAAAATGTACGACTGTACGGTCCGAAAATATTTCAACGAGTCACTCTCTTCGTGTAATGCCCAACGGTTTCGTAAGCTAGCCAGGTTAACCATAACTCCTGAGTAAAGAGTAAAATCAAGACTCTTGGTGCATTATAAGTCTAGCTTTGTGCCAAACAAAACTAAGTTTAACAAATGTTATCCGTCACCTGAAGAGCACAACATACATATTAATAAATAATGTGGATAGATCAGAATTTCTAGTTGACTCTGTACTTCTAACAGAAGATGGAAAGTGCGACATTGAGACCCTAAGGCGAATTGGCATGGCTAAGGTTGCATTCCAGAAGCTAAGTTGAGTATTGAGAGACGGAAAAATTTCGCTAGAAACAAAGAAGAGAGTACTGGATTGCTATGTGATGTCTGTTCTTCAATATGACAGTGAATGCCGGACAATGTCATCAAAGATGAAGGAAAAACAAAGAAGAGAGTACTGGATTGTATTATGTGATGTCTGTTCTTCAATATGACAGTGAATGTTGGACAATGTCATCAAAGATGAAGGAAAACAAAGAAGGAGGCTGGATTACAGGATAAACAGTTCTTCAATATATATGGAATGTTGGACAATGTCATCAAAGATGAAGGAAAACAAAGAAGAGAGTACTGGATTGCTATGTGATGTCTGTTCTTCTAACAGCAGTGAATGCTGGACAATGTCATCAAAGATGAAGGAAACAAAGAAGAGAGCATTTGGATGGCAGAGTGTGATGTCTGTTCTTCAATATGACAGTGAATGTTGACAATGTCATCAAAGATGAAGGAAAACAAAGAAGAGAGTACTGGATTGCTATGTGATGTCTGTTCTTCAATATGACAGTGAATGCTGGACAAATGTCATCAAAGATGAAGGAAAACAAAGAAGAGAGTACTGGATTGCTATGTGATGTTCAGTTTCACATGACAGTGAATGCTTGGACAATGTCATCAAAGACATGAAAACAAAGAATAGACAATGGATTGCTATGTGATGTCTGTTCTTCAATATGACAGTGAATGTTGGAGAATGTCATCAAAAGATATGAAAACAAAGAAGAGAGAAAATTGGATTTGTTGTGATGTCTGTTCTTCAATATGACAGTGAATGTTGACAATGTCATCAAAGATGAAGGAAAACAAAGAAGAGAGTACTGGATTGCTATGTGATGTCTGTTCTTCACAGGACAGTGAATGTTGGACAATGTCATCAAAGATGAAGGAAACAAAGAAGAGAGTACTGGATTGCTATGTGATGTCTGTTCTTCAATATGACAGTGAAGGCGGACAAATGCTGTCAAAGATGAAAGAAATAAAGAAGAGAGGTTGGAGCCATATGTGACAACAATTAATACAGGTGAATGCTGCTATTGTCAAAAGATATGAACAAGAAGAGATACTGGATTGCTATGATGTCTGTTCTTCACAGGAGAAAGTGAATGTTGGACAATGTCATCAAATATTAAAGGAAAACAAAGAAGAGAGTACTGGATTGCTATGTGATGTCTGTTCTTCAATACACAGTGAATGTTGGACAATGTCATCAAAGAGGAAGGAAAACAAAGAAGAGAGTACTGGAGTCACAGTGTGATGTTTGTTCTTCAATATGACAGTGAATAGCTTGACAAATGTTGTCAAAAGAGGAAGGAAAAACAAAGAAGAGAGTACTGGATTGCTATGTGATGTGTCTGTTCTTCAATATGACAGTGAATGTTGACAATGTCATCAAAGATGAAGGAAAACAAAGAAGAGAGTACTGGATTGCTATGTGATGTCTGTTCTTCATATGACAGTGAATGTTGACAATATCATCAAAGATGAAGGAAAACAAAAGAGAGTATTTGAGCTATGATGTTCGTTTTCCTCAATATGACAGTGAATTCTGGACAATATAATCAAAGATGAAGGAAAAACATGAAGCATGTGAGCAATGATGAGGTTTTGGAAAGAATGGAAGCGAAAAGGAAATTAATACTGAGCACCAGGAAAAGACGGTTGAAGTTCCTGGAACACGTAATGAGGAAGGAGGGCTTGGAGAATCTGATACTCACAGGTCAGACGGAGGGAGAAAGAGACAGAGAAAGCAGCGTGTAACATATTTGACAGTCGGAGCAGAGTTTGGTTGAAGTAACAGGAGAAAGAGACATTAAAGATAGGGAGATGTGCAAGGGCATGATTGCCTACGTTTTGACGGGACACGATACAAAGAAGAAGAAGAAGAAGAAGAAGAAGAAGAAGAAGAAAACGTTTTTCTTACGCAAAACTGCAACCGGGGGTGGGAGCCTGAAAGTGACACCAATCGTACTTAGCTAGCGAAAAAATTGTAACTTGGTGGCGTCCATGTTTTTATTTTTATGACACTTTTTCTCACTGGATATCTGATCAGCCTATATTGGAAAAGTTTTAAAGAGAGAGAGAGAGAGAGAGAGAGAGAGAGAGAGAGAGAGAGAGAGAGAGAGTCACTTGCTGTCTCCTTGAGCTATAAAAATATCTTCCAGCAATAGAATTTAATAAGGTCTCATTGATATTTAAACGTTGAGACAATAACTGTTTTAGCACACGATTCAGGTTTATTGTTTATTTTTTAATTGAAGGTACGTAAGAAATTAAATATTTGTTTATTTTATTTTACTTTATAAATGAGTCTGTAGTAAAAAGGCTTTTCTTTACATCATTTAACATAAAGTCGTCTTTCCAAAAACGTGTCAACAATATGCAAAATTAAAATAAAATCGGTTAAAATTCTTTGGTGTCCCTTCGAAGTTAAAAAAAGAATTAAGATTATTCACAAATTTTAATTAGGTAGCCCCACTAAATCTCTGAAAAAACAGCATAGTATGAAGAAAAAAAGGTCCCGAAGTTAATAAAAACCAACTTTTCCATCAAAATGTTTATGTTATTATTAAGAGGAATGATCAAAATATTTTTTAATTATTATAAAAAAGAATTTTAATCCTGTCTAACATCTTCAAAATTTTGGTAAAAATCTTGTTTTAATTTTCGTTATCGGGTAGCCAAATCGTTGCGAGAGTTTACAATGAAAAATGTAATATTACGTAACTCAGTTTATTTTCCCCGATGACAAACACATTAATTTGAAAATTCTTGCAAAAAGCAAATAATTGTCGGATTTGAACGAAACTTTCAAGACATATTCACAAATGAATGAAATTATTTCTGAAAGCATTATTTTTACAAAATATTGGTAAAAATAATTTTTTTCACATCTGTTACACCCCTCAACGTAAATCCATGAAATTTTTAAAAACTACATTCTGTAGGTAAAGCTGGTTTCATTATTTAAACGCATAAGATATTGGGGAATGTAAATCATGTATTATTTTTTAAACCATTTATCCCCTTTTAACGAAAATCTCCTCCGAAGAGTAAAATAAAAAATGCAATAAAACTATGACATAATTTAATTAGGTAAGCTTTTAATTGCTTTAATAAATAATATAAATTTCAGACATTATAGTCTGAAGAAAAAATGTTTTTCAATTAATAATAAAATCTTAAAAGAATTGTTTTCATTTTTGTTTTTTTAATAATAATAATTTATAAAATTTCAAAAATATTACAAAAATATTTCCAAGACATTAGTTTAGTAGTTTATAAAATGAAGACTATATTTGCTAATTAGAAATTGAAAAGCTGAATACAAATCGTCTAGCCATCGTATTTTTAAGATAGTTTTCATTTTTCTTTTTGTATTTGAGTTTTTTATGGTAATTTATATGTGTACATTAAAAGGTCCTGTGTTCCACGGTTTCTTATCCTTACCGGAAAAAGTGTACAGTTAGGACACTTGTGATTGCCATACACTGATGTTATCTCGCATCTGGCAAGCTGTCAATACATTTGATATATGGCGGACAGGTCAGAAAGTTCAACTCTGTGATTAAGAAATAGTTTTATTTTAAATACGATGTTATAAATAAGCAATACTTGTGTAAAGAAGATTAATTTAACGGTAAATTTGCTAATTTTCTAAAAGCAGTTTGTCACAGATGTATATTTTATTTTTGCAAGATTTTTAAATCAGAGATTTAACTTTTGTTTTCCAGTCGCTCAAGAAATAACCTAAAAATTGAAATTTTTTAATAAAAATCTCAAACTTTTAGATTCAAACCCACATAACTTCTTTTTGAAATACACCAGAGTATTTTGCTTACTGAAAATTGTAAATTTAGCTTTCAATTGAAAATAAAATAAAAGTTTCTAGAAAACGTTTTTCTTTTAAAAAATTCAATTTAAAAGTTAAAGACACCTAATTCTAATGTTATTATTATATAAAATCTTAATTATTTATACGTATACAAATTCATGTACACATGAACATCAAATAATGATATTATCAACGCACAAATAACAGCATAGGAACGTTAGTTTTGAAGAAAATTATAAAACGCCATACTAAGTGTGAAAATGAATATTCTATTAATTTTATATTGTTGTTGGTCTTTCGTTTTAATGTTTATATGTATAGTAGGTACCTACACTTATTTTCGATACCTAAGCTTTTAAAATAAAAACCATTTTCTTGGAGTTTTAAATTTAGCTTAATTGAAAGTTAAATGATTAAATGTACTATTTCTAGTAAGCAAAATACACGGGTGTATTTCAAACGAAAATTATATTAATTGGAAACGGCAAATGAAATTTCTACTATTTCAATACCAATTAATGCTTAACAATTTTTCGGCCATTTTCGAGCGATCGATACATTTGTAAGCAAAAGTTTATTCTCGGTTTTAAAAATCTTGCAAAAATATAATATACATCTGTGACGAATTATTTGTTTTTAAATAAACAAGTATAAATTAAAATTAATCTGATTTGAAACAAATATTACTTGTTTATGATATGAAATTTAGAATAAAAGTATTTCTAAATCACTGAGGTCTGACTCACTGACCTTTCAAATAGGCGATGACAGCCGTGTCATCAATCAGTTTACGCATCTGGTTGTACGTGACCAGGATTGACATAACCTAAGTGAACGCTTAAATAAAGGTAACAACCCTTAAAACTCGTGACCTTTTAATGATAAGTCTCTTATAATTTTTCACAGTACAAAAAAGTGAATTTTAACAAATAAATAAATAATTAAAAAATATCTTAATTCTAAATGATTTATATTAAGGTTTTCAATATTCGATTTGTTAATATAGTCTTTACTTAATGAATTAATAACCAAAAACACCAAATGACTGGAAGAAATTTAAAAGATGTTTGAAACTTTATAAATCATAATTTGTAAAAAAAAAAAGGATGAAAACAATTCTTACAAAAATTCATTATTCATCGAAATTTTTTTACTTCAGAATATGATATCTTTAATATGTATTATTTATAAAATCAATTGAAATTTTATATAAATTAAAAATAGCATAGTTTTAATAAAATTTTTATTTTACTATTCAGAGCAGATATTCAGAAAAAAAATTCCATGGAAAAAAAGGTATGATTTACATGTCCCCAATGAGTCCTGCATTTTTTTTTAAAATCATATCACCCGACCAAGGCGGTAACGCCACTGAAGCGCAGGGGGCTACGTAGGAATGAAAAGATTGGAAAAGAGAAAGCCGGAGACCACATTCTAAACAAGGAACAAGGGATGAGCCTCTTCATCTGTTCAAAAGATGTGGGTGGAGTGTGAACCGGGCGATAGATTAGTCTATCTACTCCAAATGAAAAAAAAAAAGAAAAGAGTGAAAAGATTGGAAAAGAGAAAACCGGAAACCGCATCCTAAACAGGAAACAAGGGATGAGCCTCTTCACCTGTTCAAAAGATGTGGGTGGAGTGTGAACCGGGTGATAGTTTAGTCTATCTACTCCAATTATTTATCTAATCAAAAATATTGGTATCAGTACCGAATTTCATGAAATTAATTAGAGGCGAGTAACAGATGAAAAATATATTTTTCCAACATTTTCTAAAAATAATAGTTGCATAAATAACTTTATTCATTTGTAAATAAGTCCTGAAAGTTTTATTAAAGTCAAACAAGGATTTGATTTTTGCAAGAATTTTCAAATTAATATGTCTTCCAACGCCCAAAAGATGACTTGCATAATGTTTACCATAAGAGTAACCTATAGCAAACATCGGGTGAATTAAAATATTAACAAATAAAATCTTCAATATGATTTTCATCTTTTGTGATGCAAAAGTTATGCACGTTGACAGTTTCAATTGAACTCGATGCAATAACTCCGAATTGCCATCACTTTTAACACATTCCCTTCTTATGTATTCAATCAAGTGTATTGCAACTGTGGTATTCACTGAATACACCTTCTCCTTTAGAAAATCCCAGAAAAAGCGTTTAGTTCTTTCTTCTTTCGACAAAGCCAGATTTAATCTGTGGAGGTAAAAAAAATATAGTTAATGAGATTTCCTAGGCATTAGGAACATCCGGTATCTTTTCGATAACACATACTGTAAGTACGTAGAAACCAATTATTAAGAAATTAAGTAACTTCTAGCCACTCTGTTTTAGGAGCTAGGCCCATAAACATTTATTATATCTACAAAGAACATTTTTAGAAGTAATATTAAAAACTACATTGTTAGGTAAAAACAAGTAATTTGATACAGACAACAGCGAGTAGTGAGGAATAGGGCACCTATTATAACCCGCCCATGGCTCGGTAAAACCATAAAGACTACTTCGGTGCTTGATGTAACCTGATGGTTAGGAACCAATTCTTTCAGATCAGTTTGTAATTTTAGTGGATTCAGTTTGCTCTTGATCCCTTATGACTCAGGTATTGTGCTAAATTTATCCAAATTCGGTAACAGCTAGAAGCAGACGATACGTACGAATCAGGAAAATGTTCCGGTTATTTGTAATTGGTATTGAAGCAGGAGAAATTCACTTACCGCTTAGCTTATTGATTAGTTCGTGAAAAATTTTTGACTATCTAATATCTTCAGCAGACTTAAAATAAATGACATAAATTCACTAATGACTTATCACAACCTCACAAAAGAGAAAAACAAAAATAAAAATACAGCTTCACTAAAAATGCCTAACAAAAAATAAATTGAACTCACAAAAACAAAGCGTTGCACAAAAAGATAGCACGAAAAAAGTTAGGTTAAAAAATAAAAAATAAAAAATCACCAAAATTTCTCATGGATAAAAAAGAAAAAATCAAAAATGTCAAAAAAAAGAAAAAAGTCTGAAAAAAAATGACTAATGAGAAAATAAACAAAAACAAAAAAAAAAAGAGTTTAAATCAGATCTGTCGCCAGACTATTTCGTTGGAAAAACCTTTATGTCAGGGCGGGAAACGAATAAAGATTTACACAGTAAAATTAGTTCGCGTCATTTTCACATGATGTAGGGAGGCAAATGATTTTTCTGGGGGAAGCAAGCTCCTCAGACCCACCCGAGCGACAAGACTTTGTTTAAATTACTCTCTTTTTGAGAAAATATAAACATTCCTATCAATCGGATTTCGATTTTCTCTACGACAATTCCTTAAAAACCACAAAGATCGATTCAGCTCTATTCAAATACCCAAATTATCGGTGGTGAAGCAGACACATTCATAGTTTAAATATTCCCCAGATAAACGGGCTAGGACTTTTTTCTTTTAGCTCAACCAACACAAGACCCCAGGCCAACTCAAGGTAGGTAGTTACTGATTGAGATCGTTGCAAAGGAGGTGGCACGCGGAAGCAGGAAGTGCGTATTATGAGAACATGGAAGATAGATATCGGTTGATCTTGGACTTAGAATCAGCATTTTCTCAGTAAACCTGAACAACGTCTAATGTTGCTGATGGCAAATACGCAAGTATTTCAGCTCCGATATATGCCAGCAAACCGGTGTTTATATATGGTAATATTGGATATAATTCAGCAGAAGCACAAGACTCCATTGCCCTGTCGTTGTGTTCAATGTTTGTGTTTCCATTAGATTTATAGTCAGGGAGGAGAGGATGGCGTGGGGTGCATGTCGACGAATCGACCTTTCTTTGTTTGGTTAACATTTGTCAGAAAAAATAAACAGCAGAGAACGGTACGACGCCATTGATCAAAAATGTACAATGTGTTAAATAGATCTTACCCTGGGACACACGTCTTGAAAGCTCATATTACAGTCTTTTACTATATATATATATATACATACACATACATGGTTAAATAGCACATTTCCACTGGCTTTAGTCGTTCAAAAAATATATCTCTTCCGACAGGAATCGAACCTGCAAACTTCCCCACCGGAGAGATGCCGTCTTTAGATCAGACGTGTCTTTATCAATCGACCCACAAACGATTTCATGGAAAACAAAGTTCAGTCTCCCCTTTATGTAGGTATTCTCATGATTTTCATCGAACGATTAATATCTTGTTCAGATTGTATCCGAATGTAAACAAACTCAACCGAAGACAACATTGCGGAATTTAACGGAAACACACGAAACTGGTATTCATTGACATATCTGAATTTTTATTTCTTTAACATTATTATCTTTTTAAATATAAAAATCAGAAGAATATCTATATAAAGGTGAGATTGAAGTTTATCTTCCATGAAATCTTTTGTGGTTGATTAGTAAAGACACGTCTGGTCTAAAGATGGCATCTCTCCGATGTAGGAGTTTGAAGTTTCTATTCCTGCCGGGAGATAGGTCGTTATAGTATAATATAATTAAATGATATGGCTTCTAAGGAAAATAAAGCAAATATTTTAAGGATTTTTAATTTTAGATTAATTATTAGGCAACTAAAGTAAATTTAAATCTATGTTAGCATTAATACCAAAACAAACTTAAGTTGAAAATAAAACATAAAACTAGAAGGAAAATAGGTTTAAGAACAAGAAGTTATATAATTTAATTATATGGCAAAAAAGAAGAAATAAACAACTATTTTAAGGAATTTTAATTTTAGATTAATTAATCTGCTTGAGATTGGCAATTGAGAGTAGACCTCGGGAGACAGTTGATATTCTGGTAGCAGATAGCGACGTCTTTCCTGCGCCCGGATTTAGTAACCTGGTCATTGAGCCCCAGCCAGGTCATGATGTTTTATCTCACGGTGCTTTGAGACGAGAATCTGGTGGAAGTCTTTGAAAGAAAGCATGAAAAACACCAGGAGCTGGTTAAGAATTGCAGGTCTAAACAATTGAAGACTACCTGTCTTTCGATTGAATTTGAATACTGTGGTTTTGCAGGAAGATCTTTAGACAGGATTTTAAGTCGGCTTAGAGTCAGAAGAATGTAAAAGAGAAAGGCCATTAGAACTATTTCAGAATCTGCAGAGAAGGCCTCGAAATGGCTATGGATTAAAAAGATCGGATCCCTGAAGATCTACGACGAATATCGCTATTTGATGTGAGGGTCAAGGAAAAGAAAAAAAAAAAGAAGATTGAAGAAAGGTTGAAATAACGTTTCTGATCATAATTCCTTTGTCCAGTGAATGTATATAAGTTTTATTTTTTAATTTTTTAAAAAATATTATTTGATGGTAGAAAATTACCTGTCGAAAGCATTTACCTGTCAGGCCTGGTGGCGATCATTGGAAGTGTGGTTCATTCTACGTGTCGTTCCAAGAAAGGAAAGACAAGATTTCAGTTTGTTCTCTTTTTTTTTTTGTTTCATCTTGGCTGAGGCGGAAGTGACGTGCGGCGTTTCTGATTAGCCACTTGCTATTTTATGACTAGCAGTGGCAGTTATAAGTCCGTTGCTGTGCGCTTGGTGATTACAGGTTCGCCTACCGGAATAGTATTCTTCCAGTAGGGTCTCTTGGGTGAACAAGTATAATGTTGAAAGACCCGAAACTTGTCATGACCCTAAGGCGTAACATCACTTCTTTTTATCTAAATTTGATTTTATGACGGTATTTGCTTAAAAATTCTTTCTCAAGTTCAAAAGCAAATTTTGCTAAGGATATTTTACTATTTTAATTCTTTCAACTAAACATAGATTGCATTTATCGTAAAGGTTATTAGATATGCAGGCCCAACCTATTAATCTCCAACTCATTATTGGGCTAAGTCCCTCCTGTTTCATTTCTGAAAATCTTCAAGAAAGGAAGTTTAGAATTTTAGATTGGGGTTGGAAAAAGAGTGTTTATGGGAATAGTAACGTTGTTTAAGTTCTCCCACAGAAATTCAAATGTAAACTTGATAATTATTTTTGTTATTGTTATTTTTGTAGGAGATGTTAATGAATGCTCACTACTCATAAAAAGTTATCTCTCACATAGAGCACACATACTAGAATTCTCACACCTACTCACTCTAATAGACATAACCACACACACACACCCTAATGTGAGTGGGTCTATACATTCTTGTATGTGTGCTCTATGTGAAAGCGATTTTTTTATGAGAAGTGAGCATACATTTGTTTCCAATAACGGAGGTTCAAGTTCGCTAGAAAACAACTCGTGATCCCTCACTTTCATTATCTCGTAATCGGTCTCGTATTTGGATCATTAAAATTGAAAATTTAATTATCTAGTGAGTTCGAAATTCAAATATCAATATACTATTGCGAATATTTCTTTTTGGAGACAAAAACAAAAAGTATCCAGCAAAGATAACAATTTCAAGTTTGACAATTGGCATGTCGTGCTAAAATTATTGCTGGTAAACGTTTCTTCCAAGAGAAAAGAAAAAATATATTTATGGTTCCAAAAACGACAAGAATGAATAAAAAATGCAATTCTTTTACAAAAATAGAAAAATTATGTGCGTTGTGGTGCAATGGATATCGGCTCGAAATAAGAAATCGGAGAGCCGAGTTCGAATTCCAGTTGAATTCGTTGCATTTTCTTACCCGCAAATACTCTTTGGAAAGGTATTAATCTGTCTCTTCTTCCTCCAAGACAGACTGGATTTTGTAGCACTGGTTAGCAATCGGTCAATCGCAGAACTTAATGACAACCTACTGCAAGATAATCTTCTGCCCGGTCAGTCATGTCTCTTTCGAGACATGATCGCCTAAGAGTGTATCACGTATGACGGACTGAATGCCAACAAATAAGAAAATAAAGCGGCATAAATGGGCGTAGTTTAGATGCGGCACGAAGCCAAAATTATAGACAATCCAGTCAGGAATAAACTCACTATTCAGTCGTAACTGACATATCTAATGAGAACAACTTAAAATAGGAGCGAACAAGGTGACCTGCAACAGTGGGAAAGGCAATGATATTGATTATTGTCACCGTGTTAGGATTGTTCACGATGACGATCACAACCATTAGTGTCGTGGGAGAATCACTTGTAGAGCAGCAGCGTCTTTTTCTTGGGCAAGACAGACTGACGGAGCCTAAACCTGATCAAGCTGGTTTAAATTGAAAGTTTTCTTCTAGAATATTTGCCAACCAATGCTGTCCAGTCTGTTCAACTATTTACCTATATCTTGGTGGAAAAGAAGAGAAGAGTTCATAACTTTCTCAAGAGAATTTTCTCGTAATGGACTCGAATTCGAATACGGTTCTTTGATTTTTCAAGCCTAGCCGCTACCGTGTCTTCAAGGATTGTTAAAGTTATTTAATATCGACATAGGCGAGAAATGATTGCGATATGCTTCAAGCATCTGTAAGACTATGTTTATACACGACTCAAATTGATTGCATTGTAAGTCATTATAAAAACTTGCAGTAAATATTCTTTAAACCTTGTTGTACAACTGTTATGGTGAAACACATCTATTCCTCAGATAATGAACTCTCCCTTCTATATTAATAAGAGTTAACAGGGAGTTAACTCGAGAATTTCTTTTTAAGTTCAGGGGAGTTCTTAGAAGTTCTAGAGAGTTCTTTAGAGTTCTATTGGAGTTCAGTAGAACTACTAGGCAGTTGATATCAGTCGGCAGTTACCCCAATACTAAGGAGTCAGTTTTCAGTGGAAGATTATCAAGTTCCTAACATTTTGGGTGCGTTAAGTCGATTAGCAACCGACATAGCACGATTATAACTTTCAGTGCGAAAACTATTCTACAATAACATATTTAATTTACAGGAGAAAAAACCGATGGTAACAAAAATGTAAAGAACAAAACTATGTCATTTTAAGGTGAGGTGTTCTTTTTTTTTTAGAGAATAAAGTTGTTCTAAATGGAGTCTATAGAATTTGTTTGTTGGTTGATTGTTTTGCTTTTATGGCAAATCAACCTCGGCGGGTTATTGATTACCAACTGAATTTTTTATTTATTTATTGCTGGTAATACCTTTTTCTTTCAACAATTTATTGTTGCTTTTTGTGTCTAGTAATCTTTTTTTTAGAGTATCAAAATTCATTGGGCTTTTTTTAAAGAGCAGGATCCCTAAATCCTACCCTGTTATTTAACCCATAACTAGAAAAAAGGGACGGATTAACATCTTTCCCAAGGGTACCAGTGCTTAAGTGAATGCAGGGTATTCAACTGGAATTCGAACTCGGCTCACCAATTTCTCTTTCCGAGCCGATATCCACTGCACCACAACGCACATCCGTCACTAAACGCTTACAGCACCTGGTATTCCCAAGCGGTCACCCATCTAAGTACTGACCAGGCTCAACGTTGGTTAACTTCGGTGACAGAATTTGTGTACATTATATAATTTATGTATTTTATATGATTTGTACAATTTGAAGGAAATAAGGCAAAGGACAAGTGGCAAATAAACATTTTCTCTTCTTCTCTCAGACACACACACATATACACACATACATTATTTTTGCATACGCACACTTAAATTTAAAATAAACAACTATTGTTTTTTATTACACGTGACACACATATATAAACAGACATAGACATTTCTCTACATTTAAAGATATTCATCCACTGCTTTATTAGTCGCGACACGTATCTGACCAAACCGCAATCAACATATTGTCTCTTTGAAATTTTAAACAATTTTCAGAAAATTTTTAAAAAAATTAAATCATCTATCTTTAAAAAATCCCTGAAAAAGCTTGTTAAAGAGAAACATGTTAGATTGAAGACAATTTTCTACCTGTTCTTTACTTATTTTATTCTCACACACACACACACACACACACACACACACACACACACACACACACACACACACACACACTATGTATTTGGGCAGTAATCACTTTTTTATGCAGGTTTAATTAAAAATGACTGACAAATTATTATGGTAAAGTATTTTATGTAATTTTTAATAATTTTCTTCTTATCAGAACAGAATTTACATAAAAATTGTACGTCACTTTTGTTTTTCCAAGCACTTTCAGCTATAGTTGTAGCCATTATCGCGGATGAATTTTATTTTACGTGTAAGTGAATATATCTACTGTTATAATACTTATATAATGATTATTTAAACCACACGACTACGACACGGTACATCTTTTAGACCAAAGCTCAATTCGATCTCATTTAAACAGTCACTGAGGCCTACCAAACCCTATCTGTAACATACTTGTTAGCGGCAACACAAATATCATAGTAGCATCCACATGTAAAAAAAGATAAAAATAATGGAAGCATTATTAATAAAAAAAAAAAGAAAGTAAAAAACAACACTGAATAATATCAACTATGAACACGCTAATAACTTGCTTACAATGTTCAGAAGATAAAATATACACACTACTCTCAAAAATATATAACGCTACATACATTTTATTAGGCGTAAAAGAAATTCAGTCTTCGATAATGGCTAAAAATATAACTGAAAGCGCTCGGTAAAACAAAGCAGTTGGATAATTCTTCAATAATTTATGTTCTGAAAATAAAAAAATCATAAGATCAAATGAAAAATTAAGCTTAACCATAATATGTCGTCTGTCATTATTAATAAAATCTGCATATATATATATATATATATATATATATATATATATATATATATATAAGGATAGTTTAATTACTTAGTTTTTTGTCATAATAAAATAAGACCAGTGCACATTTGTTTTAAAAAGTGCTCAATGCAATTATATTGTAGAACCCTTGGATATTCTTCATTTATAAACAAGTTCTTACGCGACCTAAGTTTCTACCATGTGATTTCATCAGGCGATTTGCAATAATTGATTTTACCGTTTACCGTTTTTTAAAAACTCTCACGTAAAAACGCTCAGAGTGACTGGGAATTTTTGAACGCGCAATTTTTTAAAATTGTAAATGACTTCTTTTGTATTACAAAGTCCTTAAAGTGGGCATTTATTTTTGCCACGTTCAATCACAAGTCTAGATTCAAAATAAAAAACTTAAAAAAACTGTACAAAATTGGTTATTGAAATCAAAATATGAAAAAGACTCAGACATAAGGTGGAGTACAGTGAAAACAGCCAAGCCTTACAATGGTGCCAAAATATGTAGACTGTGCCAGGAAGAAAAGTTAGAGATTATGCTATTCCCAAGCAAAAACAAACTATTGAATGAAAGAACAGAAATTATGACTAAGTGTTACCATAGTAAAAAATACTTATTAGGTTCATACAACCATGGATGAAAACGTTATAATTTCTTGTAACTTAAAAAATTGCGCGTTCAAAAATTTCCCTTCACGTGAGCATTCAAAAATAACCACCGTTACGTGAGCGTTCTTTAAAAAAAAAAATGGTAAACGGTAAAATCAGTTATTGTAAATCGACCTGAAGACACCACATGGTAGAAACCTAGGTCGCATAATAACTCGTTTACAAATGAAGAATATATATATATATATATATATATATATATATATATGTCCTCATCTTTCCTGCCATTTGTACCACGTTTCAGTGCTAGGAATTTCGAACCGAACTGTTTATTACAATCATTGGCGTATATCATCCTCATTCCTTGCGTAAAGCCTCGATGGGTTAAATATCCGGAGCGTACAACGGCTGAAACGTCATACAAATGGCAACAAAGATGAGGACAATAATCCGAATAATGTAAATACTGTAAATACTACCTCATCTCAGAAATATAGACAAATATATATATATATATATATATATATATATATATATATTACAGGTATTATTACCTGTAATACATATCTGACGCAGATGACATAGGATTCCACGGTAGATAATCCAGATTGTGCTAATAAATACACGAATTCCTGATTTTTCTATTTTGGGTAAAGCACGGTCGGCAAAACCTCTGTACACTTTAGAGGTAGTATATATTAAATTGCACCAAATGTGTTTGTGCCAACAGAAAAATAAATTTATTCGTACTCTTTTTTTATTTGGTGGCTTGTGAGTCTATATTTCCCTTTTAATACTCACTAGAATTATTTATTTAGTCTTGTTTTTGGCATTTCCTCCCCTTTTATTTTTCTCTCGTTTTTAATATTAAATAGTGTTAAATAGTATGAAATAGTATTAAATAGTATTCTCATAGTCATTTCCTTACAGTTTGTCTATTATTCCGCGTTTGTGGTTCACATTATACGAGTCCCCAACAATTCTTCTGATGAGGTGGTCGCCGAAAAAAAGTTTACCTTTTTAAAGAAAAAAATGTGCTTTTGTCTGCTTAAAACTATATATATAGTCATCCTCAGACAGATCTGTTTCGCTGTATCACAGCTCATCACTACGGTCAGATTCTGACTGCTTTTAACTCAGGACTGAAACCCGACCGAACTGGCGTCAGTTGGCGATTCTACCTCTGGGCTATAGGCGTTCAGTAGAAGAAGGAACACTTTTTAGCATGTATAATGTCATTATACACGCCCAATAGCCAGAGTGCTCAAATCCATTACTGAATGAGCGATGCGTACATGCCAAAGTAGCTCCTATTTTTCAAAGTCTACCATTCTTCCAGAGTACTCAATCAGGGTATATATATATATATATATATATATATATATATATATATATATATAGTGCGTGTGTATGTGCGCGTGTGTGTTGTTTTTCGTATCATTTCGGCACAACATTTTCAATTTAAAAGTCTTGTAACTTTGACCTAAAAAAAAAAGAGAGATAAAAATCCATTTAAAAAGACGTCACTTGGATTAATTGCCAATATCATTTTCAGGAATTAACTTTTTTTTTTTTAACTTTCCCTTTTTGCCTTTTGTAATTTTCTACATTTTCGAAAATTTTCGGGCTTTTTACTAAAATAAAATGTAAACGTTCTTCAAATAATTTCGCTAAAAACTTTGCAGGATAAAAGCTTAGAAAAGGCAAATCGCAATCAAATTAACAGACGCGTGTTTAAACAGTATTTTTTTAATGGGCCGGAAGAAAGTGTATTTAATAGATAAAAATCATTTTTGTTGGTCGATGCATTTTGGGTGGAGTTTCAAGCGGTTGTTTTTAGAGGAAGAGAAAAAAAATCTTTTTAACAGAAGGAAAAAAAAAAGGGTTTGAAGTTGTTTTTAAACTAATGGAAATTTGGGTAAAAAATGTCAAACAAAGAACATTTTCAAGAGTAAAAGAAAAAGATTCCATAATGAATAATAATAATAATAATAATAATAATAATAATAATAATACAGACCAAAAAGAAAGAAAGACGGATCAAAATCAACAACAATAATAACGATGATATTATTATTATTATTATTATTATTATTATTATTATTATTATTATCAAGAATTGTTATGATTAGAATAAATAAAAGAAACAACTGATAATAATATTAAAAA
This sequence comes from Ascarosepion bandense, assembly GCA_037127315.1. Lineage (NCBI taxonomy): Eukaryota > Metazoa > Mollusca > Cephalopoda > Sepiida > Sepiidae > Ascarosepion > Ascarosepion bandense. The sequence goes on along the minus strand of JBBBDQ010000529.1, from coordinate 1,259,205 downwards.
CAATAATCGCAAGAAGAGAGTCACTGAAAAGCTCACATTGACGGTGATAATAAAAAGCTCCATGTTGAATTATAATGAAGAGATAGCAGAAATAATTAGGAGAATATATTAATGATAATGATTTTCCGTGCATCTAGAAATATAAACGTCATAATAATGTTGATAAAGAGAAGAATATGAAAACATTGACATCTTTCCGTTGTTCTTTGCCAACGTTTCTTTCTAATTTTGATATTGTCTCAATATATTTCTAACTTTGGTCTACTGTAGGTAAATAACTTAATTTTCTTCTGTGTGCTGTATCACTTCAGCACGTAGGTGATCATGGTTCTCCACAAGTTCCTTTTAGCTCTCTTCGTAACTTTTGTCATTTTGTCTATGCCTCGTTTTCTTTTGTCTTTCTCGCCTTCAATATGTCGAGTGAGTTTCCAAAATTCTCTTTCTTCATTTTGTGCCCGAATACTAACTGACTTTCTGGTTTTAAGTATTAGTATTGCTTTTTGTTTCTATTTTCTCTAAAAAGTTGTCGTTGCTTACATGTTCGGTCCATGGTATTCTCAGCATCTTTCTGTAGAACCACACTTCTGTTGTTTCAAATCTCTTCTTTATCTGCGAGAAGATTGTCTAACATTCACTGTCATATAGAAGGACTGATATTAACTATTAGTTAACGAAATTTTCCGATTTCTTAATACTTTGCTTAGCTTTTGGAAGGTGTCTTTCGCTATCACAATGCACCATCTGGTTTTAATGCCGCAATTCCCGTCCTCTTTAAAAACACTGCCACGGTATATAAATTGTTAAATTGTTGTACTTCTTGATTTTGGTATCTCCAATTTTCTAATTGCATGTTGCAGTGTTTCTTTTGCTGACGCCATACATTTTGCCTCTTCTTCTGGACCCCGATAAAACCGAAGTTTTGGTTAATGCTTAGTGACAACTCCATTTTCTGTTGTTATCATCATTTAAGAACAATCTAAAAAAAACACAAGGTTAATTGCGCGTAAGTGACTTTAACGAACCCAAATGAAACTCGATCTCGGTCTCTGATTAATAATTCCGAGGATTTATCCAATGCACCACCTGCACATCCAGGCTTATAGCACCTGGTATTCCTTAGAAGTCACCCATCTAGGTACTAACCAGGCTGGACGTTATTTAACTCTGGCGATCGGATGTACGTTGTGGTGCAGTGGATATCGACTCGGAACGACAAATCGGGGAGCCGAGTTCGAATTCCACTTGAATTCCTTGTATTCACTTACGTGCAAATACCCTTGGGAAAAGTATTAATCCGTCTCTTTCCTCCAGTTATGGGTTAAATAATAGGACGGATTGGGTTCTATAGCCTTGGTTGGCAACCAGTCTACCACAGAAAGCAATGGCAACCTACTTCGGGATAATCTTATGCCCAGTCAATCATGTCCTCTTTCGAGACATGATCGCCCTAAGCGTGTATTCCGTATGGCACTCAACTGACTGACTGATCGTATTAACTGATTGCGGGTGTTAACATGTAAATAATTTGTTGTGAGGAATTAAGGTATGTGCATTTGTTCTCCATTTGTTCACCCTAGTTATGGGTTAAATATCCGAGTGGACTCAGCTAGGAAAAATGCAGTTCTGAATTTAATACCGGTTGAAATTTAGTTTGGCAACTCCATCCGTAAACAGAAATCCGAGGTTAAAGAAACACCAAAAGCAACAGGTGACGTGATAAGGAAATCTAAGAGCAATGAGACGAAAGTGAGAAGGTGGAATTAAGATAAGGACCTGATCGGATGACGGAGCGAGGGTTACATGGTGCAACAGGAGAAAACGTGCTAAGAGCCACTAGGGATAGGGAGACGTGGAAAGTCACGATCGCCTACGTCCTAAATGTACAAGGCACATAGAAGAAGAAGAAGATGCTAAGATTAAGTATGCCTTTCAGAATCACAAATACGCGTGTCAGTTGCCTAGCCTTAACTATGTACGCTACATATCTGTTCATGAGCGGGAGAGTAGTCGACGGACATTATAATCACTATCAAGAGGGTGGTTGTTTTTTTTTTTAATTTTTTTTTTCTGTCTATATTTTTGAGATGAAGTATTGTAATTATTTACACTATTTGCATTGTTAGGGCTCTTGATCTCATCTTAATTGTCATATGCACGACGTTTCAACAGTTGTGCGCTCTGACTTCCCTCAAGTGATATACGTTGGAATTTCGAACCGAACCCTTAATCTAGTTCCCTGGGGTACCATGGACCGAACATGTGAGCAACAACGAGGTTTTGGAGAAAATGCAAATCAAAACTTATATTTGGCATCAGGAAGATACAGGTGAGGGTTTTGGGACACGTAATGAGGAAGGAGGGCCTGGAGAATCTAATACTCACAGGACGAATAGAGGGAAAGAGACAGGAGAAAGCAGCGTGAGACCTGCTTGATGGGCTTCAGCCTACGTCTTAAAAAGAAACATAAAGAAGAAGAAAAAAAAGTAGTAGATTGTTCTAGTTACACGTGCCATGTCTTTTCTCAGTTTCATTTAATTCCCTTTAGTAACTCTCATAGTATCGCTATCGTTAAATAGACAAAGTTCTTAGTGTGTGAGTTGTACTTATCATTTTTTTTTAAAATTCTTTTAAGTTGAGATTTCCAGGGATTTTTTTTATATGTTGTTGCGTTCCATTTTTTTCCCCTATCATTCCAAGCACACCTATTAGCATTGGTAATATTCTTGTTTTCAATTTCCACATTTTCTATTTTTCGATTTCCAGGTCTTTACGTGTCAATATTTTTCAAAATTCTTTGGATGCTATTGGGTTGTCCAGAAAGTTCATGCCGATCTTTAGTCGTTCATGTTCCAACACGTTAGAACACGTAAAACTTACCGACAGATATAATATACTTACATTTACGATTCGAGCATACTTTAAACTATATTTTGAGAAAGAAAATAAAAAAATAATTAATTCGTGTCAATTTTGCATTCCTATGAAAACGGAAGATTATAAAGTGCATTTTATACTTTTGATGTTCTTTTTATTACCGTAAAGGCAAAAATGTCTAGCGGGCAAAAAAAAAAAACAACACACACACACACACAAAAAAAAAAAACCGATGTGCTGTGTACGGTGAAGTTGCTTTACCTGACAGTACCGTTGACAAATGGTTCGCTAAGTATAGAGCTAGTGATTGTAGCCTTATTGATGAAGAACGCTCAGGCAGACCCCCCACTCCTAAAGATAAAGGCTAAATTAAGACATTAATTAAGAATAACACACATAACAAAGCAGAAATTGGAAGAAACACTACATTTATCAAAATCCACCATCTATGAACATTTAGTTAAGCTTGTGTAATCAAATCGCTACGATATTTGGGTATCACATGATCTGAGTAAAAAGAATATCATGGATCTCATTTCTGTCTGTGATTTGCTGTAAAAAACACAATGAAAATGCACACTTTTTGCAGCAAATTGTAACAGGTGATGAAAAATGGAGCGTTTACAACAATATTCAGCAAAAAAAAAATCCTGAGATAAGCGGCATGAGCCAACTTCAGCCACCCCAAAAGCAGGTCTTCATCCTAAGAAAGTTATACTGTGCATCTGGTTAGGATTGGAAAGGAATCCTGTGTAATGAGTTTCTTCCAAGTAACTCTTCAATTGATTCTGAAAAGTTACTGCTCTTAACTGGATGAATTAAAGGCAGCAATTCAAGAAAAATGCCTAGAATTGGCTAGCAGAAATGGTATTGTTTTCCATCAAAATAATGCCAGACTTCATGTTTCTTTGGCTACCCGACAAAAACTGTTGCAGCTTGGCTGGAATGTGTTGCCTCACGCACCATATTCACCAGACATTTGCTCCTTCAAATTTTCATTTATGCAGACATTTGGGAAGTAATCTCAATAGTAAAAAAATAATTCTTCGGATGACATAAAAATATGATTTCTTTTCGGATAAACCACCGAAATTCTGCGAAGACGGAATCGTTACGTTGAAGGAAAAATGAAAAAAGGTTGTGCAACAAAATGATTCATATTTAGTCAATGAAATATTTAATGGAAAAAAAAAATTTTTTTTGTATTTTAATTTCCCTTAAAGATCTGCATGAACTTCCCAGACAATCCAATATGTTACAGTCCGCTGGTCAAGCCATACCAATTAGTAGGCAAATTTTTTTCTGGTCGGTTTTTGACAACTATGTCCGGCCTATTTGCTTCAATCTTCCTATTTGTGAAGATCGTGTAATCTCACATAATTGTGATGTCCTTTATTCCTGTAACTGGTGCAAAGTGATGTTCATATGAGTGTTAACATTTTTTCCAAAGTGATTGCACATTGTCCAGTGTAAATATTGTCTCACTCTATCGTGATGATTTTTATATTCATTTGGCACAAGTACAAAACATTGTGAGGTTAGATGGTCTATGGTTTACTGATATTTGTCCCATAACCTGCATTTTGGACTCACACTGTTATGTACGGTTATTATTATTGACTCTGCATTCTACTTCTTCATATTATTATTATTATTATTATTATTATTATTATTATTATTATTATTATTATTATATCGAGTATATTAGAGAACCAAGGAAGTTTTAGAATATGAAGGTGAGAACGGTTTCAAAGATGCCGAGTAAATGAAGAGTCCATTAACCATGCACAATACTTTACATTCCAAAGACGATTCAGGTAGAATATATAAAGTAAAGGAAGCCATCAGTGGAAAGATTAGCACCGGAGAACATGTCTAAATAGCCAAAATGGAACTTGGTAAATACATGTGGCAATCAAACAAAAATAGAACAATAAAAATAAACAAAAAACTGTAAACAAAAGAGAAGTGGAGGATATTAAAAAGAAAAAGAAATAAGAAACATTCATAATCTGAATTTAAATGTTAAATAGACAATATGGGGAGAAAATCACGGGCATCGTAGCACAGAGGAAACCTCAACAGAGAAACAGAATCCATCATCCGTGAACTAAGTGCATCAGGACAAACAACTAGGGCTTGACAATGTTAACAAATAGTAACCACACAAAGAAATTGTTCTGGAAAACAAAAATCAGACCTGATTTTAGGGTCTCGATACACAGACCGACTACTTCCTCTAAACAAAAAGTACGGGCCAAATCGTTGATGTGACTGTGCTGTCCAAAAATAAATAAATAAACGAGCAGGAGAGTGAAAAAGTAAGAAAAAGAACCGAAGAAATGATGGAACCTGAATGAAATAGTTGTGCCAATCATTCTTGGAGCACCAGGAACAACTCTTGAAAGGCTAGAAGAACTGGATGCAAGGAATAGCACTACTGAAAATAGCTTGAATACTGAGGAGGGTACTGAAGCACTGAGGATAATTGCTGCTACTTATCTCTTAATTGCTTTCTTTCTTTTTTCTTTCTTTCTTTCTTTCTTTCTTTCTTTCTTTCTTTCTTTCTTTCTTTCTTTCTTAGCAGCTTGCTCTCTTTCTTAGCTAATTCTTTCTTTCTTTTTTCTTTCTTTCTTTCTTTGCTTTTTCTACTTCCTAATCTCTAGTGTGAAAATTATTACCACTAATTTATTGTTCTAAAACCAAATTAAATTCTAAAATTTTGGTTATTGTGACGGTTTTAATTAAAAATATTTATCCACTAGATATTAGTATTCGTGCTAAAATTGTGCAAGTTAATAAATTCAAATTGTATGGTCTGGAAAAGTGTTCCGTCTATTTTCGATTACCGTAGATTGGTGTGGTTATTACTCGATTTGCTTGGTAAATATCATAACATGTACCGCTTAGTTATTTCTCTGTCAATTAACCGCCTGTTTTCTCTTCCCAGATTATGTTGAACCACGACCATAAAGATTTTCTGCCCCTACAACCCTCATGTCAGTACGATGCTGAATGTATAATCTAACTAATCAGGGATCGGAGGCTAGATTTGACGCGCATGTACCAGGTTATATCCATAAAGATCAGTGTTACTTTTGCAAATGCTTGTTAATAATTTCTCTTGTGCGATAAGATAACAATTACTTAATATATAACCTGAATTGTGCCTTGTCTTTTGCAGATAGTTCTCCCGGTTCTCAGCAAAGCCTGTACCTGTTTCCGCATTCACCCTGGTCGAGTTGAGCCGGATTCCTCCCAAGCGATGGGGAAAGATTATTTGGGATTTGTTTAAGGGCAGGGTTCCTAAGTCCTACCCTGTGTAGACCTCAGGTATTTTAGTTATCCCGCAAAAGATTGCCAATACCTGCTGCGGTAGACTGGTTGCCAGTCAAGAATATTAAACCCAATCTGTCCTGTTATTTAACTCATAACTGGAGGGAGGAACAGATTAATACCTTTCCTAGGGGTATTAGCGCGTAAGTGAAGGCAGGGCATTCAACTGGAATTCGAACTCGGCTCACCGATTTCTCTTTCCGAGCCGATATCCATTGCACCACAACGTACATCCGTCAAGTAACGCTTACAGTAATTCCCAAGCGGTCGCCCATCTAAGTACTGACCAGGCTCAACGTTGCTTAACTTCGGTGATCGGACGAGAACCGGTGAATTTAACGTGATATGACCGTAAACACATTCGTATCTTTTTTTTATAATCATATCGCCCGAAGTAAGCCATTTTACTACCACTGTTTTGCAAGGGGTTACATAGGAGGAAAGTTATGAGAAAGTAACAGGTTATAGAGGGTGTCAGGAAGTGAGTAAGAGAAGGATGAGGATACTGATGAGAGTGGAGTGGACGGAGAAAAGTGCATGAGAGAGAGGATGCAGGTTAGTGAGATAGGAGGTGACTATTGACTTTACATTTAAATTCTTGGAGATTGTAGCTGCCGAGGAAGCGAATAAATGGAAGGGAATTCCACAGGCGGGAAGTGCGAGAAAAGAAGCTGATGAAGTAGAATTTGCGTTTATATTTTATTGGTTTCACAGTAAAAGGGTGGAACGAAGTTGCTAATCTTGTGGCTCGAGGAAATTCATATATAGGGGACACCAGTGAGCTAAGTTCAGCAGAAGCCGTGAAAGTATTTGTAGAAGACACAGGGAAGTGAGAAAGTGACTGTGTCCGAGCAGCCAAATTGGGAGAAACTTCCTGGCTCTACACAGAGAACCGACTTTCTTAATTCTTTCTATGAATTCTATATAGTCATTCCACTTGAGGTCTGTTGTGAGAATTAACCCGAGGAGGCGCACTATTTTGCTTTCAGGGAGACTAGCCTGGTCCATGCTAATGGACGGCAGGAGCGATTGTCTGTGATGGTTAATAGATAGAAGCTTCGTTTTGGAAGCATTAAAATTCACAAGCCATTTCTTACCCCAGTCCGCTACGGATTGGATGTCTTTTTCAAGCTCGGCAGCGAGGTTTGCTTTGTCAGCCTTGGCAGATTTTTTATCGAGGTGAGAGTAAACCGTAGTGTCGTCAGCGTATATGCCTACTTGGGATCTTATTACATCCGGGAGATCGTTAATGTAGATAAGGAAAAGCATAGTACCTCGAATAGAGTCTTGAGGGACACCTGCGTTCGTATGATAGTATTGGGTGGCATGTCCGTTCAATATTGTCTTCATTGTTCGATTTGAAAGGAAACTATCTTTGAAAGTATTACTATCTGAAAGTTCTTAAAACTATATTAAGTCTAAGAGGTCTACTGTTTAGTCTAGATTTAATCTGTATCTTACGCTGCTGATTCTTTGGTAGTAAATTTATTTCGTCTACGGCTATATCGTGTTGAATACATCAGTTCCTGTCCGATCACCGAAGTTAATCAACATCGAGCCTGGTCAGTACTTAAATGGGTGACTATTTGTGAATACCGGGTGCTGTAAACGTAAGGACCAAGAATGGTCCTCCAGGTTTGGGGGTTGGGTGCAGGGCTAACAACCTTGCCCCGTAAAAAAGTAGTTTGTTACAGAAACAGCAACAAAAAGTTGCTGCCCTATGCACCATTGTGTGTGATGGATAAATGATGATGAAATTTATTTCACTTCACGTTTTTAGTCATTTTCTATATATAGATATGTTTTGCCCTCCATTGGCATTTCTTTGTGTTCTAATAAAGAAGAGAGTACGGGATTGTTATGTCTGTCCTTCACTATGGTAGCAAATGCTGGATAATCTTATCAAAGATGAAGAAAGGTGTTATGGGGCCTACCCGTTGTACCATAATGAATTCTTCTCATGACTATAAATATCGGAAGACTATCACAAGTGGACGTTCGGCAATTGACGATTGACAGAGGAGTTGAGTTGGTCTCCACTTGGCAGCCAGCCTGGCGTGTAATACTTTTACTTGTTTTTTCGTAAATATATCTTTGTTTCTCTAATACCCGAGTTGTGTTTTCTTCCGGACCTATTCGGGTCCACAACAAAAAGACATGAAGCAACCGAAACGTGGTTCTACAGAAGGATAATGAAGATACCATGAACAGGTTTTAGAGAGGATGGAAACGAAAAGGAAACTTATATCTAACACCAAGAAAATTTCTGGGACATGTAGTAAGGAAGAGGGGCTTGGAGAATCTGATGCTCACGAGATAGATAGAGGGAAGGAGAGAAGGGAAAGCAACGCGTGACATACTTTAGGCACTTGAGTAGATGGATGGCGGAGCGAGGCTTGAGCGGGATAACAGGAGAAGGGCTGTTAAGAGCTACAAGGGATAAGGAGATGTGGAGGGCCATGATCGCCTACGTCCTGAAGGTACGCGGCACATAGAAAGGAAGGAAAAAACTTCTTCTATCTTCGTTTTTTTTTTTTTTCAATTTTTATTTCTTATTCAATCGTGAATTTTCTCCCCACTTCTGTTAAATTTGTACGCTGATGGGGGCGGGGTGGAAGGATACTATTACTGTCACGTGGTTCCTGATAAGTGAGTGGGGATATGTGTGATTGAAAATAGAAAAACGTGTTTTATTTATTTTATTTTATTTTATTTTTTCTATGTGATGATAACAAACAAAAAATCCATTTCACATTGCATGGGGCGTCGGACTAGGAGGAGGTGCGACACATGAAATAATAAAACGTTACATTTTATTCAAAACCACTTGAAAAGAAAGGAAAAGAATTATTCTTTCAGGAGGAAAGGAGTAAAAAATGAAATAGGGTTTCTTTCTAATCGTTTAGATTATCTTAATGGGACGTAAGACTGCTTTAAATTTGTCTGCGTCTCCATTTAAGGTGCTAACATAACTAGTGCTAAGGCTGCGACTATGACTGTGACGGCTATTGTTATCGGCTATTAGTGGTTGTCATTAGTCTTGTCATTAGCAACATCAACAGAAGTGACTACGTGAAGATGTTTAATGAATTTCTTTTTAGTCCAACAATCATGCCTTGCCGGAAAACTTTACACAATATTAATGTCATGTATAAAGATTGTGGAAAGGAATTACTTTTTTGACGAATAAAAAAAGAAAGAAATTTGAAAACCAGGTTTATACTCATCTTTTGTACAGAATGACATACGGCAAATAGCCACATAGAAATGAGTTGGGAAGCAAGGAGAAAATATTGTTTGTTTTACTTTACAAATTATTAAATTGTTTTTATTTAGTCGCTAAATTTTGTTTGTTTTTGTTCTTCAGTAAAGAATTGTAGTAGAAAAAAGAAGGTGAAAAAAGGCTGAAGAAAAAGAAAAAAAAAAGAAGGGAATAAAAGAACAAAGAAATAAGATGTGAAACAAGAAGAGGAAGAAGACAAAAAGAAAAATGTAGAAAGAAGAAGTGGTTGAAGAAGAAACAGAAGAAAAAGAAAAGGATGATGATGATGATGATGAAGAAAGAAAAGGATAACAAAAAGGAAAAAGAACAAGATCGAGAAAAAAAAAGAAATGAAAGAAGAAGAACGGAAAGAAGAAAACAAACAAACGGAAGCAGAAGAAGGTCGAAAATAAGAAAAGAGGAAAACAAAGAAGAAGAAGAGAATGAGAAAGAAAAAATACAAAGAAAAACGAAGAGGAAGAAGAAAAAAGAAGTAGAAAAAGCAAAGAAAGAAAGAAAAAAGAAAGAATCAGCTAAGAAAGAAAGCAAGCTGCTAAGAAACAAATAAGAAAGAAAGAAAGAAAGAAAGAAAGAAAGAAAGAAAGAAAGAAAGAAAGAAAGAAAGAAAGAAAAAAAGAAATCAACTAAGAGGGATAACTGTTATGAAAGAAAAAAAGGAAGAAACAAAGAAATCAAAACGGGAAAGAAAGAAAGAAAAAAGAAAGGATTAACTAAATAAAAGCAAACTATGATTAAAAAGAGAAGAAAAAAAACAAAAATAAAATAATGTTTCAAGAAAGAAGCATTTAAAAAAAAAGGAAAAAAACAAGAAGAAAACAAAATGGAAGTGGAAATAACGAAGGAAAAAAAAGAAAGAAATTAGTTTAAAAAAGATAAAAATTAACGAAGGTTTTTTTTTGTCTTAATGAAAAGTTTAAACGGATGGATATTCAGCACGAAAAGCGAAAATGTCGGAAGACAAACATCTTTGATTCGTGTTTTAAAAAGACAAAGAAACAGAATAAAATGGAGGAAATACTAAAATGTCTTTCTCTTAGAATTTCTACCCACCCGCTCACCTTACCAAATTTCGTGTAAGGAGAACGCATTATTGGAAACTCTTCTGATTTCTTGAAATCGGAGAGATTAGTTTCTCTTGAATAATGGTCGTCAACAATGAAAGAGAATTGTTCCTTTTTCTTCCCACCGTTTCTTTCTGGAGCGAGAAACAAGGTGGGACCCGCAATCAGCGGATGTTGCCGGAAGGGGCGGAATACCAAAAACTTGACAGATGAAATGACAGAGAGGAAATAGAGATCCACCATCACCGCCAACCATTTTTAGTAATGGCGGTAAACGAAGTATAGTGAATTCAAGGCAAACAGACGATATCACTGACGAGCAAATCGTTGAATTATGCCTATCTTTAATTTCAGTATTCAATTAAAAAAGATCCAGGAATTATTAATATGAACTTCAATAATGCTAAGTTTAAAGTCAAACACCGAAGAAGCAATTCTATCGCTGGGATATCTTCTTCTTCTTCTTCTTCTTCTTCTTCTTCTTCTTCTTCTTCTTCTTCTTCTTCGTCGTCGTCGTCGTCGTCGTCGTCGTGATGAAAATTGTATTTTTAATGTGAAATATTGAAATTCGAATGAATGAAATATTGTGAATGATATTATGTCTAAATATTGTATAATCACTAAATATTGTATAACTATTGTCTCAATAAATATTATGTAAATATTGTTTAGATATTGCCGAATTCAATAAATATTGTAAAATATTATATAAATATTGTCTAATTAAATATTATCTAACTAAATATTGCTTAAACTAAATATTGTCTAAATCACTGAATATTGTATAAATATTAGTCTAACTAAATATTTTCTAAATATTATCTAAATAACTAAATATTGTGAATCATATATTGAAATACGAATTCGGAAATGAATGAAAATTATATTTCTTAATGTGATATATTGAAATATGCTTCAAGCGATTATATCAACGTTAGGCATATCTTATTTATTTATTTATTTATTTATTTATTCAATTTAATAGATTGCAAGAGTATCATTTTGCAAAAATAAATAAATAAATAAATAAATGACTAAACAACCTCCGGGTTATGCGTAGTTGAGATATATAGTGGGTTAATGTTTACTCGGGGGCCATGGACTATAAATTCGTACTTGAAACTAGACAAGCGCAATATTAAATGTAACATTTGTTTTCAAATAGGTTTTACTTTCTTAATCCCTTGTTATTTTTTGATAACATTATTCTTTTGAATTAGACCAACTGGAATCTCAGACAGTGGCGATTGTGGAACTCTGAAAGTTGGGGTTACTTATGGGCGCGAGATTTTTCTGAGGAATAATTAGGTAAACTCAAGCAGCGTCTTCATTTTCATACTACACCACAATCGTATGCACAACTTAGGAATGAGTTTGAGTTTTACTTCATTAAATTTATCGGAATAACTTTTCATTCATAATAATGCAGTGTTAATCAGTTCTTGCCCTCTTTTCCACTCTCAAACTGTTGGAAAACAAGAGAGGTTAATTTCAAAATAAAATCAAAGGATTAATACTAACGTCAACATGTTCTAAAGAAAGAAAAGTGATGAACATCAAATCTTATCAAAATCAGAGAATTATCAGTTTAATAAAGTTTTTAACTTTATAAAAGTGAGGGCAACCAAGGAGCCAGCCAAAATTTGGTGGTCGTGGGGGTTTGGCTTCTTCTGTCACCCGTAGAATCGCCACTGATCACAAATGAATACATAGATTCGAACAAAACAAAATGCCGACAGTAGAACGTAACTTTGTTTCATATCCGAATCTCTCAATTTTCGATTGTTAAATGCAAGTACCGAACAATAGAACAGCCACAACGCTCTGATAAAACACGGCAAAATATCAAAGAAACAAATCAAAACAAATCAAAAGTGAATCCAATAATATTAGGTTAATATATGAATATATAAATGAATAGATGAATCTTAGGTTAATATTAATAATTTCTATTTTGTTTATTCACTTGATTCTTAAAAGGCTAAAGGCCATATCACGTTGAATAGATCGTTGAGCCTGGTCAGTACTTAGATGGGTGACCGCTTGGGAATACCACGTGCTGTATGCGTTTAGTGACGGATGTGCGTTGTGGTGCGGTGGATATCGGCTCGGAAAGAGAAATCAGTGAGCTGAGTTCGAATTGCAGTTGAATACCCTGCATCCACTTAAGCACTGGTACCCTTGGGAAATGTATTAATCCGTTCTTTCCCTCTAGTTATGGGTTAAATAACAAGGGTAGGACTTGGGGACCATGCCCTTAAAAAACAAATCGTAATGAATCTTGCAAACAAATAAACTAAATAAAACAAATCAAAACGATTTTCAGTATTAAATGACCTAATGAAGGTTGATATGCTGGTTAAATGAACCAACCAACTTATTCTTAAAAAAAACTGTTATATTTATTTATTCAATTAAATTGGGTGTTCTTCAAAAATTGCAAAAAATTAATATGTAAATATCTGAGTAACTCCCTGTTCCAGGAAAGTGAAATTAAACCGGTTGAATAATAAAATATTTATTTATCAAAATTCGAACAAGATATTCAAAGGGATGTTGATTTTATAACCGATTTCGTAAAGCTTAACACATGTCAAGTCGATAATTCAGCCCTTGCTAGACACGCTGTAGTATGACTTGCATAATATTCTCCAACGCTTCAGTGATTCTCTGCTTAAGTTTCTCTCGACTTATAAGAGACGGATACACACTTGTCATTTTACATAGCCTCCCGATAAAAAAAACAAATCAAGGTGTCAAGTCAAGTGAACGTGGTGGCCATTTCAACAGCACATTGTCATTAACCCTGCCATTCCCGATTCATCTTTCTGGTCGATTCTCAGTGAGAGAAGTCTGCACAGTCAACTTGGATTTTACAAATTTTGTTTAAATTTGAGATCATTTCAGCGAGAATTAGCTATGTTATTAGACCAGAAAATGATGTCAATTTTGGTGGGACACCTTGTATACCATTATTTGCAATCAGTTGCTGTTGCTATTCATGCAGCTCTTCCATACTGTTTATTGAGTGTTTGATGTGAAAAAGCTTTTGACGAACTCGTGTGTTTGGTTTTCATTAGAGAATTTTTTTATCCGAATCAAAGCGTTTTGCAACGATCGAAAAGAAAAATCGATTGGTACAAGATCAGGTGAATATGATGGTCAAACGAATAAGATGGTAAACTGAATTCCAAAATGTCTTCCTTGTGTTAATTTAGTTTTATGCGACCTTGCATTTAGGGCCACGTTGTCGTTGCCGGACATAAAAAATGTACATTTATTATTGTCTTTTCCTATCTTTTCCAAATATCGGCATGTCTTAAATTTTGATGTGTTTAACATCTTTGCTAATTCTCAAGTACTTTGCCGCGGATTGCTTTCCATTAATGACTTTAGAATTTCGATAAGCTCTACGCTTTAGACTACTCGGCCACGTAGTCTGTTAGTTAAGAGCCATACGTGATACACGCTTGGACGATCATGTCTCGAAAGAGACATGACTGACTGGGCAGAAGATTATCCCGCCATTGCTTTCTGCGGTAGACTGGTTGCCAGCCAAGGCTAAAGAACCCAATCTGCCCTGTTAGTTAACCCATAACTGGAGAGAAGAGACGGATTAATACCTTTCCCAAAAGAATTTGTGCGTAAGTGAATGCAAGAAATTTAATTGGCGTTTGAACTCGGCTCCCCGATTTGTCGTTCAGAGTCGATATCCACTGCACCACAACGCATATTCGGCCACGTTGTACCTTTTGATAAAACAAAGAATAGTGCCTTTTACTCACATCATCATTATATCGGAAATTTGTTGATTGTTTACGTAAAATATTTTGGAAAAGACGAGTTTCCAGAAATTTTAAGAAAATACACGACATCACTTCACTAAGAGGCGATTTCATTAGTAATTCAAATTTCTGTTTATAAAAATCATTGATTCTGGGCATGACGGTAAACTGCATCCAGCAGCAAGGCCTCTGATTGGGAGGTTGTGAGGAGCATGGAACCACCTCTTAATTGTTGTTGTTCCCAGATCCATTCTGACCCAGAGTGGTAGCACCTGTTTGGGACTCAGCTAGAGGCAAATAGTTACCGCCCAAACTGGGGTCAAAACACTATGAAAGTATAAAAATACACTTTTATAGAAATATATACGCAAAAATAGACTTTTATAGAAAAATATACATTTTTGAGGGAAAAATATTAACAAGACATTTTTGAAGAAAACTCATTTTTAAAGGAAAAATTATTCTCAGCAAAACATTTTTTAATATAAAACTAGAAGACATTTTCAGTTTTCTAAAAAAAAAAAGAATAAAAACAAAAAGAATTAATTAAAATCTGAGTAAATCAATCTTCTCACTATAAACCGAACATAAAAAAAACCAACCTTGAAACTCCACCTTTTTGACATTAAATAACCCACAAAGGTTGATAGGCCGTTAAACAGAACTCAAAATCAAATAAAAAAAGCCATTAGGTTCGTTCGTGCTTATATTTAGTCACGTCATCGTCAACACACGTATTTCGATGAAGTTCTAAGAAACAAAACAACTCGCACGATAACTTTTTCCACTTTGTCATACATCTTTCTTTCAATAAATATGAAATGATTTGTTTGAACATTATTTTTGATCGATACTCGTATTTAAGTAGATATTCTGTTTATAATCAAACAATATTATAAATTTATTTCCACCGGCTTGATTATTTACGATAAATATTTGTTACGAAAATGTGTCATTCGGCAGGTAAAAAAAAAAAATAATACAGTTTGATTATAAACAGAATATCTACTTAAATACGAGTAACGATCAAAAATTCAGATCGTCGGTTGTTTATAACCAATTTCATTAATCTTCGTTATATATATATATATATATATATATATATATATATATATATATTTTCTAGACATATGCTATTAAATATAAGAGACAATGAATGTCTATTATGTTTAATCATGAGCCGTTCTAAACGTCGTATTTTTGCTTTAATTTCAGTTGAAAATAAAGACAAAAATTCTCCAACATTTGGATAATTATTTATTGGTTTTCTTCTAAGCTTTCGGCTCACATGAGCCATCTTCAGAGAGGTAGTTTAAACTGAAATATTATAAAATTCACCATCACCGACGGTTTTATTTTGTGTTGACATAAAACTCCGCTTGGCAACGGCAATAGTTACCAAAAATAATAAACGCAGTTCTTAAGTTTGCGATGCGGTTTTATGACGTCACACCGCGGGATAGCGCGAAATGACAACAAAACCATCTAGTTTTCATGTATATTTTGGCAGCCATCTTTCTTTCAAACAACTTTCATTAATTACTGCAGACAAGGAAAATTAAATTACTTTGTTTATTCATTTCTTTTCGGCATTCTTACGTTTTTCCACTTTGTAGGATTGAGCAATAACAAACATTGTCCATAATTTTTACTGTCCCAAGAGCTTTCTGCCATTTCAATGTCTATTTTTAAGGATGTTTTGTCTCTGGTGTTATCTTGTCTTTATGTTTTGACTCCTACGTTGTAATTTATATATTTATTTTTTGTTATATTTGATAGTAGCGTTCAATTCAATAGTGCTAATCTTTAAATCGATTTCCTCTAGCCTTTTAAAAACCGTTTGGCGCGTGCTCCTAGAATGACTGACACAACTGTCAAATTTTTGTTTCATAATTTCTTCGTATTTGAACCCGGTCCTGATCTTTATTTAACTTTAGGTAGGAGATATTAGGTCTTTCTTATACTTTTTTCTAACCCTGCCCTTACTAGGTAACAGAGATCCCCATATATATATATATATATATATATATATACGCGAATATATTTAGGTACCTCCACCAAATTGCTGAAAAAAAAAAAACAGCATACTATGTACAAAAAAAAGTATAATAAAAACGAAATAATAAAAACGAAATTTTTTCATTTAAAATGTTTATATTATTATTATGAAGAAAGATTAAAATATTTTTTAATTATTTAAAAAAAAAATTTAATCCCTTCTAACACGTTTAAAATTTTGGTAAAAATTTTGTTTTGATCTTAGTTAGCGGGCAACCAAATCATTACGAGTTCACAATGGAAAACGTAATATTACATTACAGTTTTTTTTTCCAGTGACAAACATTAATTTAGAAATTTTTTCAAAAATCAAATAATTGTTGGATTCTAATAAAACTTTTAGGACTTATTAAGAAATGAATTAATTTATTTTTTAAATTATCATTTTAAAAAAATCTTGCTAAAAATATTTTTTTACATCTGTTATCCACCCCTCCACGTAAATTCATGAAATTTTAAGAAATTAAATTTTGTTTGCGAAAACTAGTTTTATTAGTTAAACGCAGGACTCATTGGGGAATGTAAATCATCTTATTTTTTTAAAATACTTCGCTTTTATTTCCAAAACCTGCTCCTAATAATAAAATACAATATAACTATGACATTACTTAATTTGTTAAGCTTTTAATTGCTTGAATAAATAATATGAATTAAGAACATTATTGTCTGAAGAAAAAAAAGTTCGATTAATAACGAAATTTCAAAAGAATTGTTTTCATTTTTTTCTTTAATTATAATAATTTATAAAGTTTCAAAAATATATTTAAAATATTTCAAAGATTTGTTGGGGTTAGTTTAAAAACTTCTGAAGCGAAGATTATATTTACTAATCGAAAATTAAGAAGTTTAATACAAATCGTCCTGCCTTCCTATTTCTAAAATAATTTTCAATTTTTTGTGTGTATTTGATGTTTTTTTTGCATGGTAATTTCTATGTGTAAATTAAAAGATTGTCTGTTTCAAGGTTTCTTCCCCTTATCGGAAAAAAAAAATTGTACAATTATGTCACTTGCGATTGCCATACACTTATCTTAACTTGCATCTGTCAAATCTGTCAACACATACAGTGGAAAGGTCAGAATGTTGTTCTCTGTGTTTAAGAAATATTTATATACTAAATTTCATGCTATAAATAAGTAATACATGTGTAAATCAGATTAATTTAACATGATAATTTTTCAAAGACAATGTGTCACAGATGTATATTTTATTTTGCAAGATTTTTAAAACTAAGAATTAACTTTTTCTTTACAAATTTGTTGATTTCTTAAAAATAGCCAAAAAAATAAAAGATTGAAAAAAAAAAAATTTTAAATTTTAGATTCCAACCAATATAATTTCTCTTTGAAATAGACCAGAGTATTTAGCTTAGCGAAAATAGTAAATTTAGTCATTTGGCTTTAATTTAAAATAAGTTAAAATTTTAAAGAAAACTTCTTTAATTTTAAAATTTCAATTTCAAATTTAAATATCGAAAATAAGTAGAGGTACTTAATATATATATGATAAAATATAAAATGTGGTATATTTATGCTTTAAAGTGCTCAATATCAAGAATAGACCTTATTTAGATATAAAAGCGGACATTAAAGACAACACTTTTCTACTCCAACAGTTTCTTTCCTCGCACTTCCCGACTGTGGAATTCTCTTCCAAACGATTGCTTCCCCGACGGCTACAATCTCCAGGAGTTTAAATGTAAGGTCAATAGACACCTCCTAACACACTAACCTGCTCCCATTCTATCAAACACTCTTCCCATCTGCCCGACACTCATCCTCGCTATCCTTACTCATCTATCACCTTTCTCCTGACATTCCCTATGTCTATCCACTCCTTCTCTTTACCTTCCCCTATGTAGCCCCATGCGCAATAGTGGCAGTGGAATGCCTTGCTTGGGGTGAGATGATTAAAAAAAAAAAAAAAAAAAAACACTTTGATGCTAAACGCAATCATTAGGACATTATAATATATTAGATACCTCCACTCAATTGCCCCCCCCCCCAAAAAAGAAAAAAAAAGCAGCATATCATTATGTTTAAATGCCTCAATTAACAAAAACAAAGTTTTATCATCAAAATGTTTATGCTGTTATTAAGAGGAAAGATCAAATTTTGTTATTATTTTTTAAAATTATTTGTTCCACTCTAACACGTTCGAAATTTTAATTAAATTTATTTTTTTGTTTTCCGATTCACGCTGTGTTCACGGAATGTAAATATTAAGCAAAACGTAATATTACGTAAGTCGTTTTTTGGCATTGAAAGACAATATTTATTTAAAAGTTCTTGCAAAAATCAACTACTTGTCTGATTTTAATAAAACTTTCAGGACTTATTCACAAATGAATGAAAGTATTTATGCAATTATTATTTTTAGGAAATCTTGGTAAAAATATATTTTTTTATATCTGTTACTTCCCACTTCAATTCATTGCATAAAACTTTAAACATAAATTATTTATACCAATATTTTATTTATTAGTTAAATGCAGGACTCATTGGAGAACGTAAACCATGTAATTTTTTTAAATTACGGCACCATTTTTCAGAAAATCTGCTCCGAATAGTAAAATTAAAAATGCAGGTACCTACATTATATATATATTCATATATATATATATGGTCATCCGCAGACAGATCTGTTTCGCTGTATCACAGCTCATCAGTACAGTTAGACATCCGATTGCTTTTAACCCAGACTTGAAACCCGACCGAATTCTACGATTCCACCTCTGAGCTATTGGCGGTCGGTAGATGGAGGCAGACTCTTTAGCGAATGATATATATATACATATATATATATATATATATATATATATATATATATCATTCACTATCACGCGGTGTGACGTCATAGAACCGCATTGCAAATTTGCGAACGGCGTTTTTCATTTTTGGTAACTATTGCTGTTGCCTATCGGAGTTTTATGTCAACACAAAATAAAATCGTCGGTCATGGTGGATGTTACTGTATTACCGTCTTAATAACCTCTCTGAAGATGGCTCATGTGAGCCGAAAGCTTAGAACTAAATTAATAAAAAATTATCCAAATGTTAGAGAATTTCTGTCTTTATTTTCAACTGAAATTAAAGCCAAAATACGACGTTTAGAACGGCTCATGATTAAACATAATAGACATTCATTGTCTCTTGTATATGTTTAGAATATATATATATATATATATATATATATATATATATGCGGCATTTGCTTTGGTAGGAACCCTTTGAGAATTCATAGCATAATAATTACACAGGATTAAAGTACCTTGACCGAAAGTAGGGATTGATAATATCACGATTGTCGATTTATCTCTAGTTTACAACCGACAATCAAATTCCGCTTGTTATGTCATTGATATTTCCAGAATGTTGTGGGCACACCACCTACTACCACTACATCTATCACGACAACTACTCTGAACACCAGAACAGCAACAACCATACTAAGAATATAAAATAATATTCATTACAGTACAGCATGTTTAATAAAGTGATATCTTTGAAGCCGCAAATCACGAACGCTACCCGGTAGTGAGCATTCAAAAATAAACTCAAGTAAAATTTCGCTCATATGTTATTAGAGAAAATCAAAAGCTTTAAAAAGGAACAATCAATTGAGAATAATAAATGTTAGTCAGCGAGCGAGCTTAGTTACAGTGACGCCCTCGATGCCGTCGCAAGAGAGACGCCATTTGAGCAATTGGCGTGTCTAATGTCTGTAGCCGTCAAAGACCAACGCCAAAACAGACAAGACAGACTGCCGAGGAAGCAGAAGCCGAAACACAGCTGCTAAACAAGCTTTCAATTAATAAATAGAAAACTGTTAAATGCAGCCTTCTTTGCAAATTAAATTCC
Source organism: Ascarosepion bandense (assembly GCA_037127315.1). Taxonomy (NCBI): domain Eukaryota; kingdom Metazoa; phylum Mollusca; class Cephalopoda; order Sepiida; family Sepiidae; genus Ascarosepion; species Ascarosepion bandense. Next base: position 1,238,948 of record JBBBDQ010000529.1, on the reverse strand, counting down.
TCCTTCAGCAAAATTACAGACCACTGGAGCCAGACGACGCTTCCGAGTTGGCTGTTTTGACCAGCGACAGGAGAATAAGTCAATATCAGCCTGTACGCTATGGCTTCTGTTTTCATTATTCAGATCATCGCTAGTGTCGCCATCATTGGCTCGTCATCAGATTCATCCAATTCAACAGAGTCCTTAACTGACGTCACCAGAATATTACTTAATACCATTTTAGTCGTTATTAATAAAGCCATTTTTATAGAAAACGAGATAATCTTATTTTACTGAATTCCCTTATCGTATTAAAAAAAACAAAAAAACAAAGAATACAAGAAAAAGAAAAATGCAAAGCTCCCAATAATAAAGAAGTGCCAAAAAAACTTTGCCGCAAATATCCTTCGGAAATTTATGAATCCATTTTCCTCTAGTTATGTGTTAAATATAGCCGGGGTATAGAGCGAGTTCTATAGCCTTGGATAGCAAACAATTTAGAAGGACTTATCTGAATTCAAAACTCAGTTACCTTTAATCATGGGGCGCCGATGCAATGTCAGTGAAAGAGGAACACGATGTCTAAACTGCATCTACAAACGCCGTGTCTGTTATATTATACGCACTTCCCTCATTTAAACAATGAACTACACGAAAACTGAATGCATGGCCATCAGCAAAAAGAAGAGCTCAAAATGCCAATTACAGGTCGGGGAAATAGTCAAATCAAGCAGGTACAGAAATCTAACTACCTGGGAGGTGTTCTAACAGAGAACGGAAAGTGTGACACTGACATCTGAAAGTGTATTGGTGTGGCCAAGGACGCATTCCAAAAGCCAAGCAGAGTATTGACGCAAAACAAGGAGAAGCGTACTGAACTGATGCGGCGTGATATCTGTTTTCCTATGGCAGTGAATGCTGGACAATTTCCTCAAAGATGAAGGAGAGACTCGAAGTAAGAAAAATGTGAATCTACAGAAGGATGCTGAGGATGCCATAGACGAACATGTGTGCAACGACAAGGTTTTAGAGAATGGAAACAATAAAGAAACTTTTATTTAACACCAGGAAGAGACAGATAAATGTCTGGGACATGTAATGAGGAAGGAGAATCTGATGCTCACAGGACAAAGAGCGGGAAAAAGGGCCAGGGGTAAGCAACATGACATACTCGATAGGCTTTTAGAAAATCGGTAGCAGAGCAGGTTTTGGGAAAAATAACAAAACAATATATTAAGAGAGAGGAAGACCATGATTACGTACGCCCTGAAGGTACACACCACATTATATATATATATATGAAATGAATTGTTTGAACATTATTTTTTATCGATACTCGAATTTAAGTAGATATTCTGTTTTTAATTAAACAGTATTATATATTTATATCTACTGGCCTGATTATTTACAATAAATTTTTATTACTAAAATGTGTATCGTTCGGCAGGATTCGAACCTGCGACCTCTATCTACATAGGGGAAGCTACCATTTGATCTGGCAAATTGAAGCGAAAATTGTGTTATATAGGCTTAGTTAAAACCTTGTTTAGACTGGAGGTCATTCGTGGTCGAGCGGTCTAAGACGTTGCCACATCAAATGGTAGCGATCCCTATGTAGATAGGGGTCGCAGGTTTAAATCCTGCCGAATAACACACAGTTTCATAATAAAAATGTATCTTAAATAATCAGGCCAGTAGATATAAATATATAATACTGTTTAATTAAAAACGGAATATCTACTTAAATACGAGTATCGATAAAAAAAATGTTCAAACAATTCATTTCAAATTGTCGGTTGTTTATAACCAAGTTTCGTTAAAATTCGTTAATCTCCGTTATATATATATTCCATTTGTAAACGAGTTATTACGTGACTTAGGTTTCTACCATGAATGGTGTCTTCAGGCGATTTGCAATAACTGATTTTGCTGTTTACCGTTTTATTTAAGAACGCTCACGTAACGGTGTTTTTTTTTTAACGCTCACGTGGCGGGGAATTTTGAGCGCGCAATTTTTTAAATTACAAGGAATTATTGTGCCAAGAAGAAAATTTAGAGATTATGCTCTTCCCAAACAAAAGCGAACTGTTGAATTAAAGAACCGAAATGATGAATAAGTGTACTAAAAATACCTCTTAGGTTCATACAACCATGGATGAAAACGCCATAAATTCTTAATACAAATGGAAAATATTCAAAGGCTCTACAATATAATTGTATTGAACACTTTTTAAATACAAATGTGCACTGCTCTAATCTTATTATGACCAGAAACTAAGTAATTAAGCTTATATATATATATATATATATATATATATAGTCATTCGCAGACAGATCTGTTTCACTGTATCACAGCTCATTAGACAGTACGATTAGATATCCGATTGCTTTTAACCCAGACTTGAAACCCGACCGAATTGGCGTTAGTCAGTAATTCTACCTCTGAGCTATAGGCGCTCGGTAGAAGGAGGCAGACTTTTAGCATATCATGCATCATATGCCAGTAGCCAGAGTGCTCTAATTCATTACTGAATGAGCGATGCATAGATGCTAGAGTAGCTACTGTTTTTTCAAAGTGTACCATTCTTCCAAAGTGCTCAATCAGGTTATATATATATATATATATATATAGATTGGCGTTCTCTTATTCAGAATGCTGTTGCTAACAACGAATAATGAATTAAATGAATGTTATTTTCTTGGTAAATCAAGTATTTTTGGCTTTGCAACAGTGTCTATCCAACTGCTCTCTTTAATATCAGTGATCAAGACATATCACTGAGAAGAATCTTTTTTTGTATTGAGAATCACTAATTTAGACAATGATTTCACAATCTAATATCTTCATTACACAATTTTAGCTAATGAAATATTACGAGGCACGTACTAGGATCGTTGCAATTTAACGTTGCAGGATCGTTGTGCGGGAGAACAGATCTTTTTGCAACCTAGGCGAATTTAAATATTGCAGAAACGTTCCAGCAATGTCATTTTCTTATCTCGGAAGGCATTCCATAAATTTGTTCATAATATTTTCTTTGACATATATAAAACTAGCAGTATAGCCCGGCGTTGCTCGGATGTAATGAAAGCTTTAAAACTAATCCATGGTCCTGGAGCTCAGACTCTTTGGACGTTGGCACGAAAGACTAAAAAGCAATAGTTGTTTCCAGTTAAAGCGAAACAGTAGACTGAAAGAAAAATAAATGGATGTAAGTCAAATATTGATTTCCTGGTATCGATATCAAATAAGTTTTTTTCGTCGTAAACTGAATTTTGAAGGCTAAATAAGTTCTCTGAGTAAATGGTATCATGGCTGAGACTAAGAACTAAAATTATACCTACTTAGAGCCAAACCCGAAGCAAAAACTAAAATAAAAGGGCTGGAAAAATATAGACATACACAGAAACATCTTGCCTTATATATATATATATATATATATATATATATATATATATATATATATATTATCGATTTTCTGCACTATTGTAAGAACTGCAACCTTGAAACTTCTGAATATCGTTTCTCATGTCTTTGTCTATGAGCGTATCAAATTTGATTAAAATCGAGCCACTCCTTCTATAACCCGATTTTTTCGATTATCGATTTTCGATATTTATCGGGGATACCTCGACACAAAACCTAGCTAAGAACACTCGCAGACGCTTATAGTACAACTGTGTAAATTTTCAAGAAAATTGGTTCAGCCGTTTCGGAGTCTATAGGTAACGGACACACACACACACACACACACACACACACACATACACACACAGACAAAGTTCCATTTATAAATATGTTTAGATGATGAAACTCTAAGTGACGAAAAAATAAAATAAAATTCACTTCAACAGAGATACTCTGATAAATTTTAGAAATTCAAAACAAAAATTAAAATTTTTTTAAAGAAACTAAATGTCGGTTCTTTAAATAGCACATTTTCACAAATGTTTATTTTTTTGTCAAAATTTGGAATGATTTAAACAGAATTAAGGCTTGGCCATATCGTGTTGGAAAAAAATAGTTCTCGTTCGATCACCGAAGATTAGTAACATCAAGTCTGGTCAGTACCTAGATGGGTAACCCTGGGATACGCGACTAATGTAATGGATAACACTTCACATCGAAGAATTGGAGAACCGAATTCGAAATCCAGTCGGGTTCATTATATTCACTTATGTGCAAATAACCCTTAGGAAAGGCATGAATTTATTTTTTCTCTCCAGCTCTGGTTTGCAAATCAATTTAGGCTGGATTCTATAGTTTTGGTGGATAGGCAGCTTTGGTGGAAAGTAAAAAGAAACGATAGCCTTTTGTGAGAATATCTTCTGCCTAGTCAGTTATGAATAGAAAGAGACATGATTGCCCCATCGGACGTCACTTGAGAGACTGATTTATTTCGTCTACCAGCCGGTGTATTCGAGAAAACTTAAAAAAAAGAAATTATAGTCTTAATAGTGTAACAAAGAAACTCAGACGAAGCAGAACTGTTGCAATTGGTATCTTCAATAAGTGTCGTGGTTAAGAAGTCCAGCAAGAAATCATATAACAACAACCAAAATAGGAAATAAGAATATATATTAACACAGCAAAATACAATTCATAAAACTCTGTTAGTAGAACGAATAAATACGGGTTAGGAAATAATAATATAACTGGGACTCGTAATTGTCGTACGGTACAGTCTTGGCTATCGCTCTCCGCTGATCTGCTTAGGCTGATCTCCTGCGGATCTCTTGCTCACTGTGAGCTCTCCTCTTGTGAGGGGAAGTATACGTAGTTGTAGGAAGAGTTCAATCCGTTGTTATGGGTGATGCTACCATGACAATAAGAAAGAAAAAAAGCGTGATAAATGTTCCCAGTAAATGAAGTAGAGGGTGAGGCAGAAATACCTCTCGTATTTTAAAAGCTGACAAAAACATCAAGATAGCTGTTATTAAAAATGTATTCCATGTTATATTGAAGGACAGACATCACATAACAATTCAGCAATCTCTTCTTTGTTTCCAACAAAATTTTCCTGTCTCTTAATACTTTATTCAGCTTCTGGAATGCATCCTTGGCCATGCAATATGCCTTCGGATCTTAGTGTCGCACTTACCGTTCCATGTTAAAACACTTCCCACTTATTTAAATTTCCGTACTTGCTTGATTTTACTATCCCCGGCATTTAGACTCTTCTTTTTGTTAATGACTATGCATTCAGTATTCTTGTAGTTTACATGTAGCCCTTTCTTTCCGCTTTCTTTAACTACTTTCTGTAGGAGGTTTTGTAGTTTTCCTTCCGTGTCAACTAGCAGCAGTGTATCATTTGCATATCTTATATTGTTCAGATTGTGACCGCCATTAACGAATCCTGGAAGGACTTTTAGCCACCCCAGAATTGTCTCGCTCTATAGGTTGAATAGATCTAGTGAGAAGACACATCCTTGTTTTACACTCCTTTTTATCTTTGTGTATTTGCTGAACTCGTTCCTTATACGTAGGCAGGCAGTTTGCTGACAGTCAGTCAGTCAGTCAGTTAAGTGCCATAGGTGATACACAAGTGAATGCAAGGAATTAGACTGGAATTCGAACTCGGCTTCCCGATTTCTCGTTCCGAGCCGATATCCACTGCACCACGAAACAGGTTCTTAATTGCTCTAATGTTTTTCCCGAAAACATCAAAGTTGCCGAGTGTCTCTATCAGGTCTTCGTAGTGCACTTTGCCGAATGCCTTTGTGTAGTCTATGAAACACAGGTAAGCGTCCTTATGCATTTGTATTGCCCTTTCTGAAAACATTCTGAACATAAATATTGCGTTCCTATCTGTTGTGGAGTAGTTTTTGAACTGAAGGTTATAATCGTGCTATGTCGGTTGCTAATCGATATAACGCACCCAAAGAAACTTGATAATCTTCCACTGAAAACTGACTCCTTAATATTCGGGTAACTGCCGACTAATATCAACTGCTTAGTAGTTCTACTGAACTCCAATAGAACTCCTAAAGAACTCCTATGGACTTCCCAAGAACTCCTAAAATCTTATCTCGAACTTCCTGTTAATTCTAATTAATATAAGAGGGAGAGTCCATTATCAGAAGAATAGGTGTGTTTCCCCATAACACTGTCTCAGGCTTGAATCTGTTGCGCGCTCTATTCATCAGAATCCGAATGATTAGTTTTTTACCGCCCAAGAAAGAAGACACCATGACTGGCACAAGGTCATAAAATAGCGCACTGAAAGGTGGCAGGAGAAAGTCACTTGGACAATAAAATAATGTGTTTGAAGATGTCAAAAATATATCAGAAAAATATTCTCCCGGTACTCTATTCCATAAAGTAACGGCTCTATACCGTAAGGGTACAAAGAGAATGACGATGTTTCGCCCCGTGCGCATGGTATGAAGGGTCTTAACCGTAAATGTCTGAACTAAAGAAATATGAACCTTGATTAGTATGCATAAATATTGAGATGAACGGAAAGAGATCTACTGTGAACCATGAACAAATGAAGATGGAGAAAAAACCGATCTGTTCATAGATGTCCATTCTTTTCGTCTGTCCCATTGTGTTCATAGCCATGCGCAAAAATGTTTTTTTTTTATTGATGGACATATGAACAGACTAGGAAAGATTAAAAAATATGAGAGACTGGGAAGGACTGGAAGATAGATATACTCTGAGCTATGAAGTGACTGGGGCGGAGGAAATTCAGATTTATATATAGACACGAAGAGATAAAAAGAGATGGAAAGAAGGATCTGCAATATAATCGATCCTGACTTGGCATCTCGCCTTCAGTTACTTTCTCACCGGCGGGATGTGGCTTCTCTCTGTCTTTTCTACAAGTATATACAACTATATATAAGTATAGTATATACAACTACTCTGACGAGCTTTTCCCCTAGTATCCCTACCACGTGTATTTACTCGTGCTTCTAGATTGGCATTTAGGTCCCACACTTTTGCAGTGGAAATAGTTAAATGTAACTGTCTCTTCTCTGACAGTTTCTTTTCTAGCACTTACCGTTTGTTGAGCTCAATTCCATTTCTCTGATAGCTACAATCTCCAAAAGTTTAAATGTAACGTCAATTGTCATCTTTTTTCTTCTTGATTCCTATCCATCTATCATCTTTTCTTCGACATCTACTGAACCTTTTTTTATTCTTTCATTGTAACCCCTCTGCGACCAGAGGCATTTCTGCCTTGCTTGGGGTGAAATGATTATTAAAAAAAAAGATACACTGGAATCTAAGAACAGGTTGGAACAGATGGAAAGGCTTAAGAGCTCTGAGCAGAAAGGGATAAACGGAAAGCGACATCTACTGAACAAACTGGGAGACTCTTAAAGCCATAAATAGTCTGGGACAAAGGGGACAAAACTGTGAGACTGACTCACAAAAACAAAGATCACTTAAGGGGCATAGACCAATTGGGTCAGCAGAATGCAGAAGATAGGATAGGTAGTACAACCGCTACTGGCGTCCATATCGGGAGACTAGCCCATCAGAGAGTGAAATAAAAATTTAGTTTATGTTTAATTCGAATAAAGTGTTTATTTCATGTTTCACCTGTTTTTAAATCTTTAAAATATCTTCCTTTCACACATTTCTTAGTACTGGGCCCCAAGTCCCTCCCCACACACACAGAAAGAAGAGTGTTATTTGGATAATAAATTTTATTCCATCCATACCTACCCTATAATTATCTCTCCCTCTCTCTCTCTCTCTCTCTCTCTCTATATATATATATATATAGTCATCCGCAGACAAATCTGTTTCGCTGTATCACAGTTCACCAGTATGGTTAGACTCCGATTGCTTTTAACCCAGGATTGAAAGCCGACCGAATTGGGCGCTCGGTAGAAGAAGGAAGACATTTTTGCGCGTGTATAATATCATTATACGCGTGTATATTATCATTATATATATATATATATATATATATATATATATATATATAATTATCATTATATATATATATATATATATATATATATATATATAATGATAATATACACGCGTATAGAGGAATATATATATATATATATATATATATATATATTGGGCGCTCGGTAGAAGAAGGAAGATTTTTTTGCGCGTGTATAATATCATTATACGCGTGTATATTATCATTTTATATATATATATATATATATATATATATATAAATATATATATATATATATTCCTCTACCGAGCGCCCATAGCTCAGAGGTAGAACCGTTCTAGTATGTACGTTCTCGCCCGCCGACTGAGCCCTATGGTGAAATGGTAGACTTTAAAACTACGACCTACTCAACTCTATTTACGCATCGTTTATTTAGTAATGAATCTGAACACTGTCGGCTACTAGCGTGTGTTTACATTGTGTATATAACACGCTAAATCTGGAGCGCCAGTAGCTTAGAGGTACAATCGACGACTAATGTCAATTTACAAATCTTTCAGAACACGTAATTTTCTTTATTAAAAAAAATTTCAAAAATAAAATATGCTTTTTTGAAATTTTTCTGGGGAAGATTATTTGACTGTTATGTCTAAACGTATTTTATTGATTGATTTTTCTGCGTTCACCTTTCAAGAAAGTAAAAAAGCGTTAATTTTAAAAATTAACGCTTTTTTACTTTCTTGTTTTTTCTAATTTCTCCATGTTGAAATCTCCCGAAATTTTGTCCAATTTAATTAAATTTGTTTCTTAAATGTTATTATTTGCCAAATATATACATTACGACGTAAGTTGGCTAATAAATTGATATTTCGTAATGAAATATCGTCCACTCATGCAATGAATTCCCTCCTTTAATGTCTGGCACGCTATTGTAACATTGTTGTTGACATTTTTATTTACATTGAGCGGCCAAAAGATGAACACTTGTTTAAATAACATGTTGACCCTGCATGTGCTCGCAAAACATCATTTACCAGTTCACATATGAACACAACAAAACTTCGAAATTTTTTGTCGATTATTTCCTCTGTATGTAAATCACGTAACGGTGATTTTGCAGAGTACACCTGTTGGTCCAGCACGTCCCCAAAGTATGCAATAGATTTGATGAAATTAGTGGTCGCATTAACACAGTTAAGTGTCCTCCATGTTCATTCGTTTACGGCCATTTTGCGTTGACACACTAAGTTAAGCAACATCGAGCCTGATCAGTACTTGGATGAATGACTGCTTGGGAATACCAGATACAGTTAGTTTGGATGTACGGGTAGTGTAATGGATTATGACTAGGGGTTATGAATCGGAAAGTCGTGTTGTAATTCCAGAACACGCGCAAATAGACTTGGGAAAGGTATGAATCCACCTCTTCCCCATCTATGGGTTAATTAGTAAGACTAGCACCAGTAAAACCATTATTTTATAAATATAGATTTTCGCATTAAAAAAAAACAAAAAAAAACAGTGTTCCTGAAATTCTTCTTTGTAGCCTGTGCACTTTTCCAAAGCATTATTATCTCTTTAAAAAAAAACGCTATTATCATCTGAGAAGATTGTCCTAATGATATCCGGCCTTCAAAGATGTTGAGCTATAAGGTGCGTTACTAAATACCTGCTACATGAATAACGGTCAACTGCCAAGACAAAGCGACAAAGATACATCGTCGGAAAAGAAATAACTGTTGCAGGCATTATTTTGCTTTGCGAAACGTTCTGCAGGGAACTTCTATCGTGATTCTCAGTGCTGATGGTTGTTCGCACAAGATAACACTCAGCAGACTCCCATATACTACAGCGGCCCCTCGAAATTTGCCAGATGTAAACCCCATGGAGTATGTATGGGGCATTTTGCAGACCTTAGTACTTCCCGACAGCTACAACCAGCAAACAAAATTAAATTATGTATATCCTTAGAACGTGCCTCGATTGATATACCCAGGGAACGAATGCAGCAATTTGTAGAATTTATGCCAACGTCTTTTAATTTCTAGCTTTTAGTTTGCATGTATCGCCATTCCTAAGAGAAAATATGGCTAAGCGCATAATGGCTAAATGATAAGCGTTTAAATAGACTTAGCAAATCATTAGTTAATAATAAACAAGAGAGAAATAAACAGATTAAACTAGGAGTACTGGGAAATAAGTTCTCCCATTTATTTCTTGAAGAGTTTTGGAGAACGAGGAAAATCAATATTGTTAGGTTGAATTTATTTACATTGTTCGGACTGTTACCCTCATTTTATTGACATGTTTACGGCGTTTCAGCCGTTGTACGCTCCAGCTTTCTTCAGGTTTTACGAATTTTTAACCGAACTTTTTATTTCAATCTTATCCCATATGCGATGCCACTTCAGCTAGCTATGTAAGACACATAACCCGGTGGATATAGGCGTTGGTTAGTTCAAGTAACTTGATCCAAAAAGTTGTGAGTTCAATTTCTGGCTACAGCAATGGTGAACAAATAACTTAGAGAGTTGTGTTAAAGGGAAATAACTACATGATAGCCCAAGCGTGTATCAAGAATGGCACCTGACTGACTGATTATATATATATAATCAGTATACATAGCGGTAGCATGACTCTGATTTTCATGCATGCTTCAATCGTCAGGTGATTGAAATTGAAAAATTTAAATATTGATATTTTTACAGAACGGTAATGATTGTGAAGCAGTTCATTTATTTACGAAAACAAAAAAATAAAAAACACATACACATTTTTACATCTAAATACAAAATATAGATATGATTTAAATACAAATATACACATCTAATATGTAGTTTCAAATATAATACAAATGCACACAAAATATCATGAGATCTCCACATATGCAAATATAGTATATGCATCCATATTTACATTGAGACAAAGTTACATACAAATACTATCTACATATTAACATGTAAACTATTCATAAAAATGACTCTATAATTATAGAGGGGTAGCCACTAATATTGGAGATTTTTTTTTAATCATTTCACCCCAAGCAAGGCGATAACGCCACTGATGCGCAGGGGGCTACGTAAGAGTAAAAAGATTGGAAAAGAGAAAGCCGGAAATCACATCCTAAACAGGAAACAAGGGATGAGCCTCTTCACCTGTTCAATAGATGTGGGTGGAGTGTGAACCGGGCGATAGTTTAGAAAAGAGTGAAAAGATTGGAAAAGAGAAAACCGGAAACCGCATTCTAAACAGGAAACAAGAGATTTTCACCTGTTCAATAGACGTGGGTGGAGTGTGAACCGGGAGATAGTTTAGTCTATCTACTCCAATGAAGTCTATTTATAATGTTTATAGGTATAGTCAGGGTAGAAATTAACACTGCATGTTTACTATCGGTGTCACACCACATTACGATCCTTAAACCAAGATTCTTAAAAACTTGGTCTGAGAATCGCACCGGGGTGTAAAAATGACAATCAAGATATAGTATTGCTTCGTATGTTGTCTCTGTTTCTCTATCTGTTCTGTCTCTCTCCCCATTTAAACTAATAGTGGTTAATTGAATGACAAAGTGGAAAAATTCAATGTTACGTTCTCTGGATTTCTTTTATCAGATTGGTATATTTTTGTAGAATTATAATATTTTTATCGATGTATTTATATGAAATCACAGAGAGATGGAACAACATTCGAAATACATCGTGTACAATTCCACACACACACACACGCACACACACACACACACACACACACACACACACACACACACACACACACACACACACACAAAACTTCGTTTAGACCGATGGTCATTCGTGGTCGAGAGGTATAAAATTCGCCAGATCAATTGGTGGTTTCTTCTATGTGGATAGGGGTCGCAGGTTCGAATCCTGCCGAATGACACAGATTTTCGTAACAAAAATTCATCGTAAATAATCAGGGCGGTAGAAATAGATATATAATACTGTTTGATTATAAACAGAATATCTGCTTAAAATACGAGTATCGATCAAAAATAATGTTTAAACAAATAATTTCAAACTGTCGGTTGTTTATAACTAATTTCGTTAATCTTCGTTAATTTCCGTAACATGTTGACATTACGATACATTTCAGAGCAGATATGGTTATTACGATGAATCGAAAATTGTGTTATATAGGCTTGATATAACAGATCAATTGGTGACTTCCCCTATGTGGATAGGGGTCGCAGTTTCGAATCCTGCCAAATGAGACACATTTTCGTAAATAATCAGGCCGGTAGAAATAAATATATAATACTGTTTGATTATAAACAGAATATCTACTTAAATACGAGTAACGATCAAAAATAATGTTCAAACAAATCATTTTATATATACCATATGAATAGATAAAGGTAGGTCACTACCTACCTTTAATGGTAGCGAGAGAAGCCACGTACTTGCCGACGGTGCACATTCTTTTCTGAAAAACTATAGGCAGAAGCGATGACGATGTCGAAAATATTGTTTTTGTTGTTGATAACAAAAAATCAAAAAATATTTGATGTTGTTATTGTAATATTCATCTATTAACCACTTGACTCTAGTTCTTTTCCCACCCCGTATATCCTTTCCTTTCTCTCCACCTTTGCAACTGTCATCACACCTGTATTCCCATCCTTCTCTTGCTCCTTTCTAACTGGTTCGTCTTCCTCTTCACTCTCTTCTACTTAATCTTTTTACTCTTATGTAGCCCCCTGCACATCAGTGGCATTACCGCCTTGCTTGGGGTGATACGATTAAAAAAAAAATCACTATATCTAGAATAATTTGAATGGGCATAAATAGAAGGTATTACTTTCGGGGTGTCCTTCATCGATTCATCGATAAGATTGCTTATGGAAACGTCGCGGTAAAGAACTAAATATATGATGACTGGAATTTTAAAAAATCGATCTTGTTTAATAATTAAGTAAATTACTAATTTGTGTCTCTGTTAGCACTTTGTACCATCGGGGTCATTTCAGATATATGTAAGGAATGAGTCAGCTATATATGATACACGCTTGGGCGATCATGTCTCGAAGGAGATATAACTGACTGAGCAGAGGATTTTCCAGCGTTAGGTTGCCAACCAATCTGTCCTTCCAGTTAACCCAATGCTGGAGGGAGAAGCGATGGATTAATACATTTCCCAATGATATTTGCGCGATTAATGAATTAAGCTGAAATTCGAACTCGCCTCTCCGATTTCTCTTTCCGAGCCGATGCCCACTGCACCACAACGCACATCCAAAACTATAATCTCCCCGGTGAGGAATCGAACCCCGGCCTCCCCCGTGACAGGGGTTACTTAACACTTAACCGTGTAGTGAATAACTCTAGAGATAATTAAAATCCATTCTACATCATTTTTAGATCTATTGTAAAAATAAATCCATAACTGTTATTGATAAGCCTTTTAAAATAAAGTGAGAGACTGACGGAGAGAGAGAGAAAGAGAGAGAGAGAGAGAGAGAGAGAGAGATGCTAAACATGCTAAAGTAGATAGATAGATAGATAGATAGATAGATAGATAGATAGATATGAACAGCTCAAGATAGATAGATAGATAGATAGATAGATAGATAGATAGATAGATAGATAGATAGATAGATAGGGCAAAGGACGATATGCAGTTTGACAGAAGTCGGTGGGGGATATATAACTGATACAAAACCGGTTGAAAAGTTGCTTTTTAAAACAACATAATTGTTATTAATAAAAAGTATAAGAATGGTAGGATTTTGATAGAGCTGTACGGATCGGAAACCTACATGAGCGATAGGGAGAGTGTCCGAGAGAGAGAGAGAGAGAGAGAGAGAGAGAGAGAGAGAGAGAGTTTTAAAAAGAAAGAAAGGTTTTAAAAAAGGGAGAAAGAAAAGAAAGGAGGTCGGTATAAAGTGAGTGCTATCGAATGTCTTTAGCAGAGTGAAAAGAGAAAGAAAGCACCTGTGTGCGTTTATATACACGTGTGTTCGCGAATTAGAGAGAGAGAGAGAGAGAGAAAGAGAGTGAGAGAAGGAGGTGCAGAAACTAAAGGAAAATTAAGAGTAAAACAGATACAACGAGTGATGAGAGAAAAATATATATAGAGAGAGTGTGTGCTTTTGTGTGTGTGTGTGAGAGAGAGACAGAGAGACAGAAAGAGAGAGAGAGAGAGACAGAAAGAGAGAGAGAGGGGGGCTGAAATGAAGGTCAGAGTAGAAACAATAGTAAGCAAGATATAATTGAGAAAGTGGAAGTGTTAAAGAAATAGAAGAGAAGACTGAAAAATGTAGAACAGGGATAAATAGATAATGAGTCATAGATAGATATCAGCAAAATGAAACAGATAGATAGATAGATAGATAGATAGATAGACAGATAGACAGACAGATAGATAGATAGATAGATAGATAGATAGATAGATAGATAATCAGCAAATTGAGATAGATAGATTGATAGATCGATAGACAGATAGAAAATGAAAAGTCATAGATATCAGCAAGATGATATAGATAGATAGATAGATATCAGCAAAATGAAATAGATAGATAGATAGATAGATATCAGCAAAATGAAATAGATAGATAGATAGATAGATAGATAGATAGATAGATAGATAGATAGATAGATAATCAAAAGTCATACATAGATAGATCGATGGATATTGACAAGCTGACGAAGACACCGATCGATGAGACTGAACACACACGTACACACAAACACACATGCTAAAGTAGATAGATAGATAGATAGATAGATAGATAGATAGATAGATAGATAGATAGATAGATAGATGTCAATAAACTGAGCCAGGAATTGACTCTTGTTGGTAGATATCAGCGACTTGAGAAAGAACGTCGAAGAGTGTAATAGATAGATAGATAGATAGATAGATAGATAGATAGATAGATAGATAGATAGGGCAAAGGACGATATGCAGTTTGACAGAAGTCGGTGGGGGATATATAACTGATACAAAACCGGTTGAAAAGTTGCTTTTTAAAATAACATAATTGTTATTAATAAAAAGTATAAGAATGGTAGGATTTTGATAGAGCTGTACGGATCGGAAACCTACATGAGCGATAGGGAGAGTGTCCGAGAGAGAGAGAGAGAGAGAGAGAGAGAGAGAGAGAGAGAGACTGACAGACAGAGAGAGAGAGACAGAGACAGAGATATCGAGAGCCAGAGACAGAGACATAGACATAGACAGAGATATAGAGAGACAGAGATATCGAGAGCGCATGAGAAAGAGAGAGCGAGAGGGGGGAATTTAATTTACAGGAAAGATGGTTCCGATTGAGGGAAGTAGAGCTCGATAGCTAATAGAACTAGAAGCGATCGACAGAGATCTGCCCAAATAAATCTTTGAAGGTGGTTTCGTAAGCCGAATTCCTCGTTAGAAAAAAAAATAAATAAATAAAATAAGAAGCGACACCAGGCTCAGGATAACTCGGGCTGATTCCAACCGCTTTAGAGAGATAAGTTGCGGATAAAGGCCTGTGTTCTATAGCACCAGAGTGAGACAGGGGACCTTAAGATAAAAGTAGCGTCAAAAAGGCAGTATATACGGAAGGAGAGAAGAAGATAAAGAACTTGCGTTGTGGGAAGCTACAAAGTTAAAGGAGTTTTCCATAAGAAGTGAGTGAAAAGCGAGTGCGGGTGAGGCGAGACAGAGAGAAAGAAAGAGAGAGAGAGGAGGTAAGGGAAGGGAATGAGTAGGAAAGAGAAAGAGTCTGGTTGGTCGGTAACCATGGATACAACATGCAGTGTTTCACGACAAAGGTCGCGTCGACTCAAAACAATAATTATCAGATGTAGAGTTCGTTGATAATAAATATACATACCAGTTATCTGTGTGTATGGGTGTGGGGGGTGTTTGTGTGGGGGGTGTTTGTGTGTGTGCGTGTGTATATTTGGCTGTATGTGTGTGTGTGTGTGTGTGTGTGTGTGTGTGTGTGTGTGTGTGTGTGTGGCTCTGTGTTGGGTGGGGGAAGTGGAGGAAGTGGGGTGTGAGTGGATAGGTTGGATGAGGGTGTAAATTGAACGACTAAGATTAATCTGGCAAAGGGTAACACGGAAGAAAAGAAAGATTGTGTTGCGCAAAACTTCTAAGGGACTCGCTTTTCGTTCCTTGAAAATCAAGACAAAACTGAAGCTTCCCTCCGAAGATCGAACCTCAGCCATCAGGCAGTCCACCATGAACACATGCACATATGACGCAAACGTCTATAGTTGCATGCATGTGAATTTTTTTATTACTGCAAACGTTATATTCAGTGGGTAGTCATCCTGTTTTTTAAGCAGCGAAATAAATGTCTACCGGCTTAAAGATTGAAAGTCTTGATAAAGTACATATGCCTTCAGACAGAAAACTAATGTGCAGTGATTTACCAAACGTAGCGCCATAAATTTAAAAAGCTTGCAGCAACAAGCGAGAATCGAACTCTCTAATCAGTGGTAATTGATCTAATGAGATAAGCTCGTTAACCGTTACACAGCGTCGAAGCGGCTGGAGAAGATGAATCTGTCTTTCGTTCCTAATTTGGAAATACAGGTTCAAATCCTGTCGAGAGCAACGTTTCTTTATTACGCCTTTTTCGGCTGGACCGGTTATATATATATATATATATACATATATATATATATATATATATATAATAAGACAGAGTGTCGAAACAAAATGAGCATTTTTGTAGTGATACCATAACATATTTATGTTATAAATTGTAAATAAATATTATTCGATCTACTTCCGATTGATCACTTTTATAAGAATAGTTTTTCTTTGGGATACGGAATTTTATTTCATCCAGACCTATCATATAATTGTATATATATATATATATATATATATATATATATATATATATTTAATAATTAGCTATACTGCAGGTTCATCAATGGAAGAATGAAGAAAATTTAGGGTGATTCGGGCGAGTTTATCTTTGCTTCCTTGGATTATAAAATTTTGCAAAGTAATAATAACAAAAGAACCATTCTATTTTCGTTTAGAATTAACCACTTGGCAAGGAATACTAAAAATAGTATGAAATACCTCATTTCTGTTAAAAAACTGAGGTGGCCTAATAATTATAGCCGGTAGTATATATATATATATATATATATATATATATATATATATATGTGTTACAGTGTTTTTGTCTGCGTATATTAGTATGTATATATGTGCATTTAATGATCTATGTGTTTGTGTGTGTGCATTTGCATATGCGTTTATGAGACAATATTTGTGTACACGATCATGTGCACTACTTTTATATTTACAGTTTTGAATATATATACGTATGTGTATGTATGACCCTCTGTTGGATGTGCGTGTAAGTTTGTGCATATTCTCTACACTTATAGCCTTCTGTAAAAATCAATATTTTAGAGCTTTTGTCGTGATATAATAATTTGCAGCCGGATTAACTCGTGCCATGAGTTTACTGGATTCTCTAGATTTGTGGCCATGTACTATACTTAGTGAATAAAAACTGATGCATATATAAATCTTGGGAAAATACCAAACAACTTGTATGTCAGTTGCCTACTCATTATAAAAATATGCTTCCTCTGGCAGGATTGGAACCCACATCCCCTAGAGGAAACAGTCTTCTGGCAAGATTCGAAGTAGCGTCCCCTAGAGGAAATGGTCATTAGATTTGACGTGCCTTAGACCGCTCGACTACATATGGCGTCCTAACAAAATGAATATGGAATAGTGCTTTTAAACACACATTTTTCCCGATTCACCTTTTACAATACCCAGGGGCCACTCGAGGTAGAGGGTTGCATTAACGGGTAGGAGGATAAGAGGATAAAATAACGGTTGATTCTAGAGTTGAACAAGTAAAACATCCTCTTGTTGCTTTGTTTCATAGATGGAACTGAGAGAGTGTGCGTGATTTGCTACAATGTAAGTGACATGGTGGGTCCTAGCCGTGAAGATGAGACCGGGTGGAATTAAGTAATGTAGGAACCAAGGAATACTCCATTTCCAGCCTGATCTCGCTCTTATAAAGCTAGAGAATAGCGTTAGGTGTTAGGTACTTACTGCAGCGTTCAGTGCCGTGCTTAGCAACATCGCGGTCCCCTGCAGAATGCGCCTTGCGGCCCCTCTACCCGCAGAATGCAACTTGCCCCGCCCGAACATACTGAACCCACAATAAATGGTACTTTAAACAAAATAACACACTCTCGGAACACAGATATTCCATGATCACAAAAAAACGGAAGAAATCGCGGAATTGGTGTTTTGAACCTATACATTACGAATGTTTTCAAAACTTTTAGCTACTTTTTATCGATGTTGAAATAGATATCTGTAATCTATTTCTCTCTAAATTTCATTTTCTTTTTAATTAAAAATGATCTGTGGCCTCTTCGGGGCCGGAAGGCTTCTATCAAAGATTATATATATATATATATATATATATATATATATATATATATATATATATAACAGTAGCTACTCTAGCATCTACGTATCGCTCATTCAGCAATGATTTAGAACACTCAGCTATTGGGCGTGTATAATGATAATATACACGCTAAAAAGTCTGCCTCCTTCTACCGAGCGCCCGTAGCTCAGAGGTAGAATCGCTGACTGAGGCCAATTCGATCGGGTTTCAATCCTTGGTAAAAAGCAATCGGATGTCTAACCGTACTTATGAGCTGTGATACAGCAAAACAGATCTGTTTGCGGATGACTTTATATATATATATATATATATATATATAGAGAGAGAGAGAGAGAGAGTGAGCGAGCGAGACGGGTTGATAGATGTCTATTTCAACATACAAGTAAAATAATAATTTTCCAGTTAACCATAATAATTATTTTGTTAATTTTTTTTCATTACAATAGACCTGCGAAGCCAAGGAGATTTGCGGCTTCCCAGGACCTTTACGAAAAATTTCTCGCTCATTTAAAAAGTACCTCAAATAATAGAAAAAAGCAAGGATAAAGAAAATTTATTAATGGAAAGAAGAGAAAAAAGAGAGAAAACAGAACAAATGAATTAAATTAATCAATCGTCTACTTTTTCTTTATCCTTGCTTTTTTCTGTTATTTGAGGTTCTTTTTAAATGAGCGAGAAATTTTTCGTAAATTACCGTTACAAATGTCTATTCTAAATATAGACATGTGAGCGTCTATGTAAAAAAAAAAATTTAGGGAATTTTTGAGGACCAACTGTTATATACCATTTGGGTTTGACGAGCTGCAATATGTAGTGAAATATGTATTGCCCATTGTAATAATCAAAAATCTATTCTGAATTATATAATTCTTCGTCGCCAATTATGTTGTGGAGAAGTTCTCGAGAAATTCTTGAGAAGTTCTTAGGAGTTCTTAGAAGTTCTAGAGAGATCTTGAGAGTTCTATAAGAGTTCAGTAGAACTATTAGTTAGTTCCAGTTTGGACATAGGCAGTTGATGTAGTCGGCAGTTAGCCGAATACTAAAGAGTCAGCTTACAGTGAAAGATTACCAAGTTTCTAACATTTTGGGTGTTCAGTCGATAGCAACCGACATAGCACGATTATAACTTTCAGTGCGAAAACTACTCCACATCAATAATATATATATATATATATATATATATATATATATATAGAGAGAGAGAGAGAGAGAGAGAGAGAGAGCGAGAGAGACAGAGAGAGAGAGACAGAGAGAGAGAGTGCCTGAGACTAGCCTAATGTTAACAGAACTATTTAAGTAATTTTAAAGTTAAGCAACGGCGAGACCGGCCAGTTCCTAAACGGGTGACTGCTTGAAAATATTAGTTGCTGTAAGCAAGCGGAGTAATGGATAATGTCTCGGAATTGTTAATTGGAGACCCAAGTTCGTTGCGTTTGTTATATTCACTTAGAAATTGCAAGAAGCCATATCTTCTCCTCGCTATGGGTTAATTATTAAGACTTGTAACACTAAACAATTATTATCTAAAAAAAAATTATTGCGATCTAAAAACAATTTCTGTCTTTAAATAATCTGCAAAGGATTGATAAACCGTAAAAAGCAATCAATCAATTGAAACTGTCATGTACTTGTAAAAAAAAAAAATATATATATATATAAATCTGATATTGCGTTGTATTTTTTGTATTCAAATTTAGGCGATTGACTCATGTAGATCCCAAAGATTAAGTGCACTTGTAACTTATAATAAACTTTTCCTTACACCTGCGGGAGTGTAAGGGTAGCGTTTTAGCTGTTTCCGGAACAGATTATTTTTTTATGGGGCAGGGTTGTTAGCCCAGCGCCAACCCCCCCCCCCCCCCCCCACAAACTGGAGGAATGTGATCTTCTAAGCGTAGCTTAGACGTAACCCACAGCCAAAAGAAATGGGTACCCCGTGAGGATCGAACTCACTACTCAGTTATAATGATTACTAGCGAGACGAGCGTGTTAACCATTACACCACGCCGAGGAGCCCAAGTGCGTTTGTACATGCATGAAATTACTTAAAATTAGAGCTTTGTTTTTGTGATGGTGTTACGTGGGTATAGTATTGTTTTTTGAGTTTTGACTTAACGTAGATAGTTTCTCGGATTTAAAATAATTAGTTAGACTTTGTTTTCTGAGTATTATATATATATATATATATACTGATTAATCTGTTTCTCTCTTAATTTAACCGGTGTTTTTCTGTGTCTCGCCAGATATTTTACTCTTCTATATATCGACATCATTATACTGGGAAATATAGAGCCCAGATTTCTTTGAAATTTTCTTTTCTTTGAGAATGCGAATTTCACTCCTTAATTAAGATATATACATATATATATATATATATATATATATATATATATATATATATATATATAAACACACAAACTTATATATATATATATATATATATAATGTATCCATATATATATATATATATATATATATATATATATATATATATATATATGGATACATTTTGAGAGAGGGAGAGAGCTGGTGAGAGACAGATAGATAGATAGATAGATTTTAACCGAGCAATTATGTCAGTATTGTTAGGCATGTCTGAAAAGTTCCTCATTACTGGTAATGATTTTTCAGCCCCGAAAATTTGCATGAACCCACAGACATCGGCAGATGGGGGAATTGTTTAGCGAACTACTGCAGGTTCAGTTCAGCAGTTGGAATTCCATTTGAGGCTGCTAGTGTTCAGCGAGTACTGATGCCCTTAGGAAGAGCTTTAATCAATAGAGCTGTGCTCTCTTCCGTTGGGAGATAACTTTACAAAATACCTTGTTTTTGGCATGCCACAATGGATGATAAACAGAAGAAAACATCAGTAAATACAAAATAAAATCACTTCCCCATAATTAACAAACAAACTAGGGAAGAAAAAGACTGAAAATACTTTTACCACTCATGATTTGGTTATTTATCTATCTATCTCTCTGTATATATTCATCTTGCACATAGAAGCCTGTTTCGCTGTATCACAGCTCATCAGTGTGGCTACACATTCACTTGGTTCTGGCCGGGATATATATATATATATATATATATATATATATAACGTAAAATATTTGGTATTTAAGTCAGGTAAATTCCGATAGAAACGAACTCAAAAGAATTCAATGTTAAATTTATTTATTTAATTTAACAGAGTAATACTAGAAAAAAATTCAGATATTCTACAATTTCATGGGTAATACGTATTTCGCAGAAAAACCTGCTGTTCGTCAGACCCAATTTTGAGTCTGACGAACAGCAGGTTTGCTGCGAAATACGTATTACCCATGAAATTGTAGAATATCTAAATTTTTTTCTAGATTATATATATATATATATATATATATATATATATATATATATATATAGTAATCCGCAGACAGATCTGTTTCACTGTATCACAGTTCATCAGTACGTTTAGTCATCCGATTGCTTTTAGCTAAGATTGAAACCTGACCGAATGGAATCAGTCGGTGATTCTCTCTCTCTCTCACTTTATATATATATATATATATATATATATATATATATATATATATATATATATATATATATATATATATATATATATATATATATTAAAATCCAAAGTAAAAAGTGGGCGACTCGACGTATAGAAATGATTAGCAAGCTTTTTCTCGGTAAATTCATTGCAAACGAGTAGTGAGTTCGATTCTCAATGCATGTACCACATCTAAGCTGCGCTTAGAAAACCATCATATGAAATAAAAACGTTTCTATTTATTGAATGGGAACAGAGACTTTCGAAATATCTTACTCACACGCATTTACGTACAGGATTGGCCCCAAATAGTTGTTTATTTATATACTGGTATAACATTTTATTTTCTTTGCAGGTGTTTATAGCAAATAAACTGAGTCGAGAACAAAAAGTAGATTCTAAATCACTATTAAAACATTGAAAATGCCGGGCAGGTGAGCAAAGCAGAGAGAAGCATTTGACACTGTTCCAGCAAAACGGTCGACAATTTATCGTATAACAGATAAATTTGGGGATGTAATTTCAGTGGTGATGCATCGGAATCTGGACATCCCAGGACGTCTATGAATAAAGAAAATGAAATATGAGTCCCTCTGTTGCTTAAACCTATTACACCTACTGCATACCTACTTTTGGCCTATCTTTTGTATATATATATATATATATATATATATATATATATATATATATATATATGTTTGTTTTTCCCCATGGTTAAACAATATCAGTCTCATAAAATAGATATGATTGAAACCTGGATAGCAAGTAAGTGGTGCACATTTCATTTTTTTTATTTCTATGTTTGTTCTGCATATTCAGTTCTTTTTATTGTGCCTTCAGCACTTTTTAAATAATCCTCTACTCGTCTAACCAGAATCTCTTTTACTCTTATAAATATAGATATAGAACAATAAAGATGGCTTTTCGATTGAGTATAAAACTATTTTCGCTGGCTATTGACGTCAACATCCACTTACACACACACACACACACACACACACACACACACACATATATATAAAATTATTTATTTTGAACATTATTTTTTATCGAAATTCATATTTAAGTAGATATTCTGTTTATAATCAAACAGTATCATATATTTATATTTATTTTTATCGACCTTATTATTTACGATAAATTTTTGTTACGAAAATATGTGCCATTCGGCAGGATTTCGATTATCGATCAAAAATAATGTACAAACTAATCATTTCAAATTGTCGGTTGTTTATAACCTGTTTTGTTAATCTACGTTTAGACACACACACACACACACACACACACACACACACACACACATATATATATATATATATATATATATATATATATATATGAATGCATGTTTCATTAAATAATATAGACAATTAAATTGAATACACAATACTTGAACGATAATTCTAACATTTTTAGGCATTTAAAACAACAAGCCTGGCCACATACACAATTCCGTAAAACCCTACTTGAAAACACAACTATACTTAAACATGAAAACAATAAACAAATATTAAAAATTCTCGAAGCTATATACATAAAACAATTGAAACGTAACATGAACAAGATAAACTATAAAATCTTCACAAATATCCTTAAATGCCTATAATTAATAACAAAAGCCATTGGAATAAACCAATGGCTTCCCATACTTAATATTTCTTGTTTTCACTCTCACTTGGCCATGTGTGACGTCTTGATCTGTGATGCGGCATTTGCTTCCAGCGTCTTAAATGCACGAGTTTGTTGTTGTATGAAAATCTTCCATGTAAACAAAAACAGTTTATCTTTATGGTTTGTCCGTGTTTAATGTATAATGTAATTGACATAACTGAAAATGGCTTATGTAAGCCGAAAGCTAAGATTAGATTATTAAAAATGATGTATCAATATTGTAATTTTCTTTCTTCATTTAATGATAATGCTATTAAACTTAACAGAGAATATGAAAAAAATTACATAAAATAGACAAAACTTGTCTATATTATTTAATGAAACATGCATTAATGAAAAAATGCTCCTTAAGTACGCACAATTTATATATATATATATATATATATATATATATATATATATATATTGACCCGAAGACTCACGTTGCATCCCACAGAACAGAGCCCAATTCGATCTCATTAAACACAAACGGAGACCTAACAAATCCTCTCCGTAACAGACTTGTTGACAGCACAACATAGCATCATCTGCGTGCAAAAAAAAAAAAAAAAGAAGATAAAAATAATGGAAGTATTATAAATAAAAAAGATAAAAATGGCACCCAATAATATCAATTATGAACACGCTAAAAACATGTCTATCGTGTTCTGTACATGAAACATACACACTCCTCTACAAACATACACAACACTAAATTCTGTTATACGTAAATTAAAATCCAGTCTCGATAATGGCTAAAAGTATAGTCGAAAGCGCTCGGATAAAGAAAACTTTAGGACAATTTTTATATAAGTTTTGTCCACAAAAGAAAAACATAATCATAAAATCACATGAAAAATTAAATAAAAAACTAAACCATAATATGTCGTCTATCATTTTTAATGAAATTTTCACAAAATAAAGATTGCTGCCTATATATATATATATATATATATATATATATATATATATATATATAGTAAATGCTAAGTGCATAGCCACTGCCATGAAACAGTGTCAATCACGGTACAACTGATGCCTTCATAGATATAAATTATAAGTTAAGTATGTGCGTAAGTGAATGCAAGGAATTCAACTGGAATTCGAACTCGGCTCCTCGATTTGTTCTTCCGAGTCGATATCTACTACACCACAACGCACATCCAAAAAGGGGAAAATCACGTCGGGGGTCATAAATTTCCACTCTTTAGATGTTCGTGGTGGTGCAGTGGATATCGACTCGGAACGACAAATCGAGGATCCGAGTTCGAATTCCAGTTGAATTCCTTGCATTCACTTACTCACAAACACCTTTGGGAAAGATATTAATCCGTCTCTTCCCTCCAGTTATGGGTTAAATAATAGGACAGATTAAGTTCTATAGCATTGGTCGGCAACCAGTCCACCGTAGAAAGCAATGACAACCTAGTGCGGGATAATCTTCTGTTCAGTTAGTCATGTCTCTTTCGGGACATGATAGTCTAAAGTGTGTATCGAGTATGGCACTTAACTGACTGACGATTAGGAACAAATATCAAGAGATTTGCTGAAAACTGAGTTGTCGGCAACGAATGATTAAATACAGGAAATCCTATTCTATGTGTTATAGCATTTTCTTGTGTTTAGGGGTGCGTCCGCTATTGGAGGCGAACAGGTCATCGTGATCTCCCACTGGATCAACATATCGTTTGCACCGAGAAGGAAGTGAAAGAAGTCGAAAAAAACATTTAGTGAACCGCCACTGGCTATGTGAAAACACCTTCGTCTTTATTTTGCATTTCTCAAAATCTTTCGCGCTTCACCTTGTTCTATTTGGATTTTACGAACAGCAATAGGTTATCTCTCTATCTATA
Organism: Ascarosepion bandense; assembly: GCA_037127315.1. Lineage (NCBI taxonomy): Eukaryota > Metazoa > Mollusca > Cephalopoda > Sepiida > Sepiidae > Ascarosepion > Ascarosepion bandense. The sequence continues at coordinate 1,213,637 of JBBBDQ010000529.1, read as the reverse complement.
TAAATTTATTATCTACTTCTCTCTTTTTTATTTTTTATTATCTATCTATCTATCTATCTATCTATCTATCTATCTATCTATCTATCTATCTATCTACATTCATTATCTATCTATCTATCTATCTATCTATCTATCTATCTATCTATTCATTATCTATCTATCTATCTATCTACATTCATTATCTATCTATCTATCTAACTATCTATCTATCTATCTATCTATCTATCTACATTCATTATCTATCTATCTATCTATCTATCTATCTATCTATCTATCTATCTATCTACATTCATTATCTATCTGTCTATCTACATTCATTATCTATCTATCTATCTATCTATCTATCTATCTATCTATCTACATTCATTATCTATCTATCTATCTATCTATCTATCTATCTATCTACATTCATTATCTATCTATCTATCTATCTATCTATCTATCTATCTATCTATCTACATTCATTATCTATTTATCTATCTATGAATGTATCTTTTTTTTTTAATCGTATCACCCCGAGCAAGGCGGTAACGCCACTGATGTGCAGGGGGCTACGTAACAGTGAAAAGATTGGAAAAGAGAAAGCCGGAAACCACATCCTAAACAGCGAATGAGCCTCTTAAACTGTTCAATAGACGTGGGTGGAGTTTGAACTGGGCGATAGATAGATCTATCTACTCCAATTGAAAAAAAAAAACAAAGTGAGAAGATTGGAAAAGAGAAAGCCGGAAACCACATCCTAAACAGGGAACAAGGGATGAGCCTCTTAACCTGTTCAATAGACGAGGGTTAATACTTTTGAAAGTATTCAAAACACGGGCGGATGGTAGATTTGTATAGGTGCAGGATAGATTCAGGCGGAAAGAATTTCCGGGTCCTGCACAGAGAGCCAACTTTCATAGCAGCTGATTTAGCAATGGATTCGACGTAGTCATTCCACTTCAGGTCCGCTGAGAGTGTCAGGCCAAGCAGGCGCAGTGTTTTACTCTCTGGGAGGCATGCCTGTTCCATGCTAATGGGAGGGAGATGCGGACGTCTGTGGTGGTTAATTGACAGCAGCTTCGTTTTGAAAGAATTGAATTTTACTAGCCATTTCCTACCCCAATCCACCACGGATTGGAGGTCCTTTTCAAGCTCAGCTGCGAGGTTCGCCTTATCATCAATACCAGATTTTTGATCGAGGCGAGCGTATATTGTGGTATCATCGGCGTACATACCTACTTGTGATCTTATGGCATCGGGGAGATCATTGATGTAGATTAGAAAGAGTGTAGGACCTAGGATAGAGCCTTGGGGGACACCCGCGTTTGTAGGGTATTTCTGGGAGGCATGTCCCTTTAAAACCACCTTCAGTGTGCGGTTGGAGAGGAATGACTGGATTAAGTCCAACAAAAGTCCAGTAATGCCGTAGCTTCGCAGTTTCCGTAGAAGGCCGGCATGCCATACTCTGTCGAATGCTTTAAAGATATCCAGGGCGACAGTTCGGGCTTCACCATTCTTGTCGAGAGCCTGGTATATATACTCGGTGATGGTCGTTCTTAAAGTGAAAAATAGAAAGGAAGAAAGAAATTGATGAAACTCGTAAAAGAAAGAAAGAAAGAAAGAAAGAAAATGTTGCAGTGAAAGATGACCGAACTTCTATACCCTAATTGTTGAACATGGACTCGTTCCTCCGTTATTAGAACGTCTGCTCATAGGATGTGCGTTGTGATACAGTGGATATCGACTCGGAACGACAAATCAGGGAGCCGAGTTCGAATTCCAGTTGGATTCCTTGCATTCACTTACGTTTGCATTCACTTACAAATCCCCTTGGGAAATGTATTAATCCGTCTCTTCCCTCCAGTTATGGGTTAAATAGCAGGACAGATTGGGTTCTATAGCCTTGGCTGGTAACCAGTCTACCGCAGAAAACAATGACAACCTACTCTGGGATAATCTGAATGAGACATGACCGCCCAAAGCGTATATCACATATGGCACTTAACTGACTGCTCATAGGAACGGTCGTCGTAAAGGGGTCGTAAGGTGCAGCGTTTGAGTCGTACGCTTTACCATACTGAACAACGGCATTCTCTATTAATCCATGTCTCTCAAGTGATTAAAACTGTTCTTCACTTAACCCTTTGTTTCCAGTGTTTAGCTTAGAGTCTTACTAACCAGCAACTGGAAAATTTATAACAGAAAGAAAATAAGATAATGAAAGTTATAAATGAAAGAAAAGCGAAGAGGAAAGAAAGAAAGAAAGAAAGAAAGAAAGAAAGAAAGTAAGAAAGATGAAAAAAAGGAATAAATAAAAAATTGAGAAAGAAAAATTTAAAAAACAAAAGTTAGAAACAAAATACACACTGAGAAAAAAACAACAGAGAACGAAAGAAAGAAAATAAAAAGATAGTTCGTTGCGCGGGATGTGCGTTGTGGTGCAGTGGATATAAGCTCAGAACGAGAAATCAGGGAGCCGTGTTCGAATTTCAGTTGAATCTATTGCATTCACTTACGCACAAATACCCTTGGGAAAGGTATTAATCCGTCTCTTCTTTCCAGATATGGGTTAAACAACAGAACAGAATAGGGTTCTGTATCGTTGGCAACCAGTCTACCATGGAAAGTAATGGCAACCTACTGCGGGATAATATTCTGCCCAGTCAGTCATGTGTCGTTCGAGACATGATCGCCCAAGCGTGTATCACGTATAAGCACTAAACCGACTGACTGAATATAATAGTTGGAATCATGATTAAGGTGTCATAAAGTGGGGGATCGATCTTTTATTGTTATGAAGTAATAATCTGATTCCCCACTAATTACTACTTAATAATATAATACATCTTTTCCCCCTCTAGCTATGAGTCAAATAACAGGACAGATTGGGTTCTATAGCCTTGGCTGGTAACCAGTCTACCGCAGAAAGTAATGGCAACCTATTGCGGGATAATCTTCTGCCCAGTCAGTTATGTCTCTTTTGAGACATGATCGCCCAAGCGTGTATCACGTATGGCACTTAACTGACTGACTGACTACGCGGGAATTAAACTTACGACATGATCAATGATCCACAATGACCAATTCTCCAGAAACCATAATAACTTGACTTTTGCAAATACATTACTTTATATTTGCGTGCGACTCTCTCTCTCTCTCTCTCTCTCTCTCTCTCTCTAGTTTTTATTTTTCTAAACATGTATTCCAATGTCTTGCTTGGTATAAGAAGCAGGTACTCACTGGCGTCACGGTTCGATCTTCGAACCAGTAACAAATATTTTGAATGTTGATTTTTAAGTCATTCGAGTAAAATGGTGCAACATAATCTTACATTACCACTTCATTATATGCATGCATCTTCATATGTGTGTGTGTGTGTGTGTGTGTGTGTGTGTGTGTGTGTGTGTGTGTGCGTAAAGAGAAAGCATGAGAGATGTCGGGTGAGGAGGAAGATATGCCATATCTGCTTGCCTCTACACGCACGTTCACATGAATACGCAAATTGAGGTTCCCAATACAAAGAAAAGGAATGTGCCGAACTTTTTAGTCGTGTGTGTCGGAGCACGTGTCTCTTAAGGCCATTGATTATCGGCCGCATTGGGGTTGAACGTCGTCAATAAGCGAATGAGAAGCTTTTTATGGCAATCTTCTTAGTCTCTTTATTTATATCATTTGTTTTGATATTGTTAGCATTTATGGTAGGTCTTTGTTTATTACGCTTTTTCCATTTAGAAATTCGCTTTTCTTTATACTTCTTTAATTATCATTTTATCTTGCGTTTTTATTTTTCCTATTGTTTGTCTTTTAATAACAGTTTATGCAAACCATAAAAAATGGCTGCAACATTTAAATTTTGTCATTGCTCTCGTTAAAAAAAAAAAACCAATGGAAGCTAACACGAAACCAAACCAATCTTTGAAAAGCAAAAAAAAAAAAACTACTAATAAATTATTTTTATTACTTATATTCCGTTATTATATTAACGCGAAGTACGTGAGTTCGTTGGCGTTGAGTAATACCTACTACTACCATAGAACGAAATAATCATTACTAAAACGAAGAGATCAGGTTGCAAGACCGATAACTATATAAGAGGCGTTGAAAACTTTCCGGTCTGATTCACTTGTCAAAATTTGGTCTTCGAATTTCAGTTGAATTCATTGCATTCACTTACGCGCAAATACCCTTGGGAAAGGTATTAATCCGTCTCTTGTGGTCCAGTGGATATCGGCTCGGAACGAGAAATCGGGGAGCCGAGTTCAAATTCCAGTTGAATTCCTTGCATTCACTTACGCGCAAATACCCTTGGGAAAGGTATTAATCCGTCTCTTCCTTCCAGTTATGGGTTAAATAACAGGACAGATTGGGTTCTATAGTCTTGGCTGGCAACCAGTCTACCGCAGAAAGCAATGACAACCTACTGCGGCATAATCTTCTGCCCAGTCAGTCATGTCGCTTTCGAGACATGATCGCCCAAGCGTGTTTCACGTATGGCACTTAACTGACTGACTGAACAAAAAAAAGCAGACATTTTGAAGTCCTTCATGGTAAGACTGAGATTTTTTTTCAGTATTTGTTCGTAAAATCACGTTGTGTTTTCTAAAATGTCTTCTTCAGGTTCATATTTTTACCTATTCTCTTTTCAAATTTGTTTCGGGTTTACATTTCTTCTTCTTTGTGCCATACCCCCCCCCGTAAGGACGCATGCGATCATAACTTCAAAATCCCCCCCACCATGTTTTTAGCTTTTGATTGTCTACTTATCTCTCCAAGTTCCTGTTCTCTCACCGATTTACGCTAGCTCTTTGGATATTGTTGTGGATTCCGGGTGAGGAACCGCACAAAATAATGAACAACAAAACAGATATTTGAGATAGAAAAATAGGTTATATTAACGTAAAGATACAACTGGATCGCAGGTTAGTATTCTAGTAATAAGATTAGTAAAGAATATATATATATATATATATATATATATATATAAATGCAAACTTATCACTATACTCATTTCGAAAAACCCTCCGCGTATATATGTAGAAGGAAAAAATGGTTGTAAAAAAAGAAAGCGCTAAGCACATGAACATCAGCCAAAGCGATTTGGACTGAGCCAGTACGTAGCCCAAAGAAAAAACCCGAGACGAGTAATCAATAACAAAAATGCGCTCAATACGTAATCAGAGCAGAATAAGTGAATTAACCTAGTGAGCCAACAATCCTACCAAAGTTTCACTTAAATGGATCTTCAGGGAAGGTTGGCCAACCTTCCCCGAATATCCATTTAGGTGAAACCTTGGTAGGTTTGTTGGCTGACTAGGTTAATTTACTTATATATATATATATATATATATATATATATATATATATATATATATATATATATGTCTTTGAAGTGAAGCCGTGCTGGAATTAGTATATCCGTGTAATACTATTCTGGCTGACTATGACTAAGGACGCCATATTCTGTATGAAACTTCGGTATCGTTCGGTAACTTACGCATCAGTCACTGTTCTCATACGGCACTCTAACGAATCTCATTATGGCAGGAGTATATGTACATTCAAGTCGAGTCCATTATCATAGAAAAAGGGGAGATCCCACAACAGATATGCTATTCACTTTTTTCATTGTTCCTTCGATATGTTCTCTGAGTGTCAATTTCTCTAAGCCATTTTTTTTCATTATCTGTCTCAGAAATTCTACTACTAATAAAGTCAGTTCACCGTGTCGGGACAGAAAATTCTTCTCTTCAGAATCCATTTTACACATTTTTAAGTCATTTGTTCGTGCATTGAATACTGTTGCCATATCGGGTCGGAAGCTTCTAGTATTCATCTTGGGGTTCTCGATAAAACCCAAATGAAGGACCTGCAAAATAATCTATCTTGACTTGGCAGCACGTGTGACACTATTTCCCGCTGTTATATATTTTTTTGTTTGGTTTAATGCAACACAGAGAGAGAAATTAATATTAGTGGTATTATTGGTTGTGCTTTATTATGACCCGTAATGTGAGCTTACGTAAAAAAACTATTTTTAATACTATTATATACTTAAAAAATCCGGGGAATAAAAAAATTGACTAACAGTTGGGATAAAAGAGAAAAATATAATTTTTCTTTTTTTTCGTGTTCGAAACGAATTGTTTTGGGCCAGTTAAATTTTATAATATGTAAGTAGCCATAACAAAATGTCAGGATTTACTTGATGATGTCAGGTAGGGTTAGATCCTCAGCGATTATTCCTGGGAACATATACTAAAATCGAAAACCTGGGAATCATGTAATTGAAAAAGAGGGAAGACAGACGGACACTACGTTATGCGAGCTGTTGATATTTCATTCGTCGAGCCATGGCTCCCCGCAAATCGTGGGAGTGGAGAAGAATCTCATTGGTCAAAAGCTTGGAGTCGGCTAGATCCCACGAGAGGATTCAGCAAGAAAAATCAGAAGTTGGGAGAGAGATTTTCAGGCGACAAGGATAAAACAACCCCCACACCGCCGCCGTCAGGTCTCCGCCATTAGTCGCCTCTAATTCGGTAAATTCCGTTAAGCTCCGATAAGAACCCGAAAGAACTTTGTTGTTTTAAATGTTGCATAGAGAATTGACAGCTCTGAATATAGAAAATATGTAAAAAGAATTTAAATAGAAATTGAAGATCTCTGATATTTTTAACGAAACTTGAAAAAGACATTGTTATTTGAAGATTGAAAGCTCTGATATTTTTAAACAAATCCTCTCTCAGTTGTAAACTGGCATTGCGACAATTGTACTTTCCGCTTTTGTAATTAATATTTTTTTTTATTATTATAAAGACTTTCTTTCGTAACTCATCAAGGCATCTTTGAACTTATTCATTTATTTATTTTTTTGTGTGTGTGCGCCGTGTATATTTTATTTTAACCAGAAATGTGCACAAGTGTCCGGTCTGGATCTAGTAAAAATATTACCGGATTTGCACAACGCGACTTCCTGAGATCAAATCACAACGTGGGCAGTGGGTCCGTTGTTGTAATAGACGTCTTGAGGACCAGCTTCTGTGACGAAATCATTACGACCAGTGGCCTGAAAGCGTCGACATAATTGTACCGTTTCGACATTATCGCAGCAGGATCCGCCCCGAACCAACAAACCAACCAGCCAGCCTGTTGGCAGTGTCACAGTCCGCACTCAGTCACTTTCTCTCGCCGTAACCCTGCGCACCAGTTGTATTTCTGCCTTGCTTGGATTGAAATGTTAAGAAAAAGGCAACCCTCTCTTTTTGACGCTAATCATAGGCGTCCTTTGAGCTATTATTTTTGTTAAAACTTAGAATTCTCAGCATCTCTACTGTTTTTTTTTTGTTTTTTTTTTTGCTTTTTATATAATCGTTTCACTCCAAGCAATTCATTGTCGCCAGGTATTTAAAGGACGCATGGCCGAGTGAATAAAAGCATTGGTTGGATTCAGTGATTTGACCCAAAGAGTTGTGAGTTCAATATCTGGCGACAGTAGTAACGAACAAACGCTTAGAGATTTGAATTAAATGGAACTAAGACATCCGGAAGTGGCATGACTTATGTAACGAAAGCAATCTACCCCACTGATCAAAATAAAGGCTTCGTTTAAAATTTTCAGTCATCTGAAGAAGGTCAGGGCATACAATGTCAGAAACGTCGAGAATATGACAAAAAAAAAATGAGAAGAATAGTCCAAACAATGTAAATTATGTAAATATCTCATCTTAAAAATACAGACCACGACATATTTATTATTTGATCATTTCATTTTTTATTATTTTGAAATTACTTGTAATAAAAGTAAATTACTTTAAATTAAATTTTAAATTATTTTCAATCTTTGTTTACAATTTGCTTGCATTCATTTTATTTTATATTTGTTTTTAATTTTATTTTTATATATTTGTATTTTAGTTAATATTTAATGGATTGTATTATTACTATTTATATATTTTGCATTTTAGTTAATATTTAATGGATTTTGTTATTACTATTTATTTATTTTTATTTTAGTTAATATTTAATGGATTGTGTTATTTCTATTTATATTTTTGTATTTTTGTTAATATTTAATGGATTGTGTTATTTCTATTTATTTTTTTGTATTTTTGTTAATATTTAATGGATTGTGTTATTCCTATTTTTTTTTTTTTTTGTATTTTTGTTAATATTTAATGGATTATGTTATTACTATTTATTTATTTTTGGATTATTATTTCAATGTCTATTTTCTGTTTTATTTGAGGTTGTTTCTCTTCTGTTTTTCTGCTATTATTCCAGAGAGCGTTCATATATTTTTGTGGCTCTTTGATCATGTGTGATAGTTCAGTGGTTAGAGCAGTGGTGGAGAAAATGACAAAAGTTAAAAATTTTGTTTACATTCATGTACATTTTTACAGAATCGAAAAAGAATCTTTCTTTTCTTCCTTTTTATTTTCGTTTTTATTTGTTTTCCCTTTCTTCTTCTTCTTCTTCTTCTTCTTCTTCTTCTTCTTCTTCTTCTTCTTCTTCTTCTTCTTCATTCCTCTACATCAAAACTTCTTTTTATTCAAATTTCTCACTTTCACTCTTTTTTCTTTTGATTTTTCTTTCTTTCTTTCTTTCTTTCTTTCTTTCTTTCTTTCTTTCTTTCTTTCTTTTATTTATTTATTTATTTATTTATTTTCCTCATTTCTTTCCTTTCTTATTTTTTTCATCTTTTCAATATTTCCTTATTTGTTTTTCTTTGTTTTCTATGGTGAAACTACTGTTAGCGGAAAGTTACAAGCCATCGTGACTGAGGGTTTGAGTTTACTAATTTTGTTCAAGAACTATTGATCACGCCAGATTATTCAATCCGTACCCGAAAGTGTAACTAATCCCACTCGGCTTATATTTGCTTATAAAACAGGTTGAATCCGTAATGGCTGAATAGTCATAAATGGAACTGAGGAGGCATATGCAACAGACATTCGCTCGCCTCCCTAGCAGACAGACATACTCAAATACAGGCGGTCAACCATACTACTAGATATAACTTTTATATGATCAATATACTGTGGGAATGTCAGTTTATAATATCTCATCTTTCTTAGAAATATTGATTATAACGTGTTTCGGGGACTCAGTTTTTATTACGCAAACCAAATTCATAAATATTTATGTATATTTTATTTATTGATAAATTAAAAAATATGGATCAGATGAGTTTATATTTTATATAATTTCTTTTATATTTGAATATTCAAACATTTTATTATCATGCATGATTGTCATGCTTTATAATACTTGTTGGTTATCTGTACCGATTAAAACATCTTGTCGATGAAGTAACAACACGTATCAGTTACGCTCATCAGATTTTAAAACATTACACCATCACACTGTTGTATTGCTTAATTATTTCCATGAAGTTAAGTATAGCTAATGATGCTCTACATTCATCTCGAAAAATGACTGGTTTGAAAACATTTTTATGTGATCCTTTGCTGACTTTACACTTTTTTTTGTTGTGATATTCACTAACAAATTGTAGTTTTGTTGCTTTCATGCCTTCAGTCAATATTCTGTATATTTTATTTTTTGTTCACATTCACCATAAATGAATCTTCAGATATTTCTTTCTTAGTCGAAACACTTCCCTTGCTTGTTTCTCTTTCTTCAAACCTTCTTGTATGATTTTTTATATCATTTTTTATATACTAGCAGTATAGCCCGGCGTTGCTCGGGTGCAATGAAAGCTTTAAAACTAATCCATGGTCCTGGAGCTCAGCCTCTTTGGACGTTGGCATGAAAGACCAAAAACAATAGTTGTTTCCAATTAAAGCAAAACCGTAGACTGAAAGAAAATGAATGGATGTAAGTCAAATATTGATTTCCTGATATCGATATCAAATAAGTGCTTTTCGTCGTAAACTGAATATTAAATGCCAAATAAGTCCTCTGAGCAAATGGTATCATGGCTGAGACTAAGAACTACAATTATATCTAATTAGAGCCAAACTCGAAGCAAAAAACAAAATATAAAGGCTGAAAAAATACAGATATACAGGTAGATAAACAGACACACACACACAAACATATTGCCTTATATATATATATATATATATATATATATATATATATATATTATCGATTTTTCTGCACTATTGTAAGAACTGCAACCTTGAAATTTCTGAATATCGTTTCTTATGTCTTTGTCTATGAGTGTATCAAATTTGATTAAAATCGGACCACTCCTTCTATAACCCGATTTTTTCGATTATCGATTTTCGATATTTATCGGCGGTACCTCGACACAAAACCTAGCTAAGAACACTCGCAGACGCTTATTGTACAACTGTATAAATTTTCAAGGAAATCGGTTCAGCCGTTTCGGAGTCTATAGGTAACGGACACACAGACAGACACACGCACACACAAAGTTCCATTTATATGTTTAGATATTTTTGTAGCCTATTAGATGTGTATTGTGGTGTAGTGGATATTGGCTCAGAATGAGAACTCGGAGAGCCGAGTTCGAATTCTAGTTGAATTTTTTGCATGCACTTATGCGCGAATACCCTTGGGTAAGGTATTAATGCGTCTCTTAAATAGCAAAACAGATTCAATTCTGTAGCCTTGGTTAGCAACCGCAGAATGTTATAGCAATCTACTGCGGGGAAATCCTTCCCCCCAATCAGTCATGTATCTTTCGAGACATGATCGCCCAAGCATATCTCACGTATGTCATTTAACTGATGTTGTTAGATTGTTCTCTAACCACAGTTTAATGATTTCACTACTTTTTTATTCGGTTGCTATCACCTCATAATCTTACACTGTATAGCTTCGCTTTTAATGTTATAAATTCATTACGATCCATAGTATTCTTTATACATATGAATAAAAAATCAGTAGCTATATATATATATATATACACTACCGGCAATAATTATTAGGCAACCTCAGTGTTAAAAAAATGATGTATTTCATACTATTTTTAGTATTTATTGCCAAGTGAATAATTGTAAATGAAAATAGAATAATTCTTTTGTTAAAATTGCGCCATAACATGTGCATCAAATGAATTTATAAATATTTAATAATTACTTTTTTTTCAAGTTCATCAATGAAAGAATGAAGAAAATTTAGGGAGATTCGGACGAGTTCATCTTTGCTTCTATGCCTTGTAAAATTTTGCAAATAATAATAACAAAAGAACCAATCTATTTTCATTTAGAATTATCCACTTGGCAATAAATACTAAAAATATTATGAGATACATCATTTCCTTTAAAAGACTTGTGTCACCTATTAATTTTGGCCGGTAGTGTATATATATATATATATATATATATATATATATATATATATATATATATATACTCTGATAAATAAAATAAACTTTGAATTCTATAATAAAATCTCATATCACCAAATAATTTCTTTTGTAAATATTTCAAATAAAACAGATATTACAAGCAGCAATGCACATGGAATATTTATCATATAAATATAATGATATAGAACTTTTACGAATAACAATTTTTTGAAACATTGACAGTGCATATGAAGTCATTAAAACATTTTTAAACATTACAAACAAGCAAGTGACCTCTAAATAATGACTATTGTGCTAAGAAACGTTTCCTCACGGCAACATTAAAAGGAATTCATATGTGGGTCTCGTCCGCTCATACCGGATAGTAAAATGTTACGAAAGCCTGTTCATTTATTTCGGCTTGAGTATGCGCGTGCGCACGTATGCATGTGAGCTTATGCGTCTTCAGGTCTATGCGTTTGCGATAACGCACGTGCGCGTACACTTTTAATGCGGGCAGTCTCGTGCTTGTCTAAATTTGCAGTGTAATCCCTAGTGAGTCTTTAAACACAGCGCACCAGCTCCAGCTTCGGTGATATGCGCACGTCCATAATGTAAACGCGTTTGCACGCTCGCGCGCACACACACACACACACATACACACACACACACACACACACACACACACACAAGCAGGAAAGCCTAGCGATACAAATACATTTACATGTTTTCACGTTCCCAAAAGTCACATTCATTTAGAGTCATGTGGTTTAAGTGGTAAATGCATTCATACTTTAAATATCTAGCTAAATGGGGAAAAGCACCGATGTTTTGCCTGTGTGTTTCCACTGGTAAAAGATTTAATGCTTTCCCCGTGTGGTTGCCTTGGTAAAAGAACTGATGTTTTGTCTGTGTTTCCACTGATATAGGAATTAACGCTTTGCCGGTGTGGTTTCAATGGTAAATAAACGGATGTGTTGGCCGTGAGTGTCTCCACTGGTAAAGGCTTCAATGCTTTGCCTTTCTGGTTGCATTGGTAAATAAACGGATGTTTTGTCTATGGGGTTCTATAAAGGAATCGATGATTTTCTGTGTGATTCCATGGGAAAATGGCATCGATGATTTGCCTGTGTGGCTCCATGTCAAAAAAACATCGATGATTTGCCTGTGTGGCTCCATGTAAAAGAAACATCGATGATTTGCCTCTGTGGCTCCATGGGAAAATGGTATCGATGATTTGCCGTTTTGACTCCAAGAGAAAAATAATCGATGATTTGCATGTGTGGATCCATGGGAAAATGGCATAAATGATTTGCCTGTGTGACTCCCTGGGAAAATGGCATCGATGATTTGCCGTTTTGGCTCCATGAGAAAAAAGAATCGATGATTTGCATGTGTGGCTCCATGGGAAAATGGCATCGATGATTTGCTGTGTAGCTCCATTTGTAAAGAATCCGATATTCTACTTATGCGGTTTCATTGGTAAAGGCGTCAATACTTTGATTGTGTAGAATTGAGAAAGTGAAAGAGGCTGAGAGAGTATCTGCTAAAATTTACGTCTAATTAATCAAATATGTCAGATTGATGAATCATTAATTTCTTATATATATATATATATATATATATATATATATATATATTTTAAAGCTTTCATTACACACACACACACACACACACACACACATATATATATATATATATATATATATATATATATATGAATAAGAACGAATAAAATATTTGCAAAGTTCAAAATATTAATTTAAAACAGTGGCCAATATAGAGCAATGAATATTTATTATTAATTATGACTATGCTGTGTGGTTCCATGGGTAAATACCATGGATGATTTGCCTGTGTGGACACGGGTAAATGCCATGGATGATTTGCCTGTGTGGTTCCATGGGTAAATGCCATGGATTATTTGCCTGTGTGGTTCCATGGGTAAATGCCATGGATTATTTACCTGTGTGGTTCCATGTGGGTAAATGCCATGGATGATTTGCCTGTGTGGTTCCATGGGTAAATGCCATGGATGATTTGCCATAATGTGGTTCCATGGGTAAATGCCATGGATGATTTGCCTGTGTGGTTCCATGGGTAAATGCCATGGATTATTTGCCTGTGTGGTTCCATGGGTAAATGCCATGGATTATTTGCCTGTGTGGTTCCATGAATAAATGCCATGGATTATTTGCCTGTGTGGTTCCATGAGTAAATGCCATGGATTATTTGCCTGTGTGGTTCCATGGGTAAATGCCATGGATGATTTGCCTGTGTGGTTCCATGGGTAAATGCCATGGATTATTTGCCTGTGTGGTTCCATGGGTAAATGCCATGGATTATTTGCCTGTGTGGTTCCATGGGTAAATGCCATGGATTATTTGCCTGTGTGGTTCCATGGGTAAATGCCATGGATTGTGCACCTGTCTGGTTCATGGGTAAATGCCATGGATTATTTGCCTGTGTGGTTCCATAGGTAAATGCCATGGATTGTTGCCTGTGTGGTTCCATGGGTAAATGCCATGGATGGTTTGCCTGTGTTGGTTCCATGGGTAAATGCCATGGATGATTTGCCTGTGTGGTTCAGCAGGTGAAATGCCATGGATGATTTGCCTGTGTGGTTCCATGGGTAAATGCCATGGATGATTTGCCTGTGTGGTTCCATGGGTAAATGCCATGGATTATTTGCCTGTGTGGTTCCATGGGTAAATGCCATGGATGATTTGCCTGTGTGGTTCCATGGGTAAATGCCATGGATTATTTGCCTGTGTGGTTCCATGGGTAAATGCCATGGATGATTTGCCTGTGTGGTTCCATGGGTAAATGCCATGGATTATTTGCCTGTGTGGTTCCATGGGTAAATGCCATGGATTATTTGCCTGTGTGGTTCCATGGGTAAATGCCATGGATTATTTGCCTGTGTGGTTCCATGGGTAAATGCCATGGATTATTTGCCTGTGTGGTTCCATGGGTAAAATGCCATGGATTATTTGCCTGTGTGGTTCCATGGGTAAATGCCATGGATTATTTATATGTGGTTCCATGGGTAAATGCCATGGGATTATTTGCCTGTGTGGTTCCATGGGTAAATGCCATGGATTATTTGCCTGTGTGGTTCCATGGGTAAATGCCATGGATGATTTGCCTGTGTGGTTCCATGGGTAAATGCCATGGATAGTTACCTGTGGTTCCATGGGTAAATGCCATGGATGATTTGCCTGTGTGGTTCCATGGGTAAATGCCATGGATGATTTGCCTGTGTGGTTCCATGGGTAAATGCCATGGATGATTTGCCTGTGTGGTTCCATGGGTAAATGCCATGGATTATTTGCCTGTGTGGTTCCATGGGTAAATGCCATGGATTATTTGCCTGTGTGGTTCCATGGGTAAATGCCATGGATGATTTGCCTGTGTGGTTCCATGGGTAAATGCCATGGATGATTTGCCTGTGTGGTTCCATGGGTAAATGCCATGGATGATTTGCCTGTGTGGTTCCATGGGTAAATGCCATGGATTATTTGCCTGTGTGGTTCCATGGGTAAATGCCATGGATTATTTGCCTGTGTGGTTCCATGGGTAAATGCCATGGATGATTTGCCTGTGTGGTTCCATGGGTAAATGCCATGGATGATTTGCCTGTGTGGTTCCATGGGTAAATGCCATGGATGATTTGCCTGTCATGGTTCCATGGGTAAATGCCATGGATGATTTGCCTGTGTGGTTCCATGGGTAAATGCCATGGATGATTTGCCTGTGTGGTTCCATGGGTAAATGCCATGGATTATTTGCCTGTGTGGTTCCATGGGTAAATGCCATGGATTATTTGCCTGTGTGGTTCCATGGGTAAATGCCATGGATGATTTGCCTGTGTGGTTCCATGGGTAAATGCCATGGATGATTTGCCTGTGTGGTTCCATGGGTAAATGCCATGGATGATTTGCCTGTGTGGTTCCATGGGTAAATGCCATGGATGATTTGCCTGTGTGGTTCCATGGGTAAATGCCATGGATGATTTGCCTGTGTGGTTCCATGGGTAAATGCCATGGATTATTTGCCTGTGTGGTTCCATGGGTAAATGCCATGGATTATTTGCCTGTGGTTCCATGGGTAAATGCCATGGATGATTTGCCTGTGTGGTTCCATGGGTAAATGCCATGGATGATTTGCCTGTGTGGTTCCATGGGTAAATGCCATGGATGATTTGCCTGTGTGGTTCCATGGGTAAATGCCATGGATTATTTGCCTGTGTGGTTCCATGGGTAAATGCCATGGATGATTTGCCTGTGTGGTTCCATGGGTAAATGCCATGGATGATTTGCCTGTGTGGTTCCATGGGTAAATGCCATGGATTATTTGCCTGTGTGGTTCCATGGGTAAATGCCATGGATTATTTACCTGTGTGGTTCCATGGGTAAATGCCATGGATTATTTACCTGTGTGGTTCCATGGGTAAATGCACCATGGATGATTTGCCTGTGTGGTTCCATGGGTAAATGCCATGGATGATTTGCATGTGGTTCCATGGGCGTACATGGATGATTTGCCTGTGTGGTTCCATGGGTAAATGCCATGGATGATTTGCCTGTGTGGTTCCATGGGTAAATGCCATGGATGATTTGCCTGTGTGGTTCCATGGGTAAAATGCCATGGGATATTGCCTGTGTGGTTCCATGGGTAAATGCCATGGATTATTTGCCTGTGGTTCCATGGGTAAATGCCATGGATTATTTGCCTGTGTGGTTCCATGGGTAAATGCCATGGATTATTTGCCTGTGTGGTTCCATGGGTAAATGCCATGGATGATTTGCCTGTGTGGTTCCATGGGTAAATGCCATGGATTATTTATATAATATTGGTTCCATGGGTAAATGCCATGATTATTTTGCCTGTGGTTCCATGGGTAAATGCCATGGATTATTTGCCTGTGTGGTTCCATGGGTAAATGCCATGGATTATTTGCCTGTGTGGTTCCATGGGTAAATGCCATGGATTATTTGCCTGTGTGGTTCCATGGGTAAATGCCATGGATTATTTGCCTGTGGTTCCATGGGTAAATGCCATGGATATTTGCCTGTGTGGTTCCATGGGTAAATGCCATGGATGATTTGCCTGTGTGGTTCCATGGGTAAATGCCATGGATGATTTGCCTGTGTGGTTCCATGGGTAAATGCCATGGATGATTTGCCTGTGTGGTTCCATGGGTAAATGCCATGGATTATTTGCCTGTGTGGTTCCATGGGTAAATGCCATGGATGATTTGCCTGTGTGGTTCCATGGGTAAATGCCATGGATTATTTGCCTGTGTGGTTCCATGGGTAAATGCCATGGATGATTTGCCTGTGTGGTTCCATGGGTAAATGCCATGAATTAAATGCTGTGTGGTTCCATGGGTAAATGCCATGGATTATTTGCCTGTGTGGTTCCATGGGTAAATGCCATGGATTATTTGCCTGTGTGGTTCCATGGGTAAATGCCATGGATTATTTGCCTGTGGTTCCATGGGTAAATGCCATGGATTATTTGCCTGTGGTTCCATGGGTAAATGCCATGGATGATTTGCCTGTGTGGTTCCATGGGTAAATGCCATGGATTATTTGCCTGTGTGGTTCCATGGGTAAATGCCATGGATTATTTGCCTGTGTGGTTCCCTGGGTAAATGCCATGGATTATTTGCCTGTGTGGTTCCATGGGTAAATGCCATGGATTATTTGCCTGTGTGGTTCCATGGGTAAATGCCATGGATGATTTGCCTGTGTGGTTCCATGAGTAAATGCCATGGATTATTTTTGCCCTGTGTGGTTCCATGGGTAAATGCCATGGATAGATTTGCCTGTGTAGTTCCATGGGTAAATACCATGGATGATTTGTACAATAGCAGTTCCATGGGTAAATGCCATGGATTGACTATAAT
Source organism: Ascarosepion bandense (assembly GCA_037127315.1). Classification (NCBI taxonomy): domain Eukaryota; kingdom Metazoa; phylum Mollusca; class Cephalopoda; order Sepiida; family Sepiidae; genus Ascarosepion; species Ascarosepion bandense. The sequence goes on along the minus strand of JBBBDQ010000529.1, from coordinate 1,196,463 downwards.
GGTCATGGGTAAATGCTGCATGGATTATTTGCCTGTGGTTCCATGGGTAAATGCCATGGATTATTTGCCTGTGTGGTTCCATGGGTAAATGCCATGGATTATTTGCCTGTGTGGTTCCATGGGTAAATGCCATGGATGATTTGCCTGTGTGGTTCTGGGTAAATGCCATGGATGATTTGCCATATGTGGTTCCATGGGTAAATGCCATGGATTGTTGCACAATGATTTCCATGGAGGTAAATGCCATGGATGATTTGCCTGTGTGGTTCCATGGGTAAATGCCATGGATGATTTACCTGTGTGGTTCCATGGGTAAATGCCATGGATTATTTGCCTGTGTGGTTCCATGGGTAAATGCCATGGATGATTTGCACTATTGGTTCCATGGGTAAATGCCATGGATGATTTGCCTGTGTGGTTCCATGGGTAAATGCCATAGGATTATTTGCCTGTGTGGTTCCATGGGTAAATGCCATCGACAATTACAGAGGAACGTGATGCGAAGCGTATGTGAACAAATCTCAACACAAGGCATACCCAAACCGCCTTCAAAAGAGTGGAGATGACAGATCTCTCGACATACGTTGGGAGCCTTTCTTCCCCATAAGAAAAAGGGGTCCTAACTAATTGCATTAGTATGGCATACAAGAGTGGAAGCATGGACAGTCGGTAAAGAAGAATTGGGTAAATGTGTGAAACACATACTTCCGCCTTCCCCTATAAAGAACGATTCCTCCGGCAGCACAGAGGAACTGCGACTTAGACTCTGATCAGGCCGTGTTACGAATGGAGCGAGACAACACGAAAGGCTCCGATCGTACCCCATTCCATCCCACTAGCGCACCGGAGGACGCGTACAGAAGTCGGATCCAAGTGCATAAGTATGGCCCTAAACCGGCAGCCGAAAGAACAGCACTTCAGAAAACGATGACCAGCCCAATCGAATGCCTTGGACTGATCTAAATTCATCAGCGCGGCTTCACTGTCGACATACCGACGATAAAGCATACCAAATTGTGGTTTTCCTGAATATTCCTAGCCTGCACAGCACAAACCAACTCAAAGTCAATGAATCTAGACAGCGCAAGCTTTAAACGGCTAAGATCTTAGTTAAAATCTTCAATTTTGTATTTAACATTGTCAAAGACCGAAAGTTACCTAATTTATCCTCACTCTTGTTTTTTGGTAGTAATTTGATTACTCTCCTGGTAAAACGTTAAGTTATAGCGCCATGCTTTATCCAGTTGTTGTAAATCAATTCGAGCAAGGGAACAAGAACAGGCGACTGCCTCAAGTGCAGTTCGTAAAAAAACAATCTAATCCCGTAGTTTTCTCCCCGTCCAACCAGCTTCAGCGCTTCCCATATCTCGGTAACGAGACCAAAGACACCGAGCCTCTTCAATTACCTAGATTAGGGGAAAATCGGACAAATAGGCATCGAACTCAGCAGGGCTTCGAGCAGTCTTCCTAGTCAATAGATCCTTAAAGAAGTTCCGAAAAACCTCGCATATACCCGCCTTTGTAGACACGGTCCGCTTATCCGGCAATGTGATTCATGCAATATGCCTATTAAATGAATGCATTTATAGCTTCCTCTGTACGCAGTTCAGCGGGCATATTCGTTGCCTCCGGAGACATTCTTTTTAACGTAGCCCTAACTACAAGAGCATGATTCTTCTTGATAAGAAAAGAGCTTAGCTCCGTTCCAGTTAAGGATACTTCCCCAATTATCACGGAATTTTATTACTCGATCAACTTTTGCCCCACATGCCATGTGTCCTGTTAATCCAGCTTGATTGAGTCAGTGACTATAATCGGTAGAAACAAATTTGGCTTTTAATATATCTCACCACTTATTCCCAATCACATTCCCGGTTGGTCCTGGATATCTCGCTCACTATAATAATGATGCGTTCAGTTTCCAGTAGCTTAATATTAGGCTTAACATTAGGCTTATCTATGTTTACACGAACCCAGACGAGCCAATGATCTGTGGAAATTATTGAATTGAAACTTGAACAAACTAAGAGCTCAACATCGACTCTCTTAGCTAGAACTTGGTCGAGGTAGCAATAATGCATCACCGAAGCAGTGTTGCTCTTATTAGTCCAAGTCCAGACTAAAGTTGGGGGTGTGCTCATCCTTCTACTTGATTGAACTTGTCGATAAAGTCCTAAAAATGGCTTCACATCTGGGTTGTTAGTACCCGATCTATCCCATATACGATGTAAATCGATGTCAAGTACGGTATTTCAATCGCCAGCTAAAACTACTCGACGATATGTCACCAGAAAAAGGCTCGAAACAAATCAGGCTGCCTCGTATGGTTACTGGGCGGATAAACCTTAACTAGACGAAGAGATTTCTGTTACCATCCAGTACGCAACGCCTGCTTGTCGGATCTGCGAAGATAAGAGCATATGTCGCGTTCAAAGACTTGCTCATTAGCCAAGAAAGACCTCTCGAGTGAATAGAAGAAAAATCTCTTAGACAGTATATATTCACGGTCGCGAGTTACAAAGCTGTATACAACATAAATCCGCATCAAAACGCTGATGATCGCGAGTAATACCCATCCTGTGAGTCTCCAATCTCAAACCTCGTCCATTTATAAAAGCCAACCGGAGAACCATGGTGAGAGTTGGTGATGTGCATTAAACATGGCCGAAGTTAGGAGACCGACGGCCTGCCTGACTGAGCCTTGGTCAATCTAATTTTTGATAGTCCCGTCAAGAGACCACCAATATCCCAGTAGAACGTTAATTTCAGTGCTCTATACAAAGATAGGATGTGCGTTGTGATGTAATGGATATCAGCTAAGATATCGGAGACTCGAGTTTGGATTCTAGTTGTTTTCGTTGCATTCCCGTACGCGTAAATCCCCTTGGGAAAGATATTAATCCATCTCTTCTCTCTCCAGCTATGGGTTGAATAACAGGACAGATCTGCTTCTAGCCTGAGTTGGCAATCAGTCTATCACAGAAATAAATGGCAATCTACTGAAGAAAAATCTTCTGCATAGTCAATGATGGATCGAAAGAGACATGATCGCCCAAGCGTGTATCACATATGTCACTCAACTTACTGATACAGGGATGAAGAACGTCAGGGGAGAAAATATTCCAAAAAAGTCATTTGCCTCTTCTAGCATTGCTCATATTCGTTAGGATTTCTATTCCGATCGCCCCACAATTAACACCCTCTTGGCATTAGGGAAATCTTTTTGGTTTTAAAGGTCTTTTGAGTTGACTTCTTTGAAAATCAGAAGATATCTTAAATCTTTTATTTTGCGGGTTTGCATTAATGCCTTTTTCGCCTGCCACGACACCCGGCATACATTTTCCCTTAAATTATAGATGGGTTTAGATTTTTCCGTTTTTGATTTGATTCCACTAATGGACTTCTTTACCTTTTTGTGTTGTCCGATTATTTAAACGGTGTATGGACAGAAGATGGATGTAGTGTGTTAGTTTGTATAGCCTTATTTGGTAGGGATTTGGGTAAGTGAAATTTTTTTACGGGTGTAACTGTAAATATAAGATTTTGTAACTGGGGGTGGAGCCATATGTCTTTTCATTGAAAGAGAAAACGAGGAAGAGGGGTTCGCTGCTGGAAGTTGCTTCAACTTTTTACATTTTAACGCTTCTTTCAGTTTTCTGGTTTCTCAAAACGCGATTTTTATCTTATTAGGTTGTCCTAAAAGTTCGTAAACACTTGCGAAATAGGTCTATCTAGTCCAGCACAATCGAGACAAGCGATGTGTTCAGTAAGGGCAAGAGATACCGTCGGTTCCAGAACAAGGATCGATTCGGCAAGAAAGTCATGTTGTCCGTTTGGTGGAAGTTTGAAGGAATTGTGCATTTTGAGTTGGTTCTGAATGGTCGTGCCATCAGTGCCGAACTTTTACTGTCAGCAACTTGAGCGTGTCTACGAAAAGTTGAAGCAAAAGTACCCGGCTCTGATCAACCGAAAACGCGCTTTGATGCAGCAGGATAGTGTCAAGCCACACACCGCCAGGAAGACCAAAGACAAGTTTGAAGAGCTGGACGGCGTTGAGGTTCTGCCACATCCAGCCTACAATCCTGACTGTGCTCCATCGTATTACGGCCTTTTCCGCTCGATGCAACACTTTCTGAAGGGCCGCCGATTCGACTCATTTGATGAAGTCGTGGAAGCGTGTCAAGAATTCTTTGATTTGAGCCGGCTGAATGGTACTTTGGCCAGATCCGAAAGCTTGCAGATCGATGGCAGAAAGTCTTGGAAAATGATGGTCTTTATTTTGAGCAATAATTTTTGTTGTTTTTTGCGAGTAAAATTTCAATTTTTTACAAGTGTTTTCTGGTAACTTTAGACTACTTGGCGAGTAAAATTTTAATGTTTTGCAAGTGTTTACGAACTGTTAGGACAACTTAATAGTTTCATTGCTCTCATCTTGTCGGCGTAGCTGGCCTGATCATCGATCTTGCAAATGGTAAAAGAAGTGGGACAGTGCCCCTCTTTAACCGTGGGAGCTTCCGGGTACTGAGGTCCCGCTATCCGGAGCTTATCTCTGCTCTTGCTAACAATAAGCCATTTTCCCTTTTTTCCTCTTCCTAATAGCGCCCTATAAGCAACAAAGATCGATATGACATGATGGATTTATTTCTTTTTCGTTAAAGTTGGCCGCAATTTTTCCCTAAAAAGGCTTTCTGTTGAATCGTACTTGACGATGAAGTCTATGTTCACTTATTGTATAGGGCGTTTCGTTAAGACGAATCGAAGGTAGCATTAAATAAAACAGTGAAAATAGCGAAATTTTTATTGATTTTACTATTGAAATATGTTATTTGACTCATGGCAGTTATGAGTGAAAAATAAACGCTCGTCAAAGCTTCGGTGGCACACCTCCACCTGATGGTCAACATTTTTGATGACGTCTCTGCATAGTTGTTCCTCGATCTCACTAATATGCCTTACTATCTCATCCTACCGCTGTTGAATTCTTGTTAGCTTGTTGGCACAGACCTTACTTTTGAGATGACCCCCCAAAGGAAGAAATCTAAAGACGGCATGTCGGACGATCATGGTGGCCAATTGACAACACTGTTTCGAGATGTAATGCAACCTGGCAATTTTTCTTGTTTGAACGTCCGTTTTCGTTATAGGCTTTGGTAACTTTAACACGTTGTTCGATTGGACTTATTGAGTGATTTTATGTGACTGGCTATGTTTAGTTTTTTTTTATTATTAAAGTTACTCAAATTGATATTTTTGAGCAGCATAACAACAGTATTAATACATTAAAAGAACAGTCTGTGGTTGACTTACAAATGTGACTTTGTTTATGCTTATACAGACTTACCGACTTACACTTTTTTGTGTCTACATACAGATCTGCTTGCGTATACTCACACATACATTTCATAAAGACGGGATTTCCGCGTGTATAAATAGTGTTATATATATATATAATCATGCTAGTAATTCTCACACATCCTCCCAAATTTACGCCTATATTTTCATATTTCCATACATCCTCACATCCATACGTATATATACTCATAAATATTTCTTCATACCTACATATATCTCTTTATATCCACATACAATTTATTGTGTTCACACACTCGCAAATCTATGAGGAGCGGATTCACGCATACATGTATACACATCCGCATATATATATATATATATATATATATATATATATATATATATATATATACGAGCAACTTTTCATATGCATAAAGACAATGTACGTCCGTGTCTACTTAACTCCCAAACAAGTTGGTATATTTTCTTTTCATACGTCTTAATAAACATTACACATATTTATCCATATATACTGGCATATCTCATTCATATATATATATATATTCTGCTATGAACTATTACATACCACTGCACATACTTATACACACGCATATATATATATATATGTATATATATATATATATATATATATATATATATATATGAAAATGTTTCTGTAAGTACAGAATTTAATTAAAGAAATAAAAGTGTGCTGCTTGATGTTACACATTGTAAATGATATTAAAACAAACCAACCGGTTTCGCTGCCACTCTTCGGGCCTCTACGGGAGATTTTAATCAAAATCAAAAAATAATAAAGTGTGTCATGAAAATGAGAAGGATGAAAAAAAAAGTGAATGTTAGAGGCTAATTATAACGATAATGTTTAATCATGAGCCGTTCTAAACATCGTATTTTCGCTTTAATTATCCAAATAAGCTAATGATGGACACTTTTTGTCTTTATTTTCATCTGAAATTAAAGCCAAAATACGATGTTTAGAACGGCTCATGATTGAGCATAATAGACATTCATTGTCTCTTATCTTTAAGAGTATATGTTTAGAAAATTATCTGCTCCCTTAATACACTTGATCAAAAATCTGCCGAGGGTGACAAAGCAAACCTCGCTGCTGAGCTTGAAAAGGACTGGAGTAAGAAATGGTTCTTAAATTTTAATGCTTCCAAAACGAAGCTGCTATCTATTAACCATCATAGACAATCCTCCTCCCGCCCATTAACATTGGATCAGGTTTCTTTTCCTGAAAGTAAAACACTGCGCCTCCTAGGATTAACTCTCACATCAGACCTCAAGTGAAATGACTATGTAGAATCCATAGCTAAATCCGTTGCTAAGAAAGTCGGTTCTCTGTGTAAGGCCAGGAAGTTTTCCCATCCGAAACAATCCTGTACATATACAAATCTACCATCCGCCCGTGCATTGAATATCTGGTCAGGTGCTCCTGCTATCCACCTAGATGTCCTCGACCAAATCCAACGGAGAATCGGTAATGTGATCGACCCCGACTTAGCAGCTAGGATACAATCGCTTTCTTACCGACGCAGTGTGGCTTCCCTGTGTCTCTTCTACAAATACTTCCACGGCTTCTGCTCCGATGAACTTAGCTCACTGGTACCTCCTATATACGAATTTCCTCGAGCCACAAGATTAGCAACTAGGTCCCACCCTTTTACTGTGAAACCAATAAATTGTAAACGCAAATTCTACTCCAGTAGCTTCTTCTCTCTCACTTCCCACCAGTGGAATTCACTTTTCCGGACAGCTACAATCTTCAAGAATTCAAATGTAAAGTCAATATTCATCTCCTATCTCACTAACCTGCATCCTCTCTCTCTCATGCTCCCTTCTCCATCCACTCCACTCTCATCAGTATTCTCATCCTTCTTATACTCTCTTCCTGACACCCCCTGTGACCTGTCACTCTTTCGCATAACATTTCTTCGATGTTACCCACTGCACAACAGTGGCAGTATAATGCCTTGCTTGGGGCCACACAATTATTTAAAAAAATGTATGTGTGTGGCAGGAGGTGTCATCGTATTCATGGCACCTGTAAGATGGACGTAGTTTTTATGTTAGAGCATGAAGAAAAAAGAGAAAACATGCATAAGAAATAAAGGGATACTGAAAGAAAATGCATAAAAAATGTTTGTAAGGATTCAAGAATGAAAACAAAATTCAAAAGAAAGAAAAGTATGAAAAAGGAAGAGAGAAACAGAACGAAAGCGTAGAAAGAGGCCAGAAAAAATGGAGAAGCAAAACAGGTAAAGAGAAAAGAGTAGAAAGAGGCCAGAAAAAATGGAGAAGCAAGACAGGTAAAGAGAAAAGAGTAGAAAGAGGCCAGAAAAAATGGAGAAGCAAGACAGGTAAAGAGAAAAGAGTAGAAAGAGGCCAGAAAAAATGGAGAAGCAAGACAGGTAAAGAGAAAAGAGTAGAAAGAGGCCAGAAAAAATGGAGAAGCAAGACAGGTAAAGTGAAAAGAGTAGAAAGAGGCCAGAAAAAATGGAGAAGCAAGACAGGTAAAGAGAAAAGAGTAGAAAGAGGCCAGAAAAAATGGAGAAGCAAGACAGGTAAAGAGAAAAGAGTAGAAAGAGGCCAGAAAAAATGGAGAAGCAAGACAGGTAAAGAGAAAAGAGTAGAAAGAGGCCAGAAAAAATGGAGAAGCAAGACAGGTAAAGAGAAAAGAGTAGAAAGAGGCCAGAAAAAATGGAGAAGCAAAACAGGTAAAGAGAAAAGAGTAGAAAGAGGCCAGAAAAAATGGAGAAGCAAGACAGGTAAAGAGAAAAGAGTAGAAAGAGGCCAGAAAAAATGGAGAAGCAAAACAGGTAAAGAGAAAAGAGTAGAAAGAGGCCAGAAAAAATGGAGAAGCAAAACAGGTAAAGAGAAAAGAGTAGATAGAGGCCAGAAAAAATGGAGAAGCAAGACAGGTAAAGAGAAAAGAGTAGAAAGAGGCCAGAAAAAATGGAGAAGCAAGACAGGTAAAGAGAAAAGAGTAGAAAGAGGCCAGAAAAAATGGAGAAGCAAGACAGGTAAAGAGAAAAGAGTAGAAAGAGGCCAGAAAAAATGGAGAAGCAAGACAGGTAAAGAGAAAAGAGTAGAAAGAGGCCAGAAAAAATGGAGAAGCAAGACAGGTAAAGAGAAAAGAGTAGAAAGAGGCCAGAAAAAATGGAGAAGCAAAACAGGTAAAGAGAAAAGAGTAGAAAGAGGCCAGAAAAAATGAAGAAGCAAAACAGGTAAAGAGAAAAGAGTAGAAAGAGGCCAGAAAAAATGGAGAAGCAAGACAGGTAAAGAGAAAAGAGTAGAAAGAGGCCAGAAAAAATGGAGAAGCAAGACAGGTAAAGAGAAAAGAGTAGAAAGAGGCCAGAAAAAATGGAGAAGCAAGACAGGTAAAGAGAAAAGAGTAGAAAGAGGCCAGAAAAAATGGAGAAGCAAAACAGGTAAAGAGAAAAGAGTAGAAAGAAGCCAGAAAAAATGAAGAAGCAAAACAGGTAAAGAGAAAAGAGTAGAAAGAGGCCAGAAAAAATGGAGAAGCAAAACAGGTAAAGAGAAAAGAGATAAAACAAAAGATAATATAGAATTGAAAAAGAGAGAATAAAAAAGTGAGAGGGAAAAAGAAATACTAAAAAAGGGAAAAAGCGTTTGGTAACATGAAACGAAATGAAAATGAAAATAAAAAATGGACGAACAATTCTTTCGAAAGAATGAAAAGATGGAAATAAATAGAAAAAAGAAAAAAAACGAAAAATCGAAAAGCAAAAGCAAAAGTAAAAATGACAATGATAAATTGGAAGAATTATGAAAAGGAAAAAAATTAAGAAAGAGAAAAAGTAAGAATGAATTAATGAAAAGAGAAAACGAAAGAAAGAACTGATGAAAAGAGAAAACGAAAGAAAGAATTAATGAAAAGAGAAACAAAGAGAGAAAAGAAAAGTGTTAAAAGAAAAATGAGAATAAAAAATAATCGATGAAAAAAGAGAAGAAAAGAAACAATATAAAACGAAAGAAAGAAGACCAATGAAAAATAAGGAAGAAACTTTCAGAAAACATAATTATAAAAGATGAAAAAAAGAAAAAAATTACAATAATAAAACGTAAAGAAAATATAACTGAAAAGTTTTGGAATGATGTGAACAGGAATGGGAGACTTAATGACGATGAGGGCCGGTAGGGGTTTAAAGAGAGAATGACTGTGAAAATGGCGGCGGATGTTGGTGTGGACGTGCCGAGTGATCGGTCATGTGAAACTGAAAGTGAAAGTAGGTATTTGTGTCGTGGCTGCCCAAGTCGGATAATAAAGATTATCATAAAATCCCATTTTCCGAAAAAGCAGCCTGAACCTAGCCATTGGAGCGCCACGACTGGGAAGATGGGACCGCTATCGTTTGTGGGAGAACATGGAAGTGAATAGTCTTCGACATGGGGAGAAGGAAAGATAAAAATGAAGACGAAAAGAGAGAGAAAAAGGGGAACATACGGGGAAAGTGGCTGGAGTTTTATGCAAAAAGAGTAGACGACGTGGCACTAAATTTTGGGTAATGAAGATATAATGAAAGCGAATTAAAGAAAGAAAATAGAAGTATTAAATATTAAATATAGGAGTATGAAAATAGGAGTATTAAAAAGTATAAAAAGAGAGAGAGAGAGAGAGAGAGAGAGAGAGAGAATATATCCTTAACCCAAATAATGAAAAGTGAAAAAAAGAAAATGATAAAACAAAATAAATAAATAAATAAAACAAATATAAAGAAGGAATCAGGAATGAAAAAGACGAAAATGAGACGAGAAAATGACAGAATTAAAAAAATAAGAGAAGGAAGGAAGGATAAATCTGAATGAAATTAGACCGAAGAAAAGAATAAGAGAGAAAAATAAGGCTGAAGAAGTTAAATGAAGCGTCTGTGTTTGGAAAGAGTGATAAAAAAAATGAAGAAAGTATGATGAATAAAAAAAAAGAAGTAAGAAAGAAAAAATGCAAAAGAAGAAAGCAGGAAGAAAATGCTAAGATAAGGGAGAGGAAATTGCTGAAATAACGAATTAAAGACACGAAGAACTTAGAAGCGGAAAGAGGAAATAGCGTACACACACACACACACACACACACACACACACACATATATATATATATATGTGTAACTGAATGTATTTCCCAAAAAGCTTCCGAAATCAGAGAAATCTAAATGGTTAACTTTTCGTTTCAAGATATTTGAAGAGGATTTGCATTTTTTTTTTTTTTTATTCCAATCTCTGGATTTGTGAGGAGGGAGTGTTTGATATAACATACCTTTCGAAATTTAGTTAGAATCCCATACTTGTATATGCGGGTAGAATTATATTACTCTAAAGGAATGTCACATTATCTATGTATACGTGTACGTATATGAGTATTTGCACATCTTTGACTGTCTATATATTTTGTATTTATAAATATATCAAACATAAATGAGTTTGCTTGAGATATTTTTATCTCTCTCTCTCTCTCTCTATATATATATATATATTTATATATATATATAAATATATATATATATTTATCTCTCTCTCTCTCTCTCTCTATATATATATATATATATATATATGTACGGGGTGGTACTGCAAAGTTCTAGGCTTAGTAGTTGGGGTTCAAAATTTTAGCCTGAATGACCCAATATCATTTGGCGGGTGGGCCTTCTTGGACGGGCTGAGAATCTTTTTTCTGTCATCCGCATTAGGCATGCGTATATTTTCATATTTGAATTCCTTTTATCTAGCTTTTGTTATTATATATAAATATTTACGTTTTTGTAATCACAAACACACACACAAATATTTTATTTTTTCATATTTAGATATTTACTTTCTGTAAACACACACACATATTGTATTTTTATATTTAAATAGTTACATTTTTTAACAAACACACACACACGCATATATATATATATATATATATATAGATATATATGCGCATATATATATATATATATATATATATATATATATATATATATATATATATAATATTTAAATATTTACTTTTTGTTAACACAGACACATATATTTACATATTTTTATATTTAAATATTTACGTTTTTGTAAACACACAAACACACACACAAATATTTTATTTTTTCATATTTAGATATTTATTTTTTGTAAACGCACACACATATTGTATTTTTTTATGTAAATAGTTATATTTTTTAACAAACACACACACACACGCATATATATATACATAATCTTTAAATATTTACATTTTTGTTAACATATACATATATTTATATATTTTTATATTTAAATATTTACGTTTTTGTAACACACACACACACGCACACACGCATATATTTATTTTAATTTAGTTACATTTTTCTATGCACACATACACACATATGTATTTTTTCATAGAATTAAATATTTACATTTTTCTAAACACACACCCACATATATATCTCATTTTAAGGAAAAGTGTTTAAAAGGCTCCCGTGCATGAATGTTTTGGGGCTTGAGCTGCTAAAAAGTTTCACAGCACAAGTGGTACAACAAAGGGTGGACGAGCAGAGATCAAGCAAACTTCAGTTTTTATATATGGATCCTCACAGATAGTACTCTAAACACACACACACACACACACACGCACACACACACACATATATATATATCGCTCATTCAGTAAATGAATTAGAGCACTCTGGCTATTGGGCACGTATACTGATAATATACATGCTAAAAAGTCTGCCTTCTTCTACCGAACGCCCATAGTCAAGAGGTAGAATCGCCGACTGACGCCAATTCGGTCGCTTTTCAATCCTGGGTTAAAAAGCAATCGGAATCTAACAGTACTGATGAGCTGTGATACAGCGAAACTGATCTGTCTGCAGATGACTATATATATATATATATATTAGATGCATATATATATATATATATATATTAGATGCCATTGATAAATTGTTGCTATTTTATATGTTTGATTTTGTGCATACAGGCTGTTTACTTTGATTTTGTCGATTGCACAATATAGTAGGGTCAGTTGGGCATTGTCCGTGGGAAACTAAGCACCATGGTGCAAATCATTGCACCAGTAATTTGGAAATGGCATATTTTACCGCTTAGGCTTCCCTCTGAATAAGAACATTTCAGAGTGTTTTAGTGCTGATTTAAGAACAATGTCCAGAATTCGGAAAGAGTTGGATGAGATTAATGATGATTACGATGGCGTTTGAAGTGATCACGACATTATGTCTTCATTCATCCACCCACCGGGTCTTAAAATCAACACGCAGGTCTACATTAAGTGGCTTGAGGCCGTAGTGCTACCCTGGGTCAAGAGGTTGGCCGCTGGAAGACCGTAAGTCTGTAAACAGGATTCTGCACCATGCCACACAAACAAGAGAACCCAGTCATGGCTATCAGACAGTTTCTGCGACCACATCACTTCTTACATCTGGCCACCTAACTCCCCAGACTGTAACCACCTTGATTATTATGTGTGGGCCGCATTTGGGCAACAGACCAACAAAACTCCGTGCAACACCATAGATAAACTGAATGTAAAGGATTAGTAGCAAGCAAAAACAAAAGGGACCAGAACAGCTAAAGAAGATTCTGAAGTCGTATGGAGACAGTAGTTGAAGCCGGTGGCGGTTTTATTCAATAAATTTAGTCTTTAGTTATTCAAAATAATTTTGTGTCATTTTGGTTATCTAAACTTATTTATAAATGGAAATTTGTCTGTGTGTGTGTGTGTGTGTGTGTGTGTGTGTGTGTCCGTTACCTATAGACTCCGAAACGGCTGAACCGATTTTCTTGAAAATTTACACAGTTGTTCTATAAGCATCTGCGAGTGTTCTTAGCTAGGTTTTGTGTCGAGGTACCCCCGATAAATATCGAAAATCGATAATCGAAAAAATCGGGTTTTAGAAGGAGTGGTTCGATTTTAATCAAATTTCATACACTCATAGACAAAGGCATAAGAAACGATATTCAGAAGTTTCAAGGTTGCAGTTCTTATAATAGTGCAGAGAATCGATAATATATATATATATATATATATATATATATATATATATATATATATATATAAGGCAATATGTTTGTGTATGTGTGTTTGTTTATCTGTCTGTATGTCCTTTATACAAATCCGCAAATTTTCATCCGATTCTCACCAAACTTCACACAAATATTCTTTAGGCTGAGTCTGAGCTCCAGGACCATGGATTAGTTTTAAAGCTTTCATTACACCCGAGCAACGCCGGGCTATACTGCTAGTATCTGTTAAAGTGAGATGTCAGTGTTGTCATCTTTGCGTAACTTACACGACAATTCATCTATCGCACCCTGTAGTCTATATTGTGACATTTTGTATTGCGGTTAAGTTTTTGTTTATTTTTTTTAGGTTCTTATAATTTATGTAAAAATTATCCGGTTCTATGTAGAGTTACACGAATATATATACATATATATATAGTCATCCGCAGACAGATCTGTTTAGCTGTATCACAGCTCATCAGTACGACTAGACATCCGATTGCTTTTTAACCCAGGATTGAAACCCGACCGAATTGGCGTCAGTCGGCCATTCTACCTCTGAGCAATTGTCACATTTTTGTCACACACACACACACACACACACACACACACACACACACACACACACTTTCTTACTCTCTCTCTTTCTCTCTCACACACGTACAAACACGCGCACGCACACACGCGCGCACACACACACACATATATATATATCAAAATATGTATGTATAAAGATAGATATAATGAAACAATCAGTACAATATTAATGTGTACGTGTGAGTGTGTGTGTGTGAGAGAGAGAGAGGGAGTAAGAGAGAGAAACGGGGAGTAAGAGAGAGAGGGAGGGAGGGAGTAAGGGAGAGAAGCGGGGAGTAAGAGAGAGAGAGGGAGTAAGAGAGAGAAGCGGGGAGTAAGAGAGAGAGAGGGAGTAAGAGAGAGAAGCGGGGAGTAAGAGAGAGAGAGGGAGTAAGAGAGAGAGAGAGGGAGTAAGAGAGAGAAGCGGGGAGTAAGTGAGAGAGAGGGAGTAAGAGAGAGAGGGAGTAAGAGAGAGAAGCGGGGAGTAAGAGAGAGAGAGGGAGTAAGAGAGAGAAGCAGGGGAGTAAGAGAGAGAGAGAGGGAGAAGAGAGAGAGAGAGAGAGAGAGAAGCGGGGGAGTGGGGAAGAGAGAGAGGGAGTAAGAGAGAGAGAGAGAGAGGGAGTAAGAGAGAGAAGCGGGGAGTAAGAGAGTCCCTAAACAGACACTAATATAAATTTGAAATAAAGATTTAGATTTTCTCGTGACTGTGTTTTTTGTTTCTTAAAAATGACCTTTTTTCAGTAGTTCAGACAGAGTTACACGATGAGGGAAGAACTTGTTTGTTTGTAATTCTCGGTTTGAAACTATATTGAGAACAGACTTCATCGTAATGACTAACACACACAAACACACAAACACACATGCCTGCACACACACACACACACACACACACACACACACACAGACGCGCGTGCACACACAAACACACACACATAAGTTATTTATTACACAGAAAATGTTCTTCACACGTATTCCCTATGGTCAATGCACTTAACCAACCGGCACTCCATTGACGATACGGATTATACGTGTAAATGCCAAATCAAAATTTAATTCATAGCAGTATTGTTCTACGGATTTCTGGATCCATATATATATGTATGTGTGTGTGTGTGTGTGTGTCTGTCTGTGTGTGTGTCTGTGTGTGTGTGTGTGTAGGGGAAATTTAAAGTACGAAATACCTTCCCTAAAATGCAAAAATTACATAAACTGTGTTTCTATAATTGCTGAAATAAATTATATATATATGTGTGTGTGTGTGTGTGTGTGTGTGTGTGTGTGTGTGTGTGTGTGTGTGTGTAAGGGAAATTTAAGGTGCGAAATACCTTCCCTAAAATGCAAAAATTACATAAATTGTGTTTCTATAATTGCTGAAATAAAATTATTTATATATATATATATATATATATATATATATATATATATGTATGTATGTATGTATGTATTGTTGAAATAATCGACAAGATGAAGCAAACAAATTTGGTAATTTGGTATATTGACAAATATATTTAATTTCCCCAAATGTCCTGGCAACATCTTATATATATATAAATATATATTTATATATATATTTGTGTGTGTGTGTGTGTGTGTGTGAGTGTGTGTGTGTGTATGTATTCGTGTGTGCGTTCCTATGTGTGAGTGTGTATATGTCCCTCTGTGTGAGTGTGTGCCTGTGTGTGTGTGCGTGAGTGTGTGAGGGTACTCTCCCTAATATTGATTACTTTTCGCATATAAACATCGCAAATGTTTAAAATGTTCGTTTCAAATTTCCTATCGACATATTGCGTGAGAATTCTTTTTCATATTTTAAATCCTGTGTTGCAAATATATTTTAACTAATCACTCAGCTGTTCTAACTTCTATCAGTGCACATAACCTAAACTGCGTAATATTTAATGTCAATGTATATATTCCCATAAGAACAAGCAGATATATATATTACATTGCTAAACTTGACATGACATATGCACGCATTTATATATATATATATATATATATATATATATATATATATATATATATATATAAAGTTAAGTAGCCATAAAAAGTATATCTGCTTGGAGATGTATTTGTGTTCGTGTTTACGTTTGTGCGTCTGCCTGTCTGCGTGTGTGAAATGGTTAATGTTACGGTGAATGTTGGGAAAAAAAAGACAGATACAGATAGAGAGGGAGGAAAGAAGAAAGAACGAACGAGATGGGGAGCGAGAGAGGAGGTAGAGAGGGAAAGAAAGAGCAGGAAAATCAAGGATACGAAGAAAAAATATCACAAATATCGATTGGAATAATGCAAAATATTTTCAGGCGGATACTAAAATACGCAGGCACACTGGTTGGATTATGAAAATAAATGAAGACAGAGAAAAGGGCAGACAGACAGATAGATAGATAGATAGATAGATAGATAGATAGATAGATAGATAGATAGATAGAAACAGGTTGAGATAGATATATAGATAAAAAGAGAAATACATAGATAGATAGATAGATAGATAGATAGATAGATAGATATATAGAGAGAGAGAGAGAGAGACAAACAGACAAAGACAAACACATATATAGATA